>OY720450.1:40946005-40966005 GCA_963082715.1 Harpalus rubripes
TTTAACTATCTTAAATAAGAAGACGAATATATACATAAATTAATGAGTATTAGTGAAAAAAAATGTTTCAATATTGATTAGGTCGCAAACTACAAGCGATTAAAGTTGATTACTAATTAGGTATGACGCGTTAGGTCCTAAGAATTTGATTGGTCGCCTGATTTTAAAAACGAGATTCGCGCGTCTTCTGCGGTCACCTTTGAAAGATTATGAACTGTCACGTTGTTGTATAACCTAACAAAAAAATTGTAATTTTATGTTTCATGAATTTGTTTTTATATAAAAATATTTCAGCTATGCAAACATGAAAAAATTTGTTCTCTCTAGAACTAACAGTTTGTCGACTACTGAGAGTACCCGATACGTCACGCAAGAAATTCTTAACTTTAAAAATTCATATCTCGCTTATTACGCGTTTGCACTGAAATTCTTATTTCATCTTGTTCTTACAGAAAAAAATTAAAATAAAAATGGTATAGGACCCTATTCATATTAAATCATGAATTCAAGTAGTGTTAATAAGGAAAAACTTTTCAATAGTTTGTTAAAAGCATATGCAAATGCATATCCAGAAAAGCAGAAACAAAGTGCAGCAGCATGTTGTTTCTGTGTGGAACGATATAAAAAAGAAAGATGATTTACAGAAACTTGTGACCGAAAAAATTGAAGAGTGGACAAGAATTTGCCAAAAAAAAAAAAACAGTCAAAACTGCTTTCATTTAGGTCTGGGGTAAGTATTACAATCATATTTAATGTCTATACCGAATAATCTTATTTTTAACTGTAATAACCAACAATTTCGATACTTTTTCTTTAAAATACTTCCCCATAGTGCTATTTGCAATTTATGTGAATCATACACATGAAAATAAATTATGCATTATTTATAATTACAAAACAGCATTTTTAAAGTTTTCTATTGAGTAGAAATATTAAATACGTGGCTTTGATTTTGATTATTTACAAATTACTTTTACATTTTTTCAGACCAAGTAGCTTTACATAAAATTTGACATTTCAATAATGTCACATTATAAATCAATGCAAATAATTAAAGTGTTATTTCTTATTTCGTACATATGGTTAAACTTACACTAATAAAATTTAGTAGAGTTCACTTGATTATAATTTTTTATAATTTCTATATTGGGATTTTAAAATAAGAAAACGCTAACTAGTGGCGAATATTAGAACTACAAACAACGGTACACATTTGACATTTGCATGAAACTACAACTATATGACTACAAAAACTCTATTACACATTCTTGAATTATAAATAAAAAATACTAATAAATGAGAAAATAATACGAAAACTAAAGAAACACAATTGACAGCAATGCTACGCTTACAAATGCCAACAAAAAATGTACCATTGTTTAATGCGATCAGCGCCATCTCTTGATACTTGAAAATCCCAATAATAAAAATAAAATAAATTCAATATTTTGTTTTAGTTTTCCCAGAAAAAAGCTGAGAATAATCCTAGTTCATTAGCAGAGTTGTAGTCATTCTTCTCAGACTGTTTTAACTCAAGAAGAAAATCTACATTATTCAGATGCAGATGCAGGTTCTTCGTCGTCAATTGGTGCTAAAGGCACTGTCAGTGTTGCCCAAGACAGAGTGTCGAAAGACATTTCAATTCTGCGATCAGAGTTGAATAGTTTGTACAAGAAACAGTCACTTAACTTTCTGACTGATGATGACTTAAACAAGATGAAAGCAAAACAAAAAGAGCTGGAACAAAAGGAAAAAGACCCTAAAAAGTTGAAACAAAATCAAACACGCCAAACTAAATTTCGACAAAAACGCAAAGCAGAGATCACGACATTGTTGCAACAGAATCCCGAGCTGAAATCCGAAATCCCATCTCTTCGAGAAAAAATCTGATGTGGCCAGCACATTACCTTCCGTCAGTTCAATGTATTTTGTACAAATTACGTACAGAAAATTTATAGCAAAAGATCCTATATTTCCACTAAAATTATAAGACAAACACACTATGTCAATTTCACTTGACACTGACATCTTTCAATCAAAATTTTCTTAATATAGTAGCTGTTTTCATAGCTATGGCTACTTTATGAAATTAAATTTCTTTATAATTTTTTAACTCTATATCCATTTAATATTAAGTATAAAATGCAGTCAAATCGTATAGAGAATAAAATATTCTTTAATATTTATAATAACATTAAATGCGAAAAAATGACATTTAACATAGTTTTTTCAAGAAAATCTGTTAAAATCTTCAAATGAGGGTACTTCCGGTTGTCCAATTCTAACCAAAATCTAATCAGCCCTTCACATGGATGTAACGAAGTGAAATACGAAAGAATTATAATTTTTAGAATTGTAGTATGGAAGTTATCGTAGACGAAAATTTTGTTACACACACACACACACACACACACACACACACACACACACACACACACACACAGACACACATACATACACACACACACACACACACACATACAGACATCATCGTAAAAATAGTAAAATCGTATTCTAGGGACCCTAAAAAGTGCTTATTCATCAAAAACTCACCACCGAATTTTTTGACCAAAGACAATACCTTCCTTACCTAAAGGTGACGGAAGGTAAAAACAGGACGACCGAGGTGAGAATAAAATAAATTTTATTTGTTCATTTAGTACAATAACAAATTAATGTAACAGGTTAGAAGAAGATCAGCCTGAATTGTTAAAAGCCAAGGTTGAGATAGCCATGCATGGATCTGCTGCTGAAGGGAGGAGAAGGAATGAGATGATTAGAAGTGTGAAGACTTTAGATGAAATGGCAGAGGAACTACGTAAAGAAGGATTTGCTGTGTCGAGAAACGGCGTCTACATCCGACTGTTACCGAAAAGAAGTACATCTGCGGAAGGCAAGAGGCACGTCGTTACCGTTCCAGTGAAATTGATGCATGCCAGCAACGATAGACACGTCAATCACGTTGACGGTAAATTTTGCACGGCCACGATTCGTAATTTAGAGGAGGTTGCGTCATTATTGGGTCCGAATCAAGTCTTCTTCCTTAGTCAAGACGACAAAGCGAAAGTTCCGATAGGTTTATCAGCTGCGAATAAGCAGGCTCCCCTGATAATGCACATGGAGTATCTAGTCAGTTTACCTGATCACGATTGGGTTATTGTGCCAAAGCATAAGCTCATTCCTTCCGTATATGCTGGAATGATTGTTAAAGAAAATTGTTTTGATCGCACGAACGCTGTTTCTTACTCCGGTCCGACATCTATTGCAATCCGATCAGCAAAACATGACTCTTCAACAGCGTATTCGCATGCAAAGGACCTTGAGACATTGTTGAAGTTGCCTGAGTTCGAATCTGCTACAAAATTGTTCATTGGAGGCCCAATTAAACCGGTCTTTATTTTCACAGTTGATGGTGGACCTGACGAAAACCCCAGGTATGAAAAAGTCATTTCTGCTGGAATACATCACTTCGTAGAACATAATTTAGACGCATTATTCATTGCTACGAACGCCCCAGGAAGAAGTGCTTTTAATAGGGTTGAACGACGTATGGCACCGTTGAGTCGAGAACTTGCAGGGCTGATTCTTCCTCATGACAAATACGGATCTCATTTAGATGATAATGGCAAAACTGTCGACACTGCTCGCGAAATAAAGAATTTCCAATATGCTGGCGAAACTCACGCTGAAATTTGGTCAGACATGAACATTGACAGTTACCCGGTACGGCGTCTTATATACTCCCGGATGAGTCTAGAGTAACTGAAGATACCTTGCATACGAAAGATATGATTTGGCGTGCTGAGCATGTACGTGAAAGTCAATATTTTACCCAAATCGTCAAGTGTCTAAATGACAAATGCTGCTCATCGCCAAGGAGTGATTACTTCAAATTAATGCCACAAATATTTCTTCCTCCACCTATTCCATTCGTGCAATCTAGCAAGTCCCTCGTTTGCCCAGTATTTCCCATTCCAAATCCAGATCTTCAGAACTACTCGTTTCCGTCTGTATTTGTCAATCTATCGATGTCTCAAGATCTCATCCCAATCACGGCAAAATCATTCAAAATCACTCCTTATGACCTCTATTGTCCAAATGTGCAGACTCAACTACTGAAAAGAATATGCAGCGAATGTGGTCTGTATCACTCTTCAATTTATAGGGTCGGTCAACATTTGAAAAATGTTTGTAACAAGCAAACCAGAGGAAAAGGTACTCCAATCATCCGCAAAGAAAGACCGGTTCGAGCTGCTGCTAAACGATCACGTGAGATTTTAGCGATGATGTTCGAAAATGGAGAGTATGAGTGGGTGGATGAGGATACTGTAGATTTCGAGAGTGACCAAATTCCAGTACCAGAAAATAAAGAATGTGCTACAATTCCCGTCATTACTATGAACGAGCACATGTCGACTCCGTGGGTAGACGACTAACTATGTATATGTACATATACGAGTAGGTACTCACAAATGTAAATGAGTGTTCTATTTTTTAAGCATTATATATATATATATATATATATATATATATATATATATATATATATATATATATATATATATATATATACAGTTTATAAGAGTAAAACATTATAGAAACCAATTATAATTGTGTATTTATTGATTGAAAACACCTCATTCAAAATTATAATAAAAATAGGGGGGGTCAAGTACTGCGTTACGTAATATATGGAGGGGGGTTTATGGTTGCGTTACGGGTGCGTTACAAGGGGGGAGGGAGTATCAACAATTGCCTAATTTTGCGTTACGTAATTTAAGGACAGCCCCATAGGAAAAGATTTAATTTTTGTAGTTACGATATTTATTGAATACTTTAATATAACATAGAGAAAAAAAAACCAATATTAATTAATATAACTAATTATTTGTAAATAAATTCCATTCTTCTTTCTTTTTTACAAAATTCTTGAATTATTTCAGAATGAAAATTATCGTTAGTTTGCATTTCACATAGTTGAGATTTCTCAATGGACAACAGTCCTAAGCTTGATAATCTTTCTTGTCCCTGGGATGATCGTTTATATGATTTTATGCGCTTCAAAGCCGAAAATGAGCGTTCAACCGAAGCTGTAGAACTCGGAAGTGTCAGAAATAGGCAAGCCAGTTTATAAATTTCTGGCATACCTTTGTTTAGTTCTAATGAACACATATGTGTAACTAATTCATGTGGATATTTTTCCTGGAAATCTTCCCATCCATAAGCTACTACTAATTCATTTTTTAGTCGCACGTAATCAAATGTATCTGTGTAAATTTCTTTTAAACAATTAAGTTTCATTTCCGGAAAATTATTTTTAAAGATACTATACTTTGAAGGATTCAATAATTTTAAAAATTCTAACTTTTTCATGGAGTGAAAACGGTCATGAAAATGAACTATAAGTGCATCAATGATTTGATAATATAACTGTCGATATGAATCTTTACTGCATGGTTCTTTACGTCTTTTCCTAATTTCTTTCATTTCTATATTTAAATTTTGTAATTTCTCATTAACTGTGTTCCAGTATTTATTAAAATTATTTCTTTCGTCACGAATTAATTCTGCAGTTTCTTCAATTTTTTTAAAACAAAATGATATGTCAAATGTTAGTGCCTCATTTCTTTTAGGTGAAAAAAAGCTGATAGTCCCGAAAGAGTTGAAAAAAATATTTTACATTCTGAGATATTTGTAAATATTTGTTGTAAAATTAAATTAAATTTATGAGCAAAACAATGTATGAATATGGCTTTTGGATATACAGTTTGCACTTTAGCACATAGACCATTCAAGTGACTTGCCATTACTGCGGCACCATCATACGTTTGGCATACTACCTGATTCCCTATTCCATATTCATTTACAATATTTTGAACATGTTTAAATAATCCTTGGGCCGTTTTGTCACTACTTACGTCTACAAACCCAATAAATCTCTCATAAATTTTACCATCCTCTGTAACGTACCGTAGTACTGTAGATAATTGTGACAAATTTGAGACATCAGATGTTTCATCAATTAAAATAGCCACAAAGTTAGATTTCTTAATTTCTTTTTTTATTTTATTTACAAGTACTTTGCTTATGGATTCGATTAAATCATTTTGTATGTGATTAGATGTTCCTTTAAATATTGTCGAAGATTCCATATGAGATTTAAGAACAGGATCATAATTGCTTAATAAATTTAAGGTCTCGACGTAAATCCCTCGATTTAATGAATCTCTGTTTTCAACATGCCCACGAAATGGCAGTTCTAATTTTGCTAAAAAGCAAACTACATCTATCAATCTTTTTAAAATTTCTCGATTTTTTTTTACATTTAATTGTGCATTTTATTTGCTCTCTTCGATTCTTCATTAATTTCTAATTCAATTCTAACTTTCCCGAATGTTTGTAATTGTAGAAAACATTTTAAATGGTTCTGTGATAGCGAATGTTTTTGAATTGCAACTGAATAACAATTTAAATTTTCGAATCCTTGTTTGTTCCACACAGTTACATCGGTTGAAAATAAAAGGCATGGCCAACAAAATAATTTTCCAAATGATGCTGATCCACATAACCAGGAAACTTTTTCATATTCTGTTACATGAAAATGTCGTGTAAAACTTTTACTTTTGTCCTTATGAATCGTTTTTAAATTTTTTAATTCACTGGCCTTTTCCATTATTTTATGAAAAACAGACAACAGAGATATGGGTCTATAATTGCTTATATCTTTACAATCACCTTTCTTATATAGTGGTTTTATTTTAGATACTTTTAGTATTTCTGGGAAGCAGCCTTTTTGGAATGATTCATTAATTATGAACGTAATTGGTTTTAATATAAAGAGATATACTTTCTTTACGAAATTAGTTGAGATTTCATCAATACCTGTAGAGTGTGAATTGTTTAAAGACAAAATTATGTGTTTAACTTCATTTTCATGTACGTTTTTTAGGAATATTGTATTACAATTTTGTTCTAGAGGAAAATAATTTGAGATACAATTCTGAGAGACACTATTGGATACGTTACCGAAAATGTCATTAAAATTATTTACAGTATCTTTCCTATTTGTTGTGAGTTCGCCGTTGATGAGAAAGGAATCACTTTTCACTTCTTTTTTTGATGTAATTGTGTTATTGATAATGTGCCAGGCTGCCTTTGTTTTGTTTGAGGAATTTAAATATATTTCATCGTTATGTTTATGTTTTGCAAGTCTTACCGCTTTAGAATACATTGTTTTATATTTCTTATAGTCTTCGTCACTGACTAATCCACTAGCTTTTAACTTGAACATATCTTTTAACTTTAGAGCAGATAGTTTAATTTCCGGTGTAATCCACGATGTGTTCGCTTTATTTTTTGATTTAACCGGCATCTTTGGAAACACCAAATTAAAATAGTAATTAAAAATTTCATAAAATTTGTTGAATTGTTCGTTAACTGAAATTAAATTATACACTTCACTCCAGGTTTCACGCGAAAGGCACCAATTAAAAATGTCAATATTGTTATCATTAAAGTTTCTTAAGTCACGTACCACTGAAAAGACATCACCTTGACATTCATAGTGCACTAATAGGATTTGAGAAGAGTGATCTGATAGTCCATTGTTTACCACTGAAGCTGACCAATATATTTCATCCATATTTGTAAATATATTGTCTATGCAAGACTTAAGTCGTGTGGGTTCGAAAATTGTTTGTGCTAAACCATATGATAAAAAAATATATTATTATTGTATTTAGAGTCAGTTAGAAAATTCACATTGAAGTCTCCACATACGATGAGTTGAGCTTTGTCATGATGATGAGTCGTATGGAAAAGTAGATCTGAAAGCTGTGAGAAGAATATTTGAATATCTGACTTTGGCCGTCGATATATACAAATAATAATATATAGTTTATTATTCAGTATTATTTTAAGTGCAGTGCATTCGATTATTGATTCAATATTGAATTGAGAAATATCTACATTGGAAGAATTTAAATACGATTTGCAGTATATGGCCACTCCTCCATGAATTTGATGCAATCTGCAGAAGTAATTAGTTAAATTATAATTATTAATGGCAAGACATTGTAGTTCGCTTTCTCGCAACCAATGCTCACTTAAGCATAAAATATCAATTCTGTATTCTTGTAAGAAGACATCTAGAATATCAATTTTGTTTGGTAATGATTGAATATTTTGGTGCATAATTCTTAATTTTTTGACAGAATGTTTATCAGTTATTTTATTTATTTTTAATTTGTCTGTAATTGCTATAGGTCTTCTTCGTAGTTCGTCCGTCGCTTTGCTTCTAAAATCATTTTTTGATACACAGGACAATTTTTATCAGCTGCTGAATGATGAATACTGAATTTTGTGCTTTGAGTATTATTGGATTGAATGCAGTTGCAACATTTAAAGTCCTCTACAGTACAACTTTTAGACTCATGAGAGCTAGCACATTTGGCACAAGCAAGGGCTGTTTTTTTGCAATGTTGAGCAATATGAAACGAATCTGCACATTTACATCGCTGCCATCCAATGAAGACAAATCTATTTCTGATTAGAGTATTACGTGTTTTAGGGTCTACTTCTATTATAATATTAAACAGTTTATCAACTGCAATTTTTCTGACAATTTTTAAATGACTTAAATTATTTATATCAAGATTATTCTGGGATTTGATGTTTTCCAAAATTTTATTATCATCCCCATCTGCAATGACTCAAAAAATCACTAATTTTGGAAGAATCTTTTTTGGGTCATGGTAGCTAAATTTATCTTTTAAAGAATTATTAATTTCGGCTTTTAATTTGTTTACAGTTTCAGAATTACTACAATTTATGAGTAAACTGCCATCTTTTGTTGATTTTACTTTATTAACGCTCAGTGACAAACTGGCGGGATTTATTAGTTTGCGAAATTCTGACTGCAACTTTGTCGGCTCTTGTTCTGTGTTTGTCGGTTTAATTATTAAAATTTTATCAGCTGAGTTTGACTGTAAAACATTTTTATATGATGGTTTACTAGATGTCTCTACGGATATTGATATATCATTATTTCCATTAAATTTATTTGTTTCAAAATTTTTTAGTTTTTCTTGTAAATGCAATTTTTTTTCGTTTTGCAACTTATTAATTGTTTCCATTTGTTTTACTAAATTTTTAAGAATACTGTTTTCGTTAATAAGAGTACTTACAGATATGTTATCTCCACATGTGTAATCTGTCATTGCATCATCAGATTTGTTTATACTGCCCTTAGATGTTAATATATCTTCCTTATTGTTGTTTTCCAGAGACTTTTTTCCTTCAATATTGTTTTCCTCGTCTAGCGGAGTTGAATCATGATTTTTATTCGAGGTTAAGTCACAATTTTTACAACACCACTCAGTATTCTCCAGATTTCTCATTTCCTCGACTGTTAATTCAGCACACTTAATGTGAAAAAAACCGAGACACTTTTTCTTACACTGGATTTTGTCATCATAACGACTAATTTTTGAATTACAAATAGAGCATATAGATGCACCACCGCTTGGCGCCATGTCGTCGGTAAGTAATAGTAGAAGAAATTTATTTTTCTATTTTAAAATCTAAACATGAACTGGTTGGTAATATAAAACAAGACATTCGAGTAACAAGGCAAAGCAAAATATTCTCATATTTAAGTGATTAACCATTTATTTCATTATAATTACAAAAATAAATACTCTGAAATTAAAACTACTTTATAATTCTAATAAGATTATACAGTTCTCAAAGGAACTATTCCTGGGTAAAGATAAGTTAATGTATAACAAACAGTTATTATTTTATCTATTATTGTTTTGTTACATATTAATTTGAATACTTGATAATTTTCCGGACGAAATTGTATTTTTTGCTTTTAACAGCTAATGCATCCAATATGATCCGGAAATTTTGCTAAATTTTCATGTATTATTATAATCTCCATTTCTGTTAAATAAATGTACATGTATGGTATAATATTGATACATGCATTATTTAATTAATTTAAATTTTTTTATGATTTTTTTTTCAGGAATTCTAGGTTTTATATTTTAATGTTTATTTTTCCTTGTAATTTTCCCTACCTATTTGTTATTTTCGGTATATATCCGAGGTTTTTCTACACGTCGAAATAACATCTTAAAAAGACGTCGAAACACCGTCTAAAAACGACGTGGAAACGTCTTAAAATGACGTCTAAACAAGTCTTATAATGACGTCTAAACAACGTCATAAAATGACATCGCACAGCTCCACGCTGAGACGTCTTTCGGACGACTATATAACGTGAATTAGGACGTCACAGTGACGTCGATTTTAGGTCATTTGTGTTACTTGGGGTTTTTACGAAATTACTACAAAAAATTACATCGGAATCACAAAAATAGCATCGGAGTAACCCAAATGGAATAGGAACAGGAATGGATTGAACAAGAAATATTTTTGGTTATTTCGTATTCTATTCTGTGCTATTCTATTCCATTCTATGCAAATATAAGTAGTTTCGTGCATATGCACTGGTTTATATTTTTATTCCCTGTGCTATTCTATTCTGTTCTATTCCATTCTATTATATACAGTCTATAAAGCCTGCTTTATTGTCTACATTAAGGAATTCTCTACTTCCATTGGAGTCAAAACGGTTGGTTGGAAACATTATTTATTTCAAAAACCTATAAAAAATTATCGTATAAATGAATGCCTAATTGTGGTTGCTCAGCAATGAGAAAAATATAAAATGTATTGTCAGCAATGATAAAATAAAAATGTATTGTTTTTAGATCAAAGTGAATTGAAAAAAATATGTCAAAAATTATGTAAAAATATGAATCTTGTGTTCCAATTGAATTAAATAAATTGTGTTTTCTTTCATTCCATACTGGAAACTTTTGGCTTTAATTTAGTGCGAGTGAACGCGAGAAAATAAGTGTGTATGCAGACACAATTTTATGGTGACCCCAAGTCGTGATTCTTCGAGCGCATTAGAGGTCAAGTTTCCAGCCCTGAACCTTAAATTTGAATCCGCAGGAAGCAAAAAGGACGATATTTCCCTTACTTGGCTACCTGTCAATTATCCCAGTGAGGACCCTGAAGTGCAGCAATCACTTTAACTTTGCATATGAATATATGTGCTTAGTGTACAGCAGTATAAATAACAGTACACTTCCTACTGTAAGATTACTTCATTATTTTATTTGAAACAAATATTTTAGCCTTTTTTAATTCGATTGTTTTTTCTTTGAGCAATATGAGCGAAGAGACAACTTTGGTTTCCTTCGTAAGAGAAAAGCGGACTCAGCAACCACCGTCTAGATAAGATTAACCTACCCTCAGCTTGGCAACCCAACAGAGAATGTAAGGATCGTTAGAAAACCGAATATTGAAAAGCCGCAAACGAATAGAAATGCTTCATCCGTTAAGTCAGTACAATCTTCCACTTCTACCAGAATTATGCAGAACAAGTTAGAGACTCAGAAGAAAATTGCAGCTTTAGAAAAGGAAATCGAAGAAGCTTCCGATCATGTTGCAGATTTGATGGTAGACGTAAATCATTCCAGAAAAGAACTAACCTACTATGAGGGTGAAAAGGCTAATGAGTCCAAGAAAGCAATACGAGAAACCGAAATAAAGATTATCGATCTAGAGGCACAAATTACCAAAGGTGAAAGGAAACTTAATAGACTTCAAGCTAGTTTTGAACGCAGTAAAAAGCTAATTGAAGATGAACGCGAAATAGTTAATAATATAATCATAGAAGATTTTAATGGTAAAAATGTGAACAAGTTCATGAAGATATTCCTACATTCGAAAAAGAAAATGAGAAACACGACCGTTTGAAGAACTGGATAGAAAATGGAGGAAAAACAGACCATGACGACATCTCGACTTCATTTTTTCATACTCATCAGAAAAATCAGCATGAGCCTGAACCAAACCCCGATATTTTTGAAAAATTCGCCACTGGTTTAACCTGAGCCATACAGAACCAGCAGCAAAATACACTCGTAGTAATGAAGTCAAATGATAATGACTTACCATACTTTGATGGAAGTGCCGAAGATTGGTTAATTTTTAAGAATGAGTTTGACAGAACCAGCAAGATATTAGACAATTCTCAAAAGATGGTACGACTCAGATCCCACCTAAAAGGCAAAGCTAAGTTTGCAGTGAATCATCTTTTGGCCAAACCTGATAACGTAAACAAGATTATGAAAACTTTAGAACAAGCTTTCGGTAATCCTGAAAAGATTATTACGGCATTGATAGAAAAAAAGCTAAATGTGTTAAAGCCCTTGATCTTAACAGACCAGAAACCATCGTAGGATTTAGAACTGCAGTAGACGCACTAGTTACTAACGTAATATCTTTTCAACTTGAAGAATATATGAACAACATACAATTATTAACCGAACTTGTAGACAAATTGCCTAAAATTCTACAACGTGATTGGCACAAATTTGTAATGCAATCACAGCAAAAGAAAAATCTAAAACTAAAACTCTGCTTACCTACAAATTAAACCTGAGCCGGTACCAGAGATATCTGAAAATAGAAAAATGAAAAATCAAGGAATACATACAGCAAAAGAAGAGAAAAGCAATTTTTGTCATAACTCTAACATCGAAAACCATATAATAACTTCATGTAGAAAGTTGATGAGGTTACCAATATCAGAAAAGCGACAGAAAGTAAGAGAGAAAGGATTATGTTATTTATGCCTTGAGAAAGGTCATCGTTCTGTAGATTGTTCCGAAAAACAAGTATGTGGCCTAGATTCTTGTACTAATATTCATCATCGTTTGCTTCATCCTCCTTCAATCAATAAAGAAAACAGCAAGAAAGACAAGAAACCTTCTGAGTTTAATTCTGATTCCTCAGATGTACTCTTGTCACTTCAGCTGGTTACGGATTTATACCCATCATTCCAGTAAAAATAACTGGTCCTCGAAAAACTGAAACCGTTCTAGCTTTGCTGGATACTGGTGCAAGTTTCACAATGATAAAATCTAACATGGCGAATCAAATTGGTTTGTCAGGGAATGTGAAACCGTAGTCATTTAATGTATTTGGAAATGACGTAAGAACTGAAAATGAATCCAGGTTAGTCGATTTGACAATTGAAGGAGCTCTCCGAAATTCGAATAGATATTCAATAAAAAATGTTCGTACTATTAAGAATCTGTTAGTTCCTTTATCTAAGTTGGACTTTGATGAGGTACGACAAAAGTTCGTGTATCTAAATGAAGCACATGTTAAGTCAATTTCTGACAAACGATCTCAAATGATAATCGGTTGTGATAACCATCGCCTCTTCTGTCCACTACAAACAATTGAGGATCCTAACAAAAATGGACCATCTCCTCATTTTTGTCGATTGGGGTGGTATTTGTCTGGTGTCTCGGGAAGGGAATACTGTTACTTCGCTTGCGAATCATCAGACTGATACTGATCAGCATCTTCATACTCTGATATAAAACTTCTTCCAAATTGAAAACAGTGGTGATAAAATCCGTGATACTCCATCTTGTTCCAAAGAAGATACAAGAGCTCTGGATTTGTTAGAAAAGAATACAGTAAAAACAGAAGACAGATGGCAATCATGTCTGCTCTGGAAGGAAGATGACCCGATACTTACTTCCAGTAAGAATACAGCTCTGCATCGATTTATCCTAATGGAAAAGAAGATGAATAAAAGTAAAGAATTTGCTTCAGTCTGCTGCGAAAAGTTTCAAGGTTACCTGCAGACGAAATGTCCCATAAGTTAGAGCCGTCCCAAAAGAAATGGTATTTACCGTGGTTCTTCGTCTATCATCCGACAAAGAAACCTCGTCTTGTGTTTGATGCAGCTGCTAAAGCGGGAAGAAAATCATTAAATGACTTCCTATTGAAAGGTCCTGATATGGTGAATTCCCTAAACCACGTGTTGATGCGATTTAGATCTTATCCTATCGCACTTACTGCGGACATCAAAGAGAAGCTGAATCCTAAAGACTGGCCAACACAAACTATTCTCTACCGAGGAATGGATCGAAAGATTCCTCCCAAGAAGTACTATATGACTGTTTTATTTTTCGGAGCAGCTTCTTCTCCTTGCTCTGCCATCTATCTTAAAAAGAAAAAAAGAAATGCTCTAATGTTTAAACAGCAGTATCCTGCAGCGGTAAATGAAATCATCAATAACTTTTATATGGATGACTACCTTGGAGGAGCTGATACAGTAGAAGTCGCAGTTCGACTTCATAAAGAAATTACGATGATCCATGCTAAAGGAGGATTTCAAATTTGTAAATGGAATAGTAATAATGAAGCAGTTATGCAAGTTATACCTGATGAATTGAAAGTAGAACGAGTGCAAGAGTTTTCAATCAAGAATGAAACATCTTGAAAAAACTCTTGGTATGTGGTGGAATCTTGTCCAAGATAATTTTCACTTCAAAGTAAATTTTGGGAAGATTCCTGAGGCTCTGAAAAATGAATAAAGATATTCAACAAAACGAGAAATTACTAGTTTTGTTATGGCTTTGATTGATCCACTTGGTTTTTGTGTCCCATAAAAATCAAAGGCCTCATCATTATTCAAAGTGGTGAACCTGAAAACACTTCTCTCACTCTATCTCGAAGACTATCGATATCTCTCCCTTCCCTGGAAACCGACCAAGAATTGTTTGTAACTCCAATAGAAGACCAACCAAATAGCCAATTTCTAGAAACGGAAGGTGACAAAAAAACCACATGTTTGCAAAAATATTCTTTAAAACAATTAGGTCACATCATCCTCTCTTTACTTTGACTTTTTATTATAATTCAAAATTTATAATTAATATTTACACTTCAAAATTCATATATATTTTTGCAAATACTATTTTACATAACATATATCTAAATAATATTATATAATTCATGTTATCTTATATCTAGTATTTTTATATACATTGTTTATATTCTTTATATTTTTTATATTTTACATAACATCTAAATTCTAAAAATTATAATTATAATTCAGAAATAAATAATTATGTAATATTTATCTTATTTTAGCTTCGATCCGAAGATGGCCATCCATAGCCGAAATCGATCATCGAAAAGGTTTTTATAAATAAATAATTATAAAACGCAGCGTGCTGTAATTTTTTAACCTAGTAAACATTAAATATGCACTCTGAAATGGAGCTTTTCATCCTAGATGAGTGACGGAACATCTCTCCTATCTCTGGGAAAATACCAAAACCTGAAGACAAAATCAAGGAAAGACCAACCAAGCAGACGTTTAACTAGCATATCAGAAAATCAAACAAATATTTTATTTTGGAACATTCAAGGCTACGGAAACATTTATAATCTTAATGTGCTAGATGAAAATCTACTCCTGCAACATGATATCATATGCCTGACGGAAACATGGGTGAACTACGAATTCAAAGAAAACCCAGCGTTTCTTCAAAAGTACAACAGAATTCAGCAAGTTGCAACAAAGGAAGCTAGCACGGGTAGAGCTATAAGAGGTATAATAATTTTTTCAATCCTTTCCACAAGCAACATCTCAATTATAGAAAAAGAATTGCATTGGATTTATCTCCAATTTCAAAACAACAAAAAAATTCATCATAGGTGTAACTTACTTCTCACCATCCTTTGAGTACTCCACTCTCCTTGAATTGTTCTCACTTAGCCTGCAAAATATACTAAATAATTATCCAAATCATAGCTATATTTTTGGTGGTGACTTTAATGCTAGAATAGGGGACTTGAACCAACTCTCTGAAGATATATTATTCAATAATAACTGGAACGCCAACAGAACAGTATGCGACCCAACAATAAATAAGAAAGGCAAAATCCTGATAGAAATATTTGAACAAGAAAATCTGATAGTGATTCACTTGCATGGGAGGACGTGGTAAAAGCACAATAGACTTAGTTTGGGCTGACTCAAGTGCCCTGCAATATATCAATGATTTAACCGTTATTGAAGATATACTAGTTTCCGATCATTTCGCATGTTCAGTGAAAACTGCAAATCTCACAAATACTCGTAACTACAATAACACTAACCAAGATAAGTGCTTATCCACATTCACAAAAACTAAATGGGACCCAGAGAAAACTCTGACCTACAAACAAGAATTTGAAAATAAAATCCTTTATCTAGATAACAAAAGCTCTGAAGATAAATACAAGATAATGACATCTGAAATTATAAATGTTTCTAATAAAATTGGAATTGTTCATCAAAGCAAAATATTTCAGAATAATCTTACTAAACCATAAAATAAAACATGGTTTAATGACACCTGTAGTAAGCTCAGAAAAGAAACTAGAACACACCTGAGAAATTGTAAGAAGCACGGATGCACAGAAAAAATCTCAGAAAATATATTAACTCAAAAAAACTTTACAAACAAACTATAGCAGAAGAAAAAAAGAAACATAAAATGGAAATGAAATGTAAACTAGAAAACGTTTCAGACCAGAAAGAATTCTGGCATGCAATAAACTCCCTACAACCATCATCCTACGTCTCTAACCTAATTAAAAAAGAAAAATGGATAAAATATTTCCAAGACTGGTATAATACTAAATTAAATAATGAAATAACATATTTCGATATCCACTACCCATATCTTGATGACGACATTACACTCAACGAACTACACGGTGCCTTAAAAAAACTGAAAGCAAACAAAGCACCTGGGACTGATGCAATCATATACGAGCAGTTACAAAATTTGCCAAATAACTGGATTATATATCTTAAAACATTATTAAATCAATTTATTTCTGAAGAGGATTTACCCGAAAAACTAAAAACTATTAAACTCGCACTTATTCATAAAAAAGGAGATCGTTGTAAATAATTACAGAGGCATAGCACTCATCAACGCTCTTACCAAAGTATTTACATTTATAATAAATGAAAGACTACAAACTTGGGTGGATAGTAAGAACTTATTACCCGAAGCACAGGCGGGCTTCAGACAAAAACGATCCTGTATAGACAACATTTTTGCCGTTCATACAAAGTTCCTTTTTAACTAGTGCATAGGGAATCTATAGGTGCGTTCGGTAAATGAGCTCTATTCACACTTTTCACTCTACGCACTCCTAACATCGTTCGGTAATTACTTGG
This sequence comes from Harpalus rubripes, assembly GCA_963082715.1. Classification (NCBI taxonomy): domain Eukaryota; kingdom Metazoa; phylum Arthropoda; class Insecta; order Coleoptera; family Carabidae; genus Harpalus; species Harpalus rubripes. Next base: position 40,963,131 of record OY720450.1, read on the forward strand.
AGTGATACGTGTCTTAAAATGGAGCGTTCGGCAAATGTAGGATAGAGTCAAGTAGAGTGAAAAGTGTTAACTCCATCAGCCCAACTTCGAAATGCAAGCGTACATGGAGTGAATACGCGGAAATATTACGTTTAGAATGTTTAACCTCAAATTTTATAAATTTCAACAGAATATGATCGCCTAGTTTCTATCTAAGTGTAATTAATAACACTGGTGAGTGTAATAACACAAATACGAATGCAAACGAATAAAGTGAAGAATTTTCTACTTTTTCTTATATCATACTTTCTTCAGAATCATTAAAAAATAATTATTTTGTAAACTAAATAACTTGTGAATGATTCAGTGTTTTTTAGCAGTAAATCAGATTGTCAAAAAGGAGGTTATGATATTCGTGCGCCAAAATTTTAACTCTACTCGTTCGGTTAATAACAAATAATGGAGTGTACCTTGTTTCCTCGATACACTCCAACTCCAGCGCTATTCCCACTCCACTCTAACACCGCTCCGTAAATACTCCAACTCCGTATGATTTACCGAACGCACCTTATGCTATCTTTATAGATTTCCAAAAAGCGTTTGACGCTGTCACGCACAATATTCTATGGGATAAAATCTACTAGCAATGTATAAGTGGCAAAATCACTAGATTATTAAAAAACATCTACAATGGCGCAGTAGTGCACATTAACCTAAACAATGAACTATATGTTACCCGAGTAGTCCTACAAGGTGAGTGCACTAGCGCACTGTTATTCGCTCTATTTATCGCGGACTTTGAGAACTTTATTAGAGCAAAAAATTTGCAAGGACACTTTATAGATAATCAGAACGATATACTATCTCTACAGTACGCGGACGATATCGTACTTTTTGCCTACTCACAGCCTGACGCCCAGAGAAAACTTGACGCTTTAACTGAATATTGTGACTCTCATCTCCTAACAGTTAATGCGGACAAAACAAAAATAATCCATTTCCATAGAGGAAGAACTCCTAGGCGAAGAATTAAACACATGTGCCAAAATAAAGAAATAGAGTTCACAAAGAAATATACCTATTTAGGAGTAACTTTAACTTTTATTTAATCAAAACACCATAGAAAAACTAAGTGCGGGGAGAATAACTGCAGGAGCTATTAGAAACACCATGGTGAAGTCTAAACTCTTTTGCTGGAAAACAAACATGAAATTGTACAACACCGTTCTCGTACCGTCTCTCCTATACGGAGCAGAAGTATGGGGTTTGTTTCAACATGAAAACATTGAAAAGGGATAAAATTATATAAAAAATACTTTCGGATGGAAGAAAACAACTCCCAATTATATGATACGTCGTGAGACAGGACTAGAAAAGTTGGAAGTACACATTGTCAAAAAAACACTACGTTTTTGGCAAAAAAAATTAATAATGTCCGAAGACCGATACGCCAAACTCTGCTACAATAGATTACTAGCGCTAAACGAGAATCCTCCGAAACTAACTAGTAAAGAACAAAGAAAACACAACTGGACAAGTAAGATTCAATCCGTCCTTATAGAAACCAGTTTTGCCGAAGTTTGGAAAAGCCAAAGCTGCGTGCTTCTAAAATCAGAAATCGACAACATTGTGAGAGCATATAGTGAATTATTATATGAAAAGGACACTAACAGAATAATTCACTCATCATATAATCCAAGTTACCAAACTTATATAACTAGCCAACATTATCTGTCTTTAGACATCCCCTTCAAACCCTTAAAACTTTTCGGACAACTAAGGACAGCAAACTTCAAGTGTTTTTCCATTTACCAAGACGGTCTCTGGCACAATTTTAAAGAAGACGAAATTTCTAGCCTATGCAATCTTCTCGAAGAAAACAATATTTTGCATTTTCTGTTTCAGTGCCCACTGTACACCCCGATTCGAACGCAGTACATAGACAAATATATATCTCCCAATAGCGCTTCTAGTCCCATCACAGATCTACTAGCAGAACCATCAAAAGAAAAAATCTGGGATATAACTAATTACTTCAAATCAGCCCTGAAAATTCGAGCTTTCATTTTAAATGAATAGTCCCATGTACACTATATAATAAACACGTAATAATACTGTATTGTTAATCCACTTTGTATAGATATTTTCTCTAACAAATAAAATTTATTATTATTATTATTATTATTATATTATTATTATTCAAAGTATTTGGCGGTCTGAAATTGGCTGGGATGAAGAAATTTCTCACAAATTGAATGATCAGTGGAAAATTTGGTTACAGGAGCTTGAAAATATAAATATATCTATTAAAAGGAAGTATATCAGTAATCCAAAGAAAAAGGAACTTGAAATGCACGTCTTTGTAGACGCCAGCGAAGAAACTTACGCTGCAGCAGTTTACCTTTTACACGAAAATGATGAAAACATTGAAATCTCCTTTGTCGCTAGAAAGTCCAGAGTCGCACCATTAAAAGGACAAACAATTCCTAGAATGGAATTGTTAGCGGGATTAGCAGGAGCAAAATTAGCAAGTAACATCAAGACATGTTTTACCGACTTACACAACTTAAAATCATGTACTTTCTGGTGTGATTCAAAGACTGTTCTCTGCTGATTGAGATTAGAGTCAAGAAGATTCAAAATATTTGTACAGACTCGAGTTGGAGAAATTCTTTGGAGTGGAAATGGATTCCTATAAAGCTCAATGTAGCAGATGATGCTACTCGAATTAGATCACCTCAGTTCTCTTCATCTTCTAGATGGTTAAAGGAAGCGGATTTTTTTTGTTTTTCAAAAGAAGAATGGCCACAAGAAAATACAAAGCTAGACACGGATGTGAATACTGAGGATCTAGAAATTCGAAAAGAAATATTTACAGCCCAAGAAATTCAAGAGC
>OY720450.1:40973505-40981005 GCA_963082715.1 Harpalus rubripes
CGTCCCTGCGACAGCGGCGGCGACAGCGTCGGGGACAGCGGCGGTAACAGTGGCGGCGACGGCGGGCACTGCACATTACAATATATATATATATATATATATATATATATATATATATATATATATATATAAATTATAAATTTATAAGTCATTTAAATATTCATCGACACTGTAATATGTCTTGTCAATAAAAAATTGTTTTCACTTGAATTAAAATATATTAATAGAAACAGATTTTTTATGTTATCTGGAAGTTTAATATACAATTTGACACCAATTATTTCTGGATTATTTTGGCTGAGTGGTAAATCTATGTTTCGGTAAAACTAAATTATGTTTATTTCTAGTACTGTAGCTATGTACCTTCTCATGACTTAATAATATACACTATTATTCACGAAAGATGACTATTCAAGGTCATTTGTTCGAAGAAAGAATACACATCACTTTATAGCAGTAGCTTAGCAACATTTTGTATAAGAAAGAGAAAGATTATTTGACCTATGTCTATTTAATTTTTGTTGTGTGACGGATATACGTAAATAGTGGCATTACTTTCTAACACACCATAAATAATAATGACATATGTCGTAGAATTACAGATACCTAATTATCTACTACACTGCTCTCTGTGCTAATATTTACCCAGTGGCGTTGACGTTTAAATCAAATTATTATTCCTTGGTTTATAAGTTAAGTCTATGTTTTTGTATTTTGCAAAAACATAAGTGAAGAACATAAATCTTTCAGAAAGGCATTATTTAGAAAGAAACATAATTTTCAAATGAATTATTTTTATTTTTTCAGTTAAAATGTGTTCATAAATATTTCATGTTGCACGCCTATGCATATGAAAAGCAATGAAGTTATCTACAAGTAATATTATATCAAACAGCTTACAAATGACCTTGAATAGTCATCTTTCGTGAATAATATTTTATCTATGGCAATGCGGAGGGAGCGTTTCCCCAAAAAATAATGCTGAGAACTGAGAAGAGCCTGAAATTTGGCATAATAAAACATTCTTGATATATTAATGTTGGTGATTTGTGTGAGTCTTTTTTATCAAATAACAGAGAGGAGCGAGTTTACTACATTTTTTGTTTATTTCACTGTCCCAATTTAAGTTTTCGTTTATATTAAGTCCCAGAACATTTACTGTACCGATATGCGGTAAGGTCTTATTATTACATTTTATTAGCATGCTTTCTTTTCTAATTATAGTACCGAAACTGATAGCACATGATTTTGATACATTCAAAATTAAATTTAGTGTAGAAAACCATTGCGCTAATTCTGAGATCAGATATGATTCGAAGTCGCTTGATTTTGAATATTTGAAGGTGAAATTAAAATTGAAACAACGTCTGCGTAATCAATGAATTCATGGTTACTTAACATTGATTTTAGATTATTTACGTATAAAATAAATAAAGCGGGACCGAGTATACTACCCTGGGATATACCATACTGTAATGTTTTATATTGTGATTTAGTATTGTTGTAAACAGGTTGCTGTTGTCTATTTGTTAGTTAACTATGTAACCATTTTTCAAAAACACCTCGAAAACCCATGTTCGACATAAGGGTAATTATAATGCTTTACGCAGTCGAAAGCTTTAGATAGATCTAAGAAAATTCCTGTAACAGGTTTTCCAGTTTCAACATAATAGTAAATATAACTTGATAATTTTGACAACGCAGTTGTTGTACTTAAATCTTTACGAAAACCAAATTGTTCACTTATAAGTATATTATTTTCTTTTTCAATATTATTTTATCATAAATTTTATGAAATAGAGAAACAATACTTATGAAGAGCTACAACTTTTTAATGCGTCTGGAAATATTCCTTCTGACATTGACATGTTAATACAATGCGTTAAAGGTGCAACGAAGAGTGTGGAACACTGCTTTAAGAGTATCACAAAGATTTCATCTAAACCTGTAGAAGAAGAATTCTTTAAGACATGCAGACACACTAATACATATTTTGAAATGAATTTCTATAATTTAAAGTAAAAATTTGATTACCTGACGAAAGATATATTCAAGAATGGACTCCATTCGGTTTTACAACTATTTATACAATAACTCTTTACCATATTGCGACTTAATTTTTATATTAATTTTATGACATGTGGGATTGTTATAATTTTGTTTTATTTAATTTTTATACAAAATGTAGGGCTGATGTGCCAGTGCGTAAAGGAGGGAAAACCACCGTGTTGCTATTTTCTCATTTAATTTAAGGTATTAAAATTGTTTCATAGCATGCTATGTTTAATTTTGTATGGAATTTTATTAATACATATTTTGAAAATAAATGGTCGCCATTATGAAACGGTTGAAGAAAATCTATGATATTTTGGTATCATTGTCAAGGTAATTTTATTTACCGGATTCAGGATATTACAAAAGTAGGCTGGTAACTAAGTAATAACTGTATCTGGGCCCTATTCTGTAACTCGGTGGTTAATTTTTAATCACTGGTTAAAATTTTTATCCAATAGTTATTGATTTGACAACTAAAAATCACTTTTTTTGTTATATGTCAACGTATTTGATTGGTTAAAAAAATTAACCCTGGTTAAATATTAACCACTGAGATACAGAATAGGCCCCTCTGTATGGTAATATTATTACCATACTGACTTGTCAACAACGGTCTACAAAATGAAAATAAAATAAAAGTATAATGCTTTTCATTAATACATACATATAACGTTAGTGTATCGTTCTAAATACAGTTTACTTTATTCTAAAATAATAAACATGAGGAATAAAGCACATAATTTTTAACCATAGCATTCTGAAAGTAGCATTAACGAAAGAATTTCAAAAAATAATATTTATTAATAATATCTTCATTTTCTGAAACCGATAAACTATTGAACAAACCACGGATGTTATGAATCATAACAAGCCTTATGTCGTATTATGGTCAAAACTGTAAGTTTAAATCTGTAGAAAAACTGACAAAAACATCAATTTTTGTTGATTAATATGAAATTATCCATAAGAGTGGCAGTTTTCGTTGCGATTTTGTTCATTATTTATACATTTAAGACTTACACTTTTGACCATAATACGGCCATTAGATGTCTTAAAATCCTCGCTCTACGAACTCGGATTTCAAAATGACATGTGCGGCAATTATGATATACATAACATTCGTAGGTATGTTAATAGCTATTACATTCTGGGAAAATTTAAAAATATCGATTCCCTATGCTAGGTTCAAACTTGTACCCATTTCCGCTAAAACCGGAAGTGATACAAACTTCTTACTATAGTCATCTTATGAGCCTGTTTGTCTAGTTTCTTATTAACATTTTTTGTATCTCTCAAAATAAACGAAATATTCTTGGTGCCGGACTTACGCTAAACACCCTGTAGAGTTAAAAATTATTGTAATGTGCAGTGCCGGCCGTCGCCGCCACTATCACCACCGCTGTTCCCGTCGCTGTCGCCGCCACTGTCGCGGGGTCGCGCGAGCGTCTATTGTTAGCGATGACTCAACGGACCTGTCCGAACCTGCTTAATTACGCGGTTGATGTAACCTATTGTGTTTTATCTAGAAGTCTTCTAGTGAGTTCTGGAATACGGATGCAGGCGTATATAAGCACTGTTAGCGAAGGCATTGGACAGTCTGATATAAATAAGCGTTGCGTGTTGAACAGTTGGTGATATAAACAGATAGTAGACAAGTGGTGGATATAAATAAATATAGTTGTATAAATAAATAAGTGATCTATATATTGTTGAAATAAATAATCTTAGTGTTTAAGTATTTTATAATATTCTTAGTCTCAATAATTGTTAAATATTTGTGTAATCGTAGTGTTCGTTATATTTATCATCTTTTAATTATATTTAATATCTATTTATCATTATAATAAACCTTTATTTTAATTCATAATAATTGTCTAATATTTACACTTCACCCAAATAAATAAAAACGTTACATTATAAATAAATTAAATTTCATAAATTGTATAACTATGGAAACAGCTACTATATTAAGAAAATTCTGATTGAAAGATGTCGGTGTCAAGTGCAATTGACAGAATATGTTTTACTGGAAATATAGGAAATATAGGAACTTTCTGTATGGAATTTGTATAAAACACATACTACTGCCGGCAGGTAATGTTGTGACGTAACTTTTCCCTAAAGGGTTAATTAAGTCACGGATACTCCACAGGGATGTTCTGTTGGGAGGCCGCCAGCTTTTAAACAGTGGAGACGGGCAGGGCTGAAAACCATAGGAATGGTTATAAAAAGGAATAAGGGCGCCACGTAATTTTTAACCTCAAAATTACGAAAAGGACGGTACTAAACAAAATGTTAAACGAGATTTTACCTACCGTAATGTTGTTGCCTGTAAACGACTGAGGTTTGCGAAATAAAAGAAATAATTTATTAAAACAGAATTTAATAAATGCAAGTTATAGCGTGCTTAAGGCACGGTTAAAAAAATTTAAAGATTTTAAGCGTACAACAAAAAAATGAATCTAAGTCGAAAAAAAAAAATAAGATCAAAAATACACTACTGTTGAACCCTAAACCCATAACCCAGTTTCGGGCGCGGCATATATACAGTTACAGCTATTCGAAGTGATATCATTTCAAACCTGGGCTACATGCCAGTTGATACGCGCAACCTAGCTGAATCACAAGTTGCAACAATTGGGCAACAATGTAATCATATAGAAAAATATTTTTAAAAAAGTGCTATACACAAAAATAGTTCCGCAACAATAAAACAACAATGAGCTGATGGCTCCAATGACATATAATCACTAATCACTTTCATAAAAAAATACAATTACAAACGTGTCAAAATGAAATTTACAATGAGGACACTGTAGCACAGTCCTCTTCGGCAACACACAACTTTAAAACAAAACTTCAGTTCTTCCACGCAAAAAAATATGAAACGGAAGAACGGTCTTACAAGAAGTTAATGTACTTAGCTCCTGTGACGTGTGCAGGGCGGAAAGGGCTACACAGGTGGGCGATGTTGGCGGATGGACTCAAGCTGGCTGAGGTCCCATCAAACGAAGATGCGGTTGTAGAGCGGCCAAATCCTTTCTCGGAGATTAACTGTCAGAACGAAAATGTAATGCCCATGAATCCACAATGGCGCATCACCGAAAAACCAACACTGGACAGTCAAAACGGCACTTGAATATTGGTTCAAAGACAACGAACGAAACACTCCACTTTTGCATCGACACAATAACTACACAAAAAATCTACGCCGAACAATGGCCATGTGCCACAAATACGATGGTCAAAAAAGCACGTCTTTACAGCATCGCATCAGGAACTAAAAGTCCATGAGGTCGGAAACTTTTACACGGACAATCAAAATCGTGGCCGGAAACATAGGTACAACGCCACAGTAAAACCAAAAAATAACATAAAGAAGAAATACAATAAAACGAACGCGCACGCCACTGTAGAATTAGACCGTATTAAACCTGCCAAAAATGTCAACAAAACTTCAGAAGGTCGCTACAAAATGACTGTTTGGAAGAAGTTCTAAATAAAATATAAAAAGGCCAAAAATGATGAAGATAAAATACAGGTAAGTTACTAAATAGAAGTGAAACATATTTCACATGAGAGATACAGAATGTAGGAACCAATGAAACATTAAACACAAACAATAAAAAGGAGAATGAAGTTGCAAAGAAGATTTATTGGACAGAACACTAATTAAATAAGTTATAACAAATACAAATATGTCATCATCATTACCGAATTCTGTGTATAAAGCAGATTGACACACCCAGCAATGGGTAATATGCCGTGATGATATATTTATTTATTTATTTATAACAATTGCAAAACATAAGGAATATAAGGGATTGACAGAATAACAGTAAACATTCGACGAGGGAAATCCAGATTTAAGATAAACTAAAGGTACGTAAAAGATAGATATATGAATCTAGAGCAAAACAATGTTATATGGCAAAATTAGACCGTAACAATGTACGAGAAATAGAATCTTTTGCAAGGAACTTTCAGTACGAAATTTGTACAAAATACATGGAACTGACGGTAAGTAATGAGCTGGCCACATCAGATTTTTTTATCTTGGCATACTATTTCATTGTTGAAAGGTGTTGCCTACTTTGATTACACTAATTTCATTGTTTGACACTTGACATTGGTATACCTCAACAATATTTATTTAAATAAATTCTCTCGATGTGTACCACAAATATAAAGTAAATGTAGAAATAATAATAAAATAAAACACACAAACAAATATACTTTCTAATCGATTTCAGTGTTATTCACCATCATCAGAGAAATACAATACATAGGGAAAAATTATAGATATAAATAAATATAAATATGAAATATTTGACATAAGTAACAAAAGATAAAATACAACATAAGTAGGTGTAATTGGGGGGTACTGGAACAAATAACGATCAGAGATTGAGATAAGAGATAAGAGTAGAGATAAGAGTTTTTGACATTTTTTCCTTATAGTATTTTTTAAAATTTCTTTATGATATTTAATTTTTTTTATTTTAATTTTGTTAAGAAGAAGAAGAAGCAAAAGAATTAGAAGCAGAAGAAGCAGAAAGTAGAAGAAAAAGAAACAGAAAAAAGAAAAAGAAGAAGAAAAAGCAGAAGAAGAAGAAGCAGAAGAAGCAGAAGCAGAAGAATGAAGAAGAAAAAAAATTTTCTCAAGAAAAAGAAGCAGAAGAAGAAAGAAATAAGAAGAAGCTAAAAAAAGCAGAAGAAAATATTGAGAAATAAGAAGAAGAAGCAGAAGAAGAAGAAGAAAAGAAGAAAAATTCTTGTTCGTAAGAAGAAGAAAAAAGACCTAACCTAATTATACACCACGTGGTATAAAATCAATAGCAAGGAGTGGGGGGTGTCTCAAGTGCCGCATGTTCGCAAGAAGAAAAAAAAGAAAGAAAAAATAAAAAAATGCTCCATATAAATAAATAGACTCAATACAGCAATGTAATATTAGTTGAATAATTGTATTACTTTTTAGTTAAATACACATTGCTGGGTGTGTCAATTTGCTTTGTACGCAGATATCGGTAATGATAATGACATATTTGTACCCGTGCGGACGTTTATCAGGCGTCACCTCACTGCCACTCATTGCTGGCGTTGAGAGTACACCATAGGGTCAATTTTGTACCATTTAAAATTCGAAATGTTTGGCATCGGTCGGGATCGAACCCGGTTCCTCAGATTCGCAATCAGACACTCAGGCACGGTCAACTTAACTTTTTAGTTAATTATTAAAACTTACAATTGTTGGAAATATGCATATGAAACATGTAACAATGTTAATCAGTGATGCGCATCCGGTTTTATCTATATATTCTTGTTATCACAATTTTTGTGTCACATATTTTAGTTAGTAAGCAGAATTAAATCAAACTGGATTCAAAAATTGTATTTGTTAAAGTGTGTATTAATATTAATCCGTGTGCTTTTTAGTGTACAACG
>OY720450.1:40986005-41066005 GCA_963082715.1 Harpalus rubripes
AAATGTTAAGCACCAGTGGCCACATTTTACACTATTATTAGGCTGATATTTATTGTAATTGTAGTTTATTGAACACCTGCTTCCAAAATAATCAACTAATTCTTTTGGTGGTGCTAGGTTTCCATAACTATCAAAATATATAACTAAATTATTACGTGTTTTATAAGCAACCCAATGCGACCCAGGCCCATCATTATTATCCAAATTAACAATGGCGCATTCGTTACGATTTACTTTTACGGGTAAATTATTTCTCATGAATACCCCTCTAAAATATGGAATTTTCAGTACTTTAGCATATTTTTGAAGTTCAATATTACTTAATGCCCTTGATGGCAATTCTATTAGCAGTTTTTTAAATTCAGTCCAAGTCCTTTTCGATATGGTTTTAAGTAGAGACCTTTACCCATTGCAATGGCCTCTATCATTTTAATATGACGTTTAGCTTCTTTTAATTGCTCGGTAGCAGCTTTTTTGTCGTTAACAGCCTTGGCAATACCTGAAGCACCACCCCCAAGTGCGTCTAAAGCGCTCAAGCCAGCGAAAAATGGAATTAATGGAAGGAATCCTCCGGTTTTCGGTACAGGTATCACTCTTGGATGTTTAGTTTTTCGTTTTACTTTCTTAACCGTTCGTAAAGCTATTTTTGCAGATTTATTTAAATCAGAACCAGTACTATTTGTTTTTATTGTTTTCTGTGCGCTGTTGACTACGTTGCGGAATGGTAAACTTCCGTCATATTTTTTCTTCTGCACTTTTAGCATGTTTATTTAAGGATCGCACGACAAACTTCTTCTGTAGTCATTGACGAACTGTGCTTGAGTAATGTTCGTGATTTAATTTATATCAAAATGCAAACTGTAAAGCAAATCCATGATTTTAAGGTTAAAAATTATGATTTCGATAGTGCTAGTAGTCAACCGCGCCATAGTTCATTGTTACCGGATATAGTAAGATGTATTATAGCAGGTCCATCCGGATGCGGTAAAACAAATGTTATGATTGCACTTATAGAGCACGAAAATGGTCTATGTTTTTCGAATGTATACATATACTCAAAATCATTATTCCAACCTAAATATAAGTATTTAAACAAGTTACTAGAACCAATTGACGGAATAAGTTATTTTGCATATAATGAAAATGTAGATATTGAAAAGCTGTGCAATGCGCAATGCAATTCTGTGTTTATATTTGATGATGTAGCGTGCGATAAACAAGATATAATTAGAGAATACTTTTGCATGGGTCGCCATAAGGCTATAGATTGTTTATATTTATGTCAGACTTATACCAGAATTCCCAAACATCTTATACGGGATAATGTTAATCTATTAATATTATTTAAACAAGATGATATTAATTTAAAACATGTATATGCTGATCACGTAAATACAGATATGTCATATGAAAAGTTTAAGGATCTTTGTTCTTTTTGCTGGTGTAATAAGTACGAATTTATGGTTATTGACAAAGAAAGTGACTTTAGTAATGGGAGTTATCGTAAAGGCTTTGATCAGTACATTATAATAAATAACAGTGCCATGAGCTAAAAGATTTCAGTTGCTGGTTAGCTGTCGTACGGTAAACATTTGAAACAGGTTCAATATAACAGTAACTGAATAAATTTAATCATATCTATTTTTGAGTTGTTTATCCAGCTATCAGCTCTGTTTTTTTATCTGGTTATCAGCTAGTTGTTTGCTACTGGGTCTGTTTTTTCTTGTTTCAACAACTAACAGCCCTGTTAATTTAAACCAATTTTGGACCTGGTGTGTAACCTTAAACCTATTCCACCAATTGTTTTCCCTGTTTCAACAAGTTAACTTAAACATTTATTCTGAACCTTGTGTTTGATCTTGATTTTGTTTCACCACTTGTTTTAAATATTATCCCAAATAGTTTGGAACAGGTTCAATAAAACAGCAACAGATTAAATTTAATCATATCTGTTTTTGAGTTGTTTATCCAGCTATCAGATCTGTATTTTATCTGGTTATCAGCTAGTTATTTGCTACTGGGTCTGTTTTTTCCTTAACAAGTAACAGCCCTGTTAATTTAAACCTATTTTGGACCTGGTGTGTGACCTTAAGCCTGTACCACCAATTGTTTTAACTGTTTCAACAAGTTAACTTAAACATTTATTCTGGACCTGGTGTTTTATCTTGATTTTGTTTCATCACTTGTTTTAAATATTATTCCAAATAGCTGTTTAAAGCTAGTTTATTAATTTTGGTAAACAAAACTAAAAAATGAATGAAGAATTAACAAAAGATATAATTAGTACTCGGAATATTATTAAGCAAAAGCTTAAAAACCTTAGGCTTGGTGCATTACATAGAAAAATTGAATTAGAATCACAATATGAACCAATAAGTAAATCTTTAAGATATTGCAGTTAATTTACCAATGACCAATGTAAAAGAAGAACTTAAGAGTGAACCGAAAGAAGAAGTAAAGAATGAGGAAATATCTGAAAAAATAAAACTTTATTAGGCCCCAAATGTTTAAAAACAAATGTAGTAGCACAATCAATGGACGAGGATGGGGGTGATAATGATGTATTTATTGAAAATCAATCACCCATGATTGAAGATCATCCATCAATAACTAGAGAGAATATTTTTAATTTAACTCAGGAACCCTCATTCAGGGAGTATTTAGACCAGTATGATCCATTACCACGACAGTATGTTGAAGAGATGGTAACAGATGACAAAAATTCATTTGATTTCAAATATGGCGTGCGTCATGATGTGGATACTGATAAATTTTTTATAGGTGATTCTGAGTTAAAAATTGTAGGTAAGGATTTAGTCATACAAAATATAAAATTTATCGGAACACCTGGTTTATATGAGCTCTTATTTAAAAAAAACACCATTGGGGTATACTGAAACCGATAGTAAAAATTATGTTGAAATTGTGAAAAGAACGAATGCTGCCCGTCGACATTATAGTGACAGCGAGCAACTTTCAGGGAGCAGATCTCAGAAGTATACTTCCATTATTGCTCCAAACTTAGAGAGTCAGAGGAAAGTTGCTCCAGCTTCTAGAAAAATAATTTCAATTCCTAAAAGACCAATTTCATTCTCAGGTGCAAGTTTCGCCTTAAAAAATGAAACTTCAATATCTAAAGACCCAAGTTCAACGTTAGGTGAAACTTATTTTAAAAAATTAACTAAAAAACGAGTGGAGTATGTATACTGGGATAATGTAAATGAATTGGTTGATCGATTGCGGCTTTTAATTGCTTCACGTGATGCCGGTCATACAGGACACAATAATGAAATTATATCCATAATTGAGGAGTTAAAAGAAGCTGGAGTTATAAAATAGCGACAGTTCAATAATGACTCTTGATAAGGTTGGACGTCATATCGAGCATCATAAAACTAAAATATATACTAATAAAATAATACCTCTTATTTCAAGAGAAATTAAAAATTTAGAATTATATTATATAAACAAAATAAATATACTAAAAAATAATTTCCAAATAGAATTGTCTAAAGTGAAAAATACTTTAAAATCCACCATTGTTATAAATTTAAAATTAAAACTAGAAGGTGATACTTATAATATAATAAACAGTTCTAATTTAACTTTTTACACTTTACCTTGTACAGGTAAAATTATTCAAATTAATATAAATAATCCAAAAGAGCGTCTAAACTACCGAATTAATAACGAACCCCGTAGCTCAATAATAGTTGGTAAACATGTTGTAAAGGGGAATAAATTAATAATATATCCCAGTCCTATGAGCTTAAAAACTAGTGAATTGTATATTGAAATTGTACTGGAAACACCTGTTAACTATGTCGAAAATTAAACGTGAAATTGTTGAAGAAATACATAAACCAGCACGAGTGCACTTTCACAGAAGGCGTGTAATTACAAAAGGAATAGATGACTTATTCCAGGCTGATTTGGTTGAAATGATTCCTTATGCTAGAATAAATAAAGGTTATCGTTACATTTTAGTTGTAATTGATGTATTTTCCAAATTTTTATGGACTAAGCCTGTAAAAAACAAAACAGGTTCTGAAATTTCAGCAGCTATGAAAAATATTTTGCTTACTAATAATCGAATTTCTCAAAATTTACAAACTGACCTAGGAAAAGAATTTTATAATAAAATTTTTCAAAATTTAATGAATAAATATAATATTAATTATTATTCAAGCTATAGTACTAAAAAAGCATTTATTGTTGAGCGAGTTAATTGTACCTTAAAATCGATGATGTGGAAAGAGTTTAGTTTACAAGGAACATATAAGTGGTTAAGTTTATTACCGAAACTTACGGAAAAGTATAAATACAAAACACAGAACTATTAAAATGAAACCTATTAATGTCAGTAAAAAGAATGAAAAATTACTTCTTGATAGTGTTTACAGTAATATTAAAATTGTTGGAAAAGCAAAACTAAAAGTGGGTGATTTTGTACGTGTAAGCAAATATAGAGGAGCTTTTGTGAAAGGTTATACTCGTAATTGGTCTAATGAAATTTTTACTATACATTCGCTTCAATTAACAAATCCTATTACTTATATTCTTAAAGATCAGTCAGGGCAAATTATAAAAGGAGGATTTTATGAATATGAAGTACAGAAAGTAAAGTATCCCGATATATATCTTGTTGAAAAAATTTTAAAAAGGAAGGGCGATTTGGTATTTGTTAAATGGCTTGGGTTTGATAAAAAACATAATAGCTGGATAAGTACAACTAATGTTGAATGAGAACTAAAAAGGGGAGCGACTTATTTTTTCACCAATTAAGCAAAAGAGCACTAATTAATATAACTCTTGTATAAGATTCTACAGAGGTATTTAATTTTTAGACAGTATGAATCACCCTAATTGCTACTTAGTATTTACATTTTAATATAATAAATAACATTAAAAAATATATGTAGTTAAAAAAATCTTTATCTATATTTATTATTTCAAAATAAATAAAATAATTATGAAATAAAAATACAAAATAGTTCTGACAATAATATTCCTTCTCTAAACTACCTCTAAAATATAAAAATAATTTTAATATTATAAAAATTATCATGTGTGGAACATTGAAATTTACCAACTGATAAAACTCATATTGATGATTAGCTCCAAATATTGAACAATGTTAATTATGCAATAAAAAGAAAATTAATTGTATAAACAGGTAAAAATTTATATATAATTTATTTATTTTTTTCAGCATTTTAAATTGTAAGTACATATTTTTCAGATCTAATATACATGAAAATAAGTGCAACCGACTATCCACTTAAAAAAAATATGTAGCCAAAAAGCTTAGTAATATGTCCATTTTGTGATGTAATACATAATTTTGAAGAAGGAGATATTCCAGTTTTTGAACATTTTCGTTGGTCTCCGCTATGTCCTTTTATTATTGGAAAAACAACTAATAATATCCTAATTAAGGAAACAAATAAAAATATTATAATTATTGTTGTTAAACTTTTAAATAATATTGAAAATAGTAAAATGTGTAGTTATTATAAACAAAATAATGTAAATATTTTAATATATATATATATATATATATATATATATATATATATATATATATATATATATATATATATATATATATATATGGAATTAATAAGGATTTTTTAATAAATAATTGTTAAAAAAAAATACATATTTTTTCTTTAAAAATCCAATATGCATCAAAATATTTAGGGCTAAAATGAAAACATAGTTACTCTTTTATATTATTTTATTGCAAATATTTTACATGTGCAAGCATTAAAATAATGCAATAACTATGTTTACAGTATTTTATTATAAATATTTTACATTACCAATATTTTCCATTAATACATCAGAATAAAACATAATTATTTCTCTTATTGCTAAATTATATACATTATTATTATCACATAAACTATAAACATTATCAATAATTTCTCCTTCACATTTAGTAGATTCTTTTATAATACTGCAATAATATTTAGAAAAATTTAAAGATTTAAGATAATTTATTGTACGATTTATTAAATCAGATAATTGGAACAAATAATTACTAGATAAGCTTCCCAAATTTAAAGCACCATATTTTGATTTTAATTGTATTACTTTAAAAGAATCTACTGTATCAAATATTATTTCAATATCATGAAATTTGTATGATTGAATATTAGTATCGAAATTAAAATGTGAAAGTATTGCATTTTGACATAAAAGAAATTCAAACCATTCTTTGGGTTCAAACGCAACACACTTTCCCAATTGATTACTATATAAATTAATAAATTTTTTATAATTATTCAATGGGTCTATACCAACAGATACCCATTTAAAATTATCAAAAAAAAAAAATTATGTTCCATAACCAGTTTTCTATCATTTTGTATTTCATCACTTTTAATTGATATTACTTCCTCTTCTGAATTAGTATTTTGTATTTGTGGATTATTTTCCTTGTTTAAAATACCATCTATGGACTGTTCAGCAAATTTTTTCTTTGAACGAGTTGTATTTGTTGGATATGGTTTTCGATCACCCTTTTTGGTTGGCTAATTTTTTTTATAAATATATATAAACAATAACATAAAAAGCTAAATTTTAATGTCTTACCTTCATAATTGATGTTTATGGCTTCACGAATAAAATAAATATAGTAAAAATTAATAACAAACTCAACAATTTATAGCTACAAAATTCTTAAATACTATTGGCTGTAATAATAATTATTAAATTCAATTTCTATTGGTTAAAATAAAACGTTTTTTCATTGACTCCGATAATTTGTCCCGTACAAGAGTTAAAATCAAAGATTATTCATCAAGTATTTTTTTCTGGAAGAACATTTATTTCTTCTGCACTTAATTCACTTAATGGTATTAAACAGTTTAGCACGTTACAGTAGTGAAATAATGCTTTATATTCCACACTATTTTTTTCAAAACTATGAAGTTTATTAACTACCCACTTTATGTTATTCATTACACTTGGCATTACGTTTTAATTTTCTTAAAACTTGCTTATGTTTTAATTAATAAATTATAATATACTTGTAATGCAACATTTTACAAAGATTATATCCTTTTATATTTATACTCCATACAATTATAACGTTGGTGGTGGTAACTACGTTCCCCACCCCAATCCAAGCCCCGCCCCTCCCCCGCCCCCGCCAACCCAATTTATCAACGTTAACAACACACAGTCACCAACAATTCATATCAGCAAACATCCTGTCCTTGTTGATAAAACATTATCACAGGAAACACGTGCAGATACAGTATCACACCATATCCTGTAAAAATTCTAGAAATAAATTTATCACCGACAATTCATATCAGCAAACATCCTGTCCTTGTTGATAAAACATTATCACAGGAAACACGTGCAAATACAGTATCACACCACATCCTTTTTAAATTCTTGGAAAAAATTATTACCGACGACAATTCATATCAGCAAACATCCTGTTTTTGTTGACAAAACATTATCACAGGAAACACGTGCAGATACAGTATCACACCATATCCTGTAAAAATTCTCGGAATAAATTTATCACCAATAATTCATATCAGCAAACATCCTGTCCTTGTTGATAAAACATTATCACAGGAAACACGTGCAGATACAGTATCACACCACATCCTGTTTCAATTCTTGGAAAAAAATTATCACCAACGCTACAGCAATAAACATCCTGTTATTTTTTGATAAAAAATATTATCACCGGACATACGTGCAGATAACAATATCACACCACATCCGCTGTAACGCTAATTAAACGCAACAAAACATCCTGTCCTTGCTGATAAAAAACACTATCACCGGATACACGTACTGCAGTAAAACAAACATCCTGTCCTTGCTGATAAAACACTATCACTAGCACACACAGTGGAGGGTGTTATTCTTGTATCTCTCTGTTAATAACAATTACAAAGCCACACACCCCCTCAGCCTTCAAAACACATACGGGTTCCCAAAGAACTACCCCTCAACACACAAAAAGTTGCTGAAGAACTACCACATAGCTACAAAATTAACCCCCATGGTAGATGTCGATGGACACATGCCATCCAGTGGTCCAGAACCCCTCTTGTTACCCTACTAATGTTCGTGATTTAATTTATATCAAAATGCAAACTGTAAAGCAAATCCATGACTTTAAGGTTAAGAATTATGATTTCGATAGTGCTAGTAGTCAACCGCGCCAAAGTACATTATTACCGGATATAGTAAGATGTATTATAGCAGGTCCATCCGGATGCGGTAAAACAAATGTTATGATTGCACTTATAACAAAAATATAAAATATAAGTATTTAAACATGTTACTAGAACCAATTGAAGGAATAAGTTATTTTGCATATAATGAAAATGTAGTTATTGAAAAGCCGTGCAATGCGCAATGCAATTCTGTGTTTATATTTGATGATGTAGCGTGCGATAAACAAGATGTAATTAGAGAATACTTTTACATGGGTCGCCATAAGGCTGTAGATTGTTTTTATTTATGTCAGACTTATACCAGAATTCCCAAACATCTTATACGAGATAATGTCAATCTATTAATATTATTTAAACAAGATGATATTAATTTAAAACATGTATATGCTGATCACGTAAATACAGATATGTCATATGAAAAGTTTAAGGATCTTTGTTCTTTTTGCTGGTGTAATAAGTACGAATTTATGGTTATTGACAATGAAAGTAACTTAAGTAATGGGCGTTATCGTAAAGACTTTGATAAGTATATTATAATAAATAACAGTGCCATGAGCTAAAAGGCTTCAGTTGCTGGTTAGCTGTCGTACGGTAAACATCTGAACAGGTTCAATAAAACATAGCAACAGATTAAATTTAATTATATCTGTTTTTGAGTTGTTTATCTAGCTATCAGATATGTTTTTTATTTGGTTATCAGCTAGTTATTTGCTACTAGGTCTGTTTTATTCCTGTTTCAACAAGTAACAGCCCTGTTAATTTAAACCTATTTTGAACCTGGTGTGTGACCTTAAACCTGTTCCACCAATTGTTTTACCTGTTTCAACAAGTTAACTTAATCATTTATTCTGGACCTGGTGTTTGTTCTTGGTTTTGTTTCACCACTTGTTTTAAATATTATCCCAAATAGCTGTTTAATGCTAGTTTATTAATTTTGGTAAAAAATGAATGAAGAATTAACAAAAGATATAATTAGTACTCGGAATATTATTAAGCAAAAGCTTAAAAACCTTAGGCTTGGTGCATTACATAGAAAAATTTAATTAGAATCACAATATAAACCAATAATTAAATCTTTAAAAGATATTGCAGTTAATTTACCAATGACCAATATAAAAGAAGAACTTAAAAGTAGCTCAATAATAGTTGGTAAACACGTTGTAAAAAAGAATAAATTGATAATATATCCCAGTCCTATGATCTTAAAAACTAGTGAATTATATATATTGCAATTGTACTGGAAACACCTGTTAACTATGTCGAAAATTAAACGTGAAATTGTTGAAGAAATACATAAACCAGCACGAGTGCACTTTCAAAGAAGGCGTGTAATTACAAAAGGAATAGATGACTTATTCCAGGCTGATTTGGTTGAAATGATTCCTTATGCTAGAATAAATAAAGGCTATCGTTACATTTTAAAATCAATGATGTGGAAAGAGTTTAGTTTACAAGGAACATATAAGTGGTTAAGTTTATTACCTAAACTTACGGAAAAGTATAATAATACAAAACACAGAACTATTAAAATAAAACCTATTAATGTCAGTAAAAAGAATGAAAAATTACTTCTTGATAGTGTTTACAGTAATATTAAAATTGTTGGAAAAGCAAAACTAAAAGTGGGTGATTTTGTACGTGTAAGCAAATATAGAGGAGCTTTTGTGAAAGGTTATACTCGTAATTGGTCTAATGAAATTTTTACTATACATTCGCTTCAATTAACAAATCCTATTACTTATATTCTTAAAGATCAGTCAGGGCAAATTATAAAAGGAGGATTTTATGAAGATGAAGTACAAAAAGTAAAGTATCCTGATATATATCTTGTTGAAAAAAATTTTAAAAAGGAAGGGCGATATGGTATTTATTAAATGGCTTGGGTTTGATACTAAACATAATAGCTGGATAAGTAAAAGTAATGTTGAATGAGAATTAAAAAGGGGAGCGACTTATTTTTTCACCAATTAAGCAAAAGTATAGCACTTATAAATATAACTCTTGTATAAGATTCTACAGAGGTATTTAATTTCTAAACATCAAAAAGCATAGATCACCCTATATGCTAACCAAGTCGGGAAATGTAAAAGTATTTAGTATTTACATTTTAATATAATAAATAACATTAAAAAATATGTATAGTTAAAAAAATTTATCTATATTTATTATTTGAAAATAAATAAAATAATTATGAAATAAAAATATAAAATAGTTCTGACAATAATATTCCTTCTCTAAACTTCCTCTTATACATAAAAATAATTTTAATATTATAAAAAATTATCACGTGTGGAACATTGGAATTTACCAACTGATAAAACTCATATTGATGATTAACTTCAAATATTGAACAATGTCAATTGTACAACAAAAATAAAATAAATTGTATTAAAAGGTAAAAATTAATATTAAGTTAATTTATTTTTTAGCATTTTATAATGTATGCGTATATTTTTAGCAATATATATATTTCGTATGAAAGAAAGACAGTACAAATACATTCCATAAAATAATACATGAAGAATAAGAAAAAAAAACAATACAAATTAAATATTTTTGATTTTTACTATCCAATTTAGTGCATCTTTTGTTAATAGGTGAAGTTCGGCGAAACCTTGCTGAAATTTAGACAAGGGACATTCTTCAACTATATGCTGAATTGTTTCTCTTTCTGCTCCACAATTACAATTTGGACTATCGCGTATTTTCCAGTGATATAACATATTATTACATTTTCCATGGCATGTATATATATGAAAGTGAGTGCAAGCGACTATCCACTTTTCAAGAAAATATGTGGCCAAAAAGCTTCATTAAAGTAGAAGACTTAGCACGAGCTAGATTTTATTATTCAAAAATGAATGATAAAGTAATATGTCCATTTTGTAATGTTATAATACATAATTTTGAAGATGGGGATATTCCAGTTTTTGAACATTTTCGTTGGTCTCCGCTCTGTCCATTTATTATTGGAAAAACAACTAATAATATTCCAATTAAGGAAACAATTACAAATATTATGATTAATATTGTTAAACTTTTAAATAATATAGAAAATAGTAAAATGTGTAGATAAAAACAAAATGTTGTGAATATTTTGAAATATATATACATATATATATATATATATATATATATATATATATATATATATGGAATTAATAAAAAAAATAATAAATCATTGTTTAAAATATACCTATTTTTCTTTACAAACCCAATATCCATAAAAATACTTAAGGTTAAAATAAAACGTAATTATTTTTATATTATTTTATTGTAAATATTTTACATGCATTAAAATAATTCAATGACTATGTTTACAATATTTTATTATAAATATTTTACATTAACAATATTTTCCATTAATACATCAAAATAAAACATAATTATTTCTCTTATTGCCAAATTATATACATCATTATTATTACATAAATTATATATATTATTTTTCTCCTTCACATTTAGTAGATTTTTTTTATAATATTGTAATAATATTTAGAAAAATTTAAAGATTCAAGATAATTTATTGTACGATTAATTAAATCAGATAATTGAAACAAATAATTCATAGATAAGCTCCCCAAATTTAAAGCACCATACTTTGATTTTAATTGTATTACTTTAAATTCTTCTTCTGCTTCTTCTTATTTCTAAATTTTTTCTTCTGCTTTTTTTGCTTCTTCTTATTTCTTTCTTCTTCTGCTTCTTTTTCTTGAGAAAAAATTTTCTTCTTCTTTATTCTTCTGCTTCTTCTTCTGCTTTTTCTTCTTCTTTTTCTTTTTTCTGCTTCTTTTTCTTCTTTTTTCTGCTTCTTCTTCTTACTTCTGCTGCTTTTAATTCTTTTGCTTCTTCTTCTTCTTCTTCTTCTTAACAAAATTAAAATAATAAAAAAATTAAATATCATAAGGAAATAAAAAAATACTCTTATCTCTACTTTTATCTCTTATCTCAATCTCTGATCGTTATCTGTTCCAGTACCCCCCAATTACACCTACTAACATATACAATACAAAGTAGATTGGTATAAAATTATTTAAATCCATAATTATATTATTATTTTTTAATTTTCATAACGCTTTAACATCGAGGTCATTAGCGTTTATTACATATAATAAGGTATAATTTTATATTTCATTGTATAAATTAATATTTTTAATATAGTTGATGATTTGTTCGGATTCTTCTTCGGCTAAAGCTTCTTTTAGGTTTCCTTTGATCTTGTGTTTTCTTCTTTCTTGTATATATTTTTGGCAGTCGATTAAGATGTGCTGTACTGTTATGGGGGTGTTGTTGCACTGATTGCAGATTGTTTGGGGGGTCTTGTTTAGTATGTAACTGTGGGTTAGTTTGGTGTGTCCAATATGGAGTCTGGTCAGGATTATTTGTTCCTGTCTTGTTTTTTCTTGATTCCATTGTCCTGTGTCTTCGTTGATATTTCTAAATTTATTGTTTGTTGTCTGAGTCCATTCTTCTTTCCATCTACTGGCTATTTCTGTCTTTATGTTTGATTTGATATCTTGGGAAGGGATATCAATATTTGTTATTTCGAGAGATGTAGCATTGATGGCTTCTGCGTCGGCTTTTTCAGTTCCTTCTATATTCTTGTGTAAAGGGATCCATATTAAATAGATGGTGTAGTTTTGGGTATGGAGGATATAGATGTATTCTTTGATATTAAGGATGATGAGATGTTTGGGATATAACTTCTTTATGGCGTTGAGAACAGATAGGGAGTCAGTGAATATTGTGTACTTTCCGGGTGAGTTTAAGGTTTCGATATGTTTAAGGGTGGTTAGTAAGCTGAATGCTTCGGCAGAGAAGATGGAAACTGAATCGGGTAGATGGTGTTTGATTATTGTTTCCTCTATTATTATTGCTGCTCCTGTACCTTGTTTATTTTTTGCTGCATCTGTGTAGAGACGTACGTTGTATCTCTATATCTGTCGCAGGGTTCTCTATGTTTCTGTTGGAATGTCTCTGGAGGTGTAGTTTCTTTCGGGTATGCTGTCAAATTCTTGTTGAATTTTGCAGTCTTTATTGTCCGGGAAGGAATATTTGCGGTGTATTGAGGTATTACTTTTGGTATATGTAGTTTATTTATTTGTTTGTAGTGTTGTTTTAAGTCGGGATGATAGGATGGAGTGTTCTTTTAGTATTGGTGGGTTTGTGTTTGGTTTGAATAGTATTTTATGTGCGGTGTGGTTTGTTTGACAGGATATTTGGGTAATGTAGTTTGCTATAAGTTGGGTTCTTCTGTATTTGAGGGGTGGGACTCCTGCTTCGTTGTGGATGCTGGGAATAGGGCTTGTTCTAAATGCCCCGGTTGTTATTCTGAGGGCTGCGCTGTGAATGATGTCTATTTTTTGTAGGGTAGTTGTTTTTGCACTTGAGTAGACTGTACAGACGTAGTCTATTTTGGATGTAATAAATGTTTTATATAATAGTGTTAAAGTCTTTTATTTAGCTCCCTATTTGTGATGGGCCAGTGTTTTTATTATGTTTAACCTTTGGTAGCATGCTCTTTGTAGTATTTCTATCTGTTTTTTCCATGTAAGTTTTGAGTCAAATGTTATTCCTAGGAATTTGATTGAGTTGGTGAAGTTTATTTGGTTATTTATTAGAGTACGGCGGATTTCATTTTCCCCATGGTGTCGATGTCTACAGAAGTGTATACCATTTGTTTTTTGGGGGTGATAACTTAAAGCCGTGTAATTTCGTCCAGTCTGTTATAATGTTCATTGTCTTCTTCTTGTAGTTGTTTTTCGGCTGTTTTGGTCGAGATTCCTCTGTAGTATATTAGAAGATCATCCGCAAATAGTGCTACTTTCACTGGTTTTGAGATGTTGGTAGTGATTTTGTTGATTGCTAGGAGGAAAAGTGTAACACTTATAATTGCACCTTGGGGTAGACCGTTTTCTAGTGTTTTAATACTTGAAATATGTCCGTTGTTTCGGACTCTGAATTATCTATTTGTTAAATTTTTTTTGGATGTAGTGTATGGTATTTCCGTCTATATCGTATTCTATTAGGGTTTGTATAATTGGGAATCTCCAGGTGGTGTCGTAGGCTTTTTCGATGTCGAAGGAAACAGCTATAAGATGTTGTTTGTTTGCAAATGTGTCCTGGATTTCCGAAGTTAATCTTACAATTTGGTCCATGGAAGATCTACCTTTTCTAAAACCACACTGCTCTACTGTAAGTTGTTTTTCTATAAAAACCATGTTAGTCTTTTGTTAACTAGTTGTTCCATTATTTTGCCCAGTACATGAGAGTGTAATCGATAATTTAGTGGGTTTCTTTTGTCTTTTCCACTTTTGTGTATTGGTATTATAATTGTTTCTTTCCACTGATCTGGGAATGTGTGATTTGTCCAGATGAAATTGAACATTTCTAGTATATAGTTTATTGTTTTAGTTGGCAGTTTTTTTTTATTAGTTCATAAGGGTTGTTGTCCGGCTCTGGGCTTCTATTTCTGGATTGTATTTCTTCTAGAGCGTTATTTATCTCTTCCATACTAAATGGATTATTTAATTTGCTTTCGTTATTGTTTACTACGTTTACGTGCAGTTTTGAAAATGGTTTCAGTTTTCAGTCAAAATTATGCAAAACTGTTTATATGCAATTTTCAAAACAAGTTTAAAAATTAATTTGAAATCAGTTTCGGCGCATTCGCATTTAGCTGATGTAAATGACAGATCCTCTTTACTCCAAATACTTCGTTTTGCTATTATTCTAATTATTTTTTATACTTCGTACCACTACGCACTAAAACTACACAACTGTCAGTATATTTGAAGGATAGTAACATAAAGCAACAGAAACGTTATGCTTTGTACGCATGCGCAGTATCGAAACTGAATTTTAAGTTAAATTGAAGAGTGATGCTACAGAAGCGTGTAATTAATATATTACTACTAAGATAAATTGTACAAATGCGAGAGAAAAATCAGCTCCCGGGTTCGAACCCCGGCGTCAGCTGATTTTTCTCTCGCATTTGTACAATTTGAATTTTAAGTGTTTACATGAGTAGTTTTGAAACTAGTTTTCAAGTCCAACCCATGAATTTTAGTTTTGGTTTGAGATAATTCAAAACCGTTTTGAAGTAGACATGGCGTTTTCAAAAGTAAAAACGTTTTAAAAACGGTTTCAAAACTGCATGTAAACTCAGTAATTGTTTATTTCTATTGATATTGATTCGACCATTTTTTCTGCGTAGAAATTCTTGATTGTAATGTTGATTACTGTAAGTGTCTTGGAAAGTATCTGCGAAAATTTCGGCGATTTCTTGAGGGCATGTTGAGGTTTTGTTGTTGTTATGTAGTGTGATGCTTTCCCTCGTCCTGCGGTGTCGGTTACTCGGGCGCCTTTCTGAAACTGTGCTGAGGGAGGCAAAGGGGGGGGGGGCAGGTAGCTCGTCGGGGGGTCAGGGATACGAAAACAATCAAGAAATGTTTCACCTTAACAAAATAATTTATTTACACACTCTATGTACAGAAACAAAAAATAAATAATAAAGAAATGATTGTGAAAAGCTGGAGATTTTATATTTATATATGATTCTAGTTTTAAGTTAAAATCTGACCGCGTACTTGTTGAAAGTTTGTGTCTTAGACTCCGTGAAGCGAAGTTAAATAAAACGGACTCTTTATTTCGTACAACAATTTAAAGTTAGTCTCTGAGAGATTAAATTACAAACTGTGTTGCGGACTTAGTATATTTTGCTGTGAATTTGATATATCTTACTATGTTCCAACGGAATCCTGTGAAATGACGCACTCTCGCTCGGTTTCAGCGACTATCTCGCTGAGGGCAGTACGCGAAGCGCGTGTTGGGCAGTTCTGGGCTACAGATGCTGTAGGCAGACTTTTCTTGCTAAGCCGAAGCAGCTGTCACAAGAAGTGCCTTCTGAAGCTCCGCGAGTGGTACTTATACCCAGATTTGGTCAGATTCGGTTGAAATTTGCGCGTTAAGAATAGGGAGACGTTACTGGCCATCTGATTGGTGCAGAGGCGGAGTAGTGTCGCGATGTCTGATTGGCTGATGGCCGGGGTTTGTAAAATGTTTATTTTAGGGTTTTAAAATACAGCAAAAATAATTTTCCAGCTTTTCCGGGACAGTTATTAGCAGGTAATATTAAATAATACAAATAACAAATGAATATAATAAATATATTTCAGTCTGCCTTGAAGTCAGCGGCTGATCGTAGCGCCAACATCGCTCAGCTGTTCTTGCAGTTGTCAAAGGGATTTCCCGGGTGGTTTTCTCCAAGTTTTGTACAGGGAATTGTGTCCTTAAGGATCCTACTATTGTCCAGACAGCTAGGCCCGGCCCGTGGATTATGGGTATGCCAGTTGGCAGTAGTTGTACATCCTCACTTATAGCCTGTAAGTTTTCTAAGCGTGTAATGATGAAAAACATGATTTCCATCCCGATTTCTTAGCAAAACTTCAAGAAAAGTGTCGACCGATGTTCTCTGCTCTGAATGCAAAGCCCATGGACCGGCCAGGAAGAGTGGAGATTTCTGGGAAGCCTGGGAACTTGGAGGTTTTGACAACACGTGTTTGTGGAAAATCGTGGCTCTCTCGCTGTGGAAAACAAATCGACTTCATCACCGTAGGCCAGGGTATGTGATTTCGTCACTGTAGTAAGGTAATTTCTGGAATATTATCTTTCCCTTTTATTCTTCTAATTTTATTCCAAATGTTCTTTATTGGCGTACTGGAGTTTATAGTATACGTAATTTTGCCATGATTCTTTCTTACTACTTTTAAGTGTTCGTCGTGTTTTTGCTTTTTTTCTCTTATATTCTATTAGATTTTCTTGTGTGATGTTCCTTCTGAGTTTTTTTAAGCTGATTTTTGTTCTTTTATGGCTTGTTCGCAACGTTCGTTCCACAATGGAACTTGTTTCTTTTTATGCTTTCTTTTGTACCCTATGGTGTTTTTGCAATGGTTGTTATGTAGTTGGTTAGATATAGAAGCATTTCGTTGCAGTTTGAGAATTTTGAAGTGTCTGTATCCATCATATTCATTTGTTGTTTGTGTTCATCCCATTTGCTTTTTCTAGTTTCCATTTATTAACTGTTTCTGGTGTCGAGTTATTTTGGTACTGAAATATTAGAGTTATTGCTATTGGATAATGGTCCCTATTATATAAGTGGGATAATACTTCCCATTTGACTTCTGGGGTTAGGCTAGGTTCGACTAGTGTTAAGTCAATTGCAGATGGTTTTCCGGTTCTTGAGCAGATATGTATTTGAGTTCCGTAGTTGAGGAGTACCAGGTCGTTGATGATCACGTCTTCTAGTGCTCTGCCGGCAGGGTTATAGTGATTTGATCCCCATAGGGGGTAGTGGGCGTTGAAGTCTCCTAATAAGAGATATGGTTTTGGAATTTGCCTTGTTATTACTCTTGTCTTCTGATGTTATTGGTTGGTGTGGGGGATGTATATTGAACATTTTGTGATTGAAATAGTAAAGTGAGCGCGGACTGCTATGGCTTCTAGGGGTGATTGTAGGTTTATTTCTTCTGACTCTATGGAATTTTTGATAAGAATAGCTATGTCTCCAGCTGCGTGTCCATCATATTCTCTATCTTTTCGGTACGTTTTATAGTATTTTATTTTAAAGTTGTTTTTTTCTCGTAGGTTAGTTTCTTGTAGACAAATTGCAGATGGGTTATATTCGTTTATTAGAATAGCGAGTTCTTCTCGGTGTGTGTTAGTACTATCGCAATTCTACTGTATTACGGACATTTATAATATGGACTGTTCTAGGGTACTATCTATTAAAGATGAGTTTTCTTCTGGGTTTGTTAGTAATGTTAGGTTTTCTGGTGAGAGGGAGAATTGTGATAAGTTATCAGTTGATGATGCTATTGAGAGATTTTCTTCATTTTTATTCTTTAATAGTTTTAGTCTATTTATTGTCCTTGTTAATCTGTTCTTAATTTTTCGATTATCTATTTTACTATGTGTTTCTTGTAGCATCTGTATCACTTTCTCTATGTCGTTTGAGTATTCCTCTATTATGTTTTGTGGTTGGTTTGAGGTTAGTACATTTTCTAAGAAGTCTTTTAGTTGGTCATAATTCATTATATAGTTTTCAGGAGCTATGCCCATTTGTTTTTTAATCGTAGGTAAGGATTTTTCTAATTCTATGTCTAGTATTGTTTGATTTGGCTGTGTTTTAGTTGTTTTTGGTTTTTTAGGGTGAGTAATGTCTTTTTTGCCGGCTTTGTTTACGTGCTCGTTTTCCGAGCTGGAAGTGCGCGCACTTCTTTTTACGGGGTTTTTTGTAGAATTTTCATATTAGTTACTGTTTATATTTTTGTTTGTTTTTCTGTGTCATGCGCTACATTTTGTGTAGATATTGAGGCGATCTGATAATTGATTTGTAAATTTTCGGGAAGTTGAGGAAAATAATTTTGTTTCTGTGGCATAGATATGTCGTTAGTTTGGTTATTACTTTGTGTTTGTGGTTGTTATATTGGTGTTTTTGCATTTTTGCTCACTATGCCCTTGTGCACTGCATTCTTTACAGGTTATAATCTCGGTATTTAAGAATATGCGTTGTTCGATATTTTCGTATGTTAGCAGTATACTGTCACGTATTTTAGGTTTTTCGGTTTCAAGTACATATACTTGCCTTCTAAAGCTCAGGATATGTGAGTAGGCTTGGTCAGGGATTTCTGCTTGTAGACTGGTTACTGGGGATAATGTTTTTATGTTTAAGTTGTGGAGTAGTTTTGTTATTTCGTTGTGGGGGAATGACGGGCACACATTTGATATGGTTATTCTAGTGGCTGGAGTAATATATCTTCTTATTTCAGTATGATGGTTTTATACGACAATTTTGCTGTGATTTTCTATTAAGTATTCTACTAGTTCTTTTGTTTTTAAAAATATGCATATTCTTTGGTTCGATAGTCGTGATATGAGTGATATTTCCATGTTTTATAATGTTTCTATTGTAAAAAATGCAATGAGAGAGCTATGAATAAAAAACAAGATATAGAGATATAGGTTGTCATATTTTGATTGATATGTAAAATAATAAATAATAAAATTGTTAAATCATATTTTGCAATTTATTAAATCTACCATAGGTTATGGGCACAGAGATGGCTTCAAATATATATTCAATAGAAAAATTAAATGACCACAATTATGAAACATGGCGGTTACAAATGAAAAGAATTCTAATTCATTCCGACATGTGGGAGCAAGCAAATGGTTCAATAAAAAAAAAAAAAAAAAACAGAAAAAGCAGAAGAGAAGTGGTAAAAAAGGATAGCAAAGTATTAGCTACTATTATTCTAAGTGTATCCACATCTACTCTAATACATGTAAAAAATTGTACGACATCAAAACAAGCTTGGGACATACTTGATGAGGTTTTCAAACCTAAAGGTTCAAGAAGGAAAGTATTCATTACAAAACAATTATTAAAAATGAAAATGAAACCTGACCAATGTGTACAAAATTATTTAAATAGTTTCTTTGAAGTTGTCGAGAAATTAAAAGAAATAGATTTTAACATACCCGACGAATTTCTATCTGTCGACACTTCAGAATCATTGGAAGCGAGGCATACGTTCTAGACAAAAAACCAAATAAATCAAAATTTGCACCAAGAAGCAAGAAGTTTATACTGGTTGGTTATTGAGAAGAAAGTAAAGCTTACAAACTATGGTCACCAGATTGTTCAAAGAAAATAACAGTAAGTCGTGATGTTAAAACAGTAGAAAAACAATCAAGATTTTGAAGAAAAACAGAAAAAGGAGATAACAATGAATATTTCAACTTTGCATCAGAAGATAATACAGGAGAAAACTACGAAAATAAGACAGAAAATATTTTTGAAGAAATCATTGAAGAAGAAAAACTGTACAAGCAAATAAAGACGATGAAAATCAATTCAAGCAAATAATAACAACAAGTCAAAAACGAAAAATTGAAGTCAAACTTCAAGAAAAACCAAAAGAACATTGCTAAATTTCAAAAGAAACGATGAACAGAATTAAAGATCCAGAAACCGTAGACGAAGCGTTAAAATCAGAACAATCAAAAGAATGGATAAATGCCATGGAAGAAGATTATAATTATCTGATGAATAATAAAACATGGGAATTAATTGATTTACCAAAAGGAAGAAAAGCAATAAATTGCAAATGGATTTTCAAAACAAAGTTACAATCAGACGGATCTATAGAAAAATACAAAGCTAGCAAAAGAGTGTTCTCAAATTAAAGGAATCGATTTTTCAGAAACATTTTCCCCTGTAATACGTCATAGCACACTACGATTTCTCTTGGAATTTGCAGTTGAACATAATTTACATGTTCACCAAATGGATGTAAACACTGCATACCTGAATGGAGAACTGGATGAAGTTATTTACATGAAGCAGCCGGAAAATTACATAGAGAATGATGAAAAACATAAAGTATGTTTATTGAAGAAATGCTGCGGGAATTCGCCGATACAACTGCTCGTTGCGTATGCAGTAGTCTGTCCAGGCATCGGGTTGGTTTTGTACTTCTCCTAGGCGTTGATAGTACCAGGGACACGCGGTCTTCACGGTGCAGACGGGCGGCTGGGCGGCGTTTGACTGGCAGACAGGCTGGGGCGAAAGGGCATCGGCCACGCGATTTTGCGGTACTGTACCTCAAAGTCAAATTGTTGGCGGAACATTGCGCAACGTGCAAACCGTCCGGGCGGGTTTTATAACTTATTCAGCCACCATAGGTCTTGATGGTCGGTGACGACGGTAAACTGGTAGCCTTTGAGGTAGTGTCGCATCTTTTGCGCGCCCCACACAATGGCGAAGCACTCCTGTTCGGTGACCGAGTATTTTGGTTCTGCCCCTTGGAGAGTACGATTGGCGTACGCAATTACTTGCTCACCTTTTTCGGTGTGCTGCACCAGTAAAGCTCCTATCCCTTCGCTGGAGGCATTGGTCTGGAAATAAAATCGACGCGAGAAATCAGGGCAGGCGAGTGTAGGGGCAGTGGTCAGTGCCTTTTTCAGGTGGTGAAACGCCTGGAATTGGGCCTCGCTTCATGTCCACTTGTCTTGTTTCTGGAGTAGCCTGGTTAATGGCTGCGCGACCTTGGAAAAGTTAGGTAGAAAGCGGCGGTACCAGGAGGCTGCTCCCAGGAACTGGCGAAGTTGTCGGAGGTTTTGTGGTGCCGGCATGGCCTCCACTAGCCGGGGTTAGTCTGGATGTCGTCAGGGCTGATTATATGCCTCAAGTGTACGTTTTGCCAAAGTCGCATTTTTCCGGATTCAGACGCAAGCTGGCGGCACGGAGTCGTTTGAATACCTCCCGCAAATACTCTAGATGTTCCTCCATAGTGCGGCTAGCGACGATGATGTCGTCGAGGTACAGGATGGTGTACAGGTCCATTTCTGGCCCAATAACGGTCTAACAGTCGTCAGGGGCTTACTATGTTCTGACAGCCTTATCTACCAGTACCCCTGCTTTAGATCTAAGGTGCTAAAGATGGTAGCCTGCCGGAGTTTTTCTAAGATGTTGTTAATGTACGGCAGAGGGTAGGCGTTCTTCTCGCTAATAGCGTTCAGCTGCCGAAAATCGATGCAGAAGCTGGGTTTTCCGTCCTTCTTCTTTACGATAACGGCGGGAGAGCTTCACGCGTTGCGGGAAGGTTCAATGATGCCCTCGGCCAGCTTATTTTCTACTTCTTCATTGATGATAGCTTGCATTTTCGGGTTCCGGGGTTGGTATCGCTGCTTGAGTGACGTCGAATCTTTGAGCCGAATATGGTGGAAAACCAAAGGCGTGATTCCACGCAGTGTCTCAAACTTTGGCAATTCTTGTTGCAGTAGGTCGGCTAAGCCCGCCGACTCATGAAGTGGGTTGTTAACGGCCTGTAGTGGTGCTGGAGCTGAGATTGGAAAATAGCTACGGCTTCCCCGGGGTCCGGTGGTGATGGTAACTTAGAACTCCCGGAGGGCGTCCATTTCCAGGATCATAGGGACCATCAGTGACGGGATGCACAGCAAGGATATATCCCGCCGGATCCAGTGGACGTGACATTCAACCTGGTGATGGCAACTACTGCCCCATCTGCCATTTAGGCTGGTGCGTCCCTACGGTTACACGGATGCGGCTGTTCTTTTCCTGGTTAACGGCGGAGACTAGTGGGTATTTTCCCGGACAACGACTGTCGCGTGAGAGGACATCGCGGCGGCCACCGCGTGAGCAGAATACTCGTGGAGTATTGTCACAGTTTTGCCGAAAATGCCCTGGTTCGCCATACCTCCAGCATGCGCGGCGCAAATCTGTTGAGACGGCGTAACTAGTCGGAATATGGCTAGCAGGTGCGGCCTTGTGAGTGCGCCGGTTACAGGCTTTTAGCCAGAGACAACTATCTAAAGAGAGATTGGAAACTCAATGCTTTTATATCGTCATAAAGTTTGCCATCTATGAACATATGCAACTAACTAAACCACGGTAACTAGATCTTTAAAATGTGATTCGTGTGTTTTTAAAATTATTTATTTTAATATTTTAAGAAAATCTCATATTGATATGTATTGTGAATATTTATTTAAAATATATAGTGTACAATTTTAAAATTGCAAAAGAATAATGAGTAGATATATAAATAATATTAATAACAGAGTTTAATAGTATTTATAGGTACCGTGTGTCTATCTTAAAGGTGTACATAGGAGATTAACATGGGAAATCAGTTTTTTGTAAATTCCTGCTCGCCTAATTATTTTAAGCAAAAACGCGTCAAATAAAAGTTTTAGGGCATAAAATTCTGCATGTAATTCAATAAACAGAATTACCTTCACATGTTTTGTAACAACAGTAATTAAATATGAAAATGTCGAAAATTACGTTGAAAAAATCGACAGCCATGGAATTGAACAAAAAATAAATAAATGATTGACGTTTTATCTGTCACAACGTAAGTTAACTTATTTGACGTTTCTGACAATTTGATTTGAAAAATATCGTTAATTATGATAATAAAGGAATATTATATTAGACTAATAAATAAAGTTAAAATATAAGTTTTGTTTAATTAATATGAATTTATTAAAAATTCAACTGCGTAACAAAATTATGTATGATGCTGTAATGTACTCTCAACTCATTTTCAATACATCTAGTAATACAGAAGAGGACCACACTTATTCTTAACACTCTTTCTTCCAGTAACGCACGTTTTCCTGCTCGTCCTATATTTCTATTACGCGGTTAACGTGTATTTTTTGAAGACACATTAGCAGTCTTCAAATTTTGTCACGAATTCAGTAATTGTGAAATCACGCTCTTCATTAAATTGTCAAAACGTCAAATAAGTTACGTTGTGACAGATAAAATGTAAAGCATTTATTTATTTTTTGTTCAATTCCATGGCTGTCGATATTTTTAACGTAATTTTCGACATTTTTATATTTAATTACTGTCGTTACAAAGCATGTAAAGGTAATACTGTCTATTGATTTAGATGCAGAACTTTATGCCCTAAAACTTTTATTTTATTTTGCTTAAAATAATTAGGCGAGCAGGAAATTACAAAAAAAAAACGATTTCCCATGTTAATCTCCTATGTACACCTTTAAGATAGACACACGGTATAGATAATACGTATTTAAACAATATTTAATTTACATTTTTCAATATTTGTATTTATATATTTTTTTAAATTGTACAATTTGGAGTACAGTATTTTAACTTTGGGTACTGAAAAACTAAAGAGAAGAAAATCGCAAAATTGTACACAGTTAAAAAATCACAAGGTGATAGACTTTTTTAGATTGTTTAAAATTATATATACTTGGGTATCCATCCATGAAATTTAGCATCCTAAACATAAATGTATGTGTATATAAAAGTTTCCTCACCTCTTCGCGAGATTCAATTTCAAATTTGTGTGCTGTAATTAATATCTGAGCCATATTTTTACATCTATGTATATGTATGTGATGTAAACTAAAAGCAACATAATTGGATATGTACGTTTTAGTATTAGTACTATTTTTTTTGAAAAAAATTTAAATCTTATTTAAAGATTTGTGGAAAAGAGACGTATGTATGTGAAAAAAGAAAAGAAAATTGGGAGCTAAGGAATATTAACCTCCATCTTCATAGTTCTTCACATAACTCATTTAGTCGTAACTTTATCTTTGTCAGCTTTTACATACAACTGTGGATTTTTAGTTCCCTTTTTTCTCATATAGAATTATTCTGAAGAATTGCAAATGATGAAGTTCATTTGATGAATGTTCAACAGCATATTTATCTCCTAATTTGTAAGTTTCGGGAAGTTCTGTATCACCTAAGTTATTGTTATTCGAAATACAAGCGTTAAGAATTTGCTCTCCATAAAATTCCACAGAAACATATATAAGAAAAATGTATAAATATTATATGTATAAAAAGTAATTAATTTTCATAATATACCTTACTAGTTCTCTGTATGTTTTAAACCTATAAAAATTCAAATAATGTGGGATTAAAAATTTGGTATGCCCTGACACCTATTAAATTTTTCAGTTTGTCGTTTAAATTTTATATTATATTTCTTTGCATTGCCTTCTATGTTAAGTACTCGGGTCGGAGGTTTTTGTACAGCCTATATAGTTGTTCTTCTTCGCTGAACCCTCCATGTCTCCGCATCAGATTCTGTAACGCGGTGATATAATCTTGCCCCTCGTCTTGCCCTGTTTCCCCACTGCGGTGAATCCGTTGAGCAATTTGTTCCTCGTAGTGGTATTTCATATCGGGGATAAAATATTGCTTAAATTCCTTGGTGAATTTATCCTATGTGGACATAGACTCTTTGTTGTTACGGTACCATATGATTGCATTACCGCGGAGGAGTTTTCAGGCAGGGTAGTAACTAGTTGGTCACCAGAGAGGCCATAGCTGGTCTGCAGCTCTGTAAACCGTTCCAGAAACATAACGGGGTCTGTTTTTCCGTCGTACTACACATTCCATTTACGAACGGTTTCGCATAAGTGGACGGATGTCCGTTGCATTTCTGCTTCGCGTGACGTATCGGATGATATAGGCGGCTGCATAGGGTCAGAGGCTTTATCGGTGGCATCGGCTTTCGTGGTGGTGACTTGTTTAACGAAGTCGGTTCTTTTACGAAGTTCTTCCACTGTACCTTCGTCGTCGAGGCCAAAACGTTGTAGTTCTGTTTGCAGATCCTCTTTCTTTAGGGCGAATACCCAGATTGTAGTCATTGTGCTTTTCTCTTACGGGTCCCTGTTCGGGCGCCAAATTCTGTAACGCTATTTTGCAGACAGCGGGCAAAAAGTTAGCGTGAAATTGCTCGGGCGCCAGAAAAACGAGGCCGGGTGTCGTGACGGCCGTTTGATGAGCGGGGGACTGCGGGGATCTCAGGGATCCTGATAGAAACGTTCTCGGACGGTTTCGGCGTGACCGACGCCAAGTGTGGCGACGGCGGTGACAGCAGCGGTTATGCGGTGGATGCGGGGATCTTAAGGATCTGTCTAAGAATGTTTCTGGACAGTTTTGGCGAAATCGACGCCAGGCGTCGCGACACGGATGTCGTGCTGCTTCGACGGGAAATGGAGTAGTGATAGTAGCGGCGCAGGTACGCGTTTTCCGTCGGTTTTGGAAGATCGACGCCGGGCGTCGCGACGGCAATGCCGGCGTAAACGAAATGTCGCGGAGTGCACGGATTGTCGACGGCAGATGGACGCCTCTAAAATAAACGTGTCGGCTTACAGTAGCTCTGGGACACACGCAGACTAGACGTCTGTAACGCCCGGATGTACACGCTGGCGGCGCCGAGACGTCAAGTCGGTAAACTCACAATGAGACTGTAAGCGACTAAGAACTGCGCAACTGGTGAATTTAG
Organism: Harpalus rubripes; assembly: GCA_963082715.1. Lineage (NCBI taxonomy): Eukaryota > Metazoa > Arthropoda > Insecta > Coleoptera > Carabidae > Harpalus > Harpalus rubripes. The sequence continues at coordinate 41,012,092 of OY720450.1, forward strand.
TCCGCGAAAAATACTACGACCGCTGTCAGTTGTAGTGTCTCAGGATATTTTCATGTATACCTTCTGAAGCGCTTGTGGCCTACGCGCAACAAGCGATATGACGTCGGGCATATGAAACTCGAACGAGACGCTAGGATTGACTTGTAACAAACAACGAAAATCGTACAGAGGGCTCACGTTCCGGATTCTTAAAAAAACGGAAATTTTGCTCACCTGTAGATCGGCTTCGGGTTTACGGATTACTCACAATCAAACCTTTAGAACTGTTGAAAGGATTACTAGCAATCAACTAACTTCTGTAGCCACAGGCCCGGCTTTTATACAGATTTTGCTAATTAAACTGGCTTGAATTTGTTTTCTGATAGAATTATATGAATAAAGTACAATGCTCAAAGAAACAAAAATGGAACTGAGCTACACGGCTATGATCTATATTTACAATAATAAAACTTGTGACAGATCTACATCGTCACAAAATATATATATATATATATATATATATATATATATATATATATATATATATATATATATACATATATACCGTGTGTCTATCTTAAAGGTGTACGTAGGAGATTAACATGGGAAATAAATTTTTTGCAAATTCCTGCTCGCCTAATTATTTTAAATAAAAACGCGTTAAATAAAAGTTTTAGAGCATAAAATTCTGCATCTAAATCAATAAACAGAATCACCTTTACATGCTTTGTAACGACAGAAATTAAATATGAAAATGTAGAAAATTACGTTGAAAATATCAACAGCCATGGAATTGAACAAAAAATAAATAAATGCTTGACGTTTTATCAAATTGTCAGAAACGTCAAATAAGTTAACTTACGTTGTGACAGATAAAACGCCAAGCATTTATTTATTTTTTGTTCAATTCCATGGCTGTCGATATTTTCAACGTAATTTTCGAGATTTTCATAATTAATTTCTGTCGTTACAAAGCATATAAACGTAATTCTGTTTATTGATTTAGATGCAGAATTTTATGCCCTAAAACTTTTATTTGACGCGTTTTTGCTTAAAATAATTAGGCGAGCAGGAAACTGCAAAAAACTGATTTCCCATGTTAATCTCCTATGTACACCTTTAAGACAGACACACGGTATATATATATATATATATATATATATATATATATATATATATATATATATATATATATATATATATATATATATATATATATATACGAGTCCAGTCGCACATATATTGGACTAAAGAACCCTTGTGCAGAAATTAAATTTTCAGAATTAAAATTTATTATATACAAATCATTTATAGAAAAACAAACAAGTATATTAAACACACTGTAGTTCTAGCAATTAATATACAGGGTGTTTTTTTACGACACTATAAGTAGGTATTTCCGAAATGAAATTAAGTTGTGTTATATCTTGAAATTATGCCAATAGAAATATTATTTTTGTGTGCCACTGGATACACACTATAATATTGTCACATTTTTATTTCAAACATTTTTTTTCGATAACTGATAGTTTAGAAGTAATTTGAAGAAGAAAAAAAATAGCAATAATCAGTTTTTCGTCATTATCTGGTGAGCCATGCAGTTTTTTGAAAAAATAATTTAATTGCTAAAACTACAGTGAATTTAATACACTCATCTGCCCCTCCGAAGACAACCTGTATATAATAAATTTTAATTCTGAAGAAATAGCCTTCGGCACAAAACTCCTTGGTCCAATACATGTGTGACTGGGCTCGTATATATATATATATATATATATATATATATATATATATATATATATATATATATATATATATATATATATATATATATATATATATATATATATATATATATATTGTATAAAACAAAATAATAATGAGATGTGTTTGTGTTTACATAAATATATCTTCATACATTTGGTTTGTGGCATATCCACACATTATATAATTAGGTGAACGTTGAAGGATATCAGTACGACAAGCGGCAAGGTAAAAAGTGCTGGCATATCTGGAGGCCATCCTTGGGACATGAAACGAAATCTGAGATGGAAGAAAAGGAGCATCTACCTTGTTGTGGACCAGCGACCACTGCAATCTGGCATTTGAATTTTCACGCCTAGAATTGAGAGCGGGCATGGAGTGACGCCGTAGAGAGGCTGCTGATCAATTCCTCTATCTGGATAAATATTATCAATTTTGAACGATCCCGACCTACGCCAAATATTTCGAAAATAGCACGAAATTAACCTCTGTAGTGCACTCTCCACGTCAGCAATGAGTACCCGTGAGGTGACGCCTGGTAAACGCCCGCACGGTACAAATATGTCATCAGCATTACCGAAATTACATTACAACGCAGATTGGCACACCCAGCGGTGAGTAATATGCCGTGAATATATACATGGTGTAATAGCTATTAACATACCTAGGAATGTTATGTATATCATAACTGCTGAAGATGTCGGTTTGATTTTAAGACATCTAAGGCTTGTTATGATTAATAACATCCGTGGTTTGTTCAATAGTTTATCGGTTTCAGAAAATTAAGACATTATTGATAAATACCATTTTTTGAAATTCTTTCATTAATGCTACTTTCAGATTTCTATGGTTAACAGAACAATTATTTTGACATATGTCAATATGACAAATATTCAAAATAAGTGCTTTATTCCTCATGTTTATTACTTTATAATAAAGTAGACCGTATTTAGTACGATAGGCTAACGTTATCTGTATGTATTAATGTAGAGCATTATATTTTCATTTTATTTTATTTTCATTTTGTAGACTGTTGTTGACAAGTCAGTACGGTAATAATATTACCATATAGATACATTTATTACTTAGTTACCAGCCTACTTTTGTACATGTAAACAATGGAATAATATCCTGAAACCGGTAAATGAAATAATTGCATTAAATTTAACCAATAATGTAACTCGACAAGAGCAACAATATTTCTTAAAAACTTTTTTTTCTAAGTCTTAGATTTTGAGTTAAAATTCTTTAAAGATTTGCTGCATATTTCGTTACCCGCCCATGGAGAACAAATGGCTGCTGCCGTATTCAAGTGGGATACAAACATTTATTATTAATTAATTCGTAATAGTACAATTTTGAAAATAAAGAAATTTAAATTTTGGATAACAAAATTATAAAGTTGTGTATTAAACCGGGCTTTTAATCACCTGTGAATAGAGGAAGACGAGGAACGAGGGGTACGAGATATCGAGGAAGAGCAAAAGCATAGTTATTAGGTTATGAGATGATTATTTATCTTCGACAAATCATAATAGTTTAAATACGTTATTCAAAAAATGTAAGTACAAACTTTTGTCCATTTAAACGAGGTACATGAGTACCAATAATTAGTCCATTTATTGTTCCCGCCCAAACATTTTTTAATGAAAATTTTTACAGCATTTTCGTCTGTTGAAATGTGTATTGTGCATAATAAATACACCTTCCCAAGTAAATTCAGTGTCATTATGAGCCATTCCCAAAATCGAAGTCTGCTGAAAACCTTGATCTTTTTGCACATGATATGGATACAACTGTTGCTTTATTTAAAATTTGTGACACTTCGTATTGTGATAAAGATGTACAAGATTAACGAATGTTCGAATATTAGGAACAGTATGATTTGAAAACGCTCCGTCTAAATGCGTTGGCAACTCTATAACACTGTCTTTAAATCAACCACAAATTAAAATGTAGTAAAGATACGAATAAATAAATAAACCATAGGTAAGTAATTACAATGTCTGTGTACTCGCTATTTGTAAACGTAAGCATTTTGACAGAATTTTACCTGATAAACAACTTTATTACTAATATCAAAATTTAATTGGAACAACTGACAGGACCGTCAATTGCTAAAACAAAATTTTTCATAGCTATTGCTACTGCATTCAATTTTTAGAAAAATACGTGGAACTCCTCGTCAATTTACGGGGTTGTAAAAATGCTAAAAAAATATGCGATTTCGAGAAAAAGTTATTAAGAAATATTGTTGCTCTCGTCGAGTTACATTACTGGTTAAATTTAATGCACTTGTTTCATTTACAGCCTGTATATATATATATATATATATATATATATATATATATATATATATATATATATATATATATATATACAGGGTGTTCAATTTACGTGTTTCACTATTGCTATCTCGAGAACCGTAAGCGATTCGAAGTCGGTTAAATTAGCAAACAATTTCTATATTACTTATTTATTATTTATTTCGTTTTTTTTTTAAATATATATTTGATTCTATATCACATACATCGAAATGGGTTCGAGTACGCGAAATGCTGCCTTAGTTGCTGAAGTTGTTGCTAAGTTACTTAGTGACGATAGTGCGTTGACTAAATTAATTGATTTAGTGTTCGATCGTGTGAACAATAAACTCGAGGAACAGAAAGTGCACTATGAGGAAATTATAACCAAAATTACGAGTGAAAACCGTGTTCTTCATGAAGAAATTGATCGTTTGGAGCAGTATTCCAGGAGAAACTGTGTCCGGATCTTCGGCGTCCCAGAGGAGCCCAAGGAAGACACCGAAACCAAGGTTTGCCACATTCTCCAATCTAAGCTCTCCCTCAATGTCCCCCTTCAAACCATCGACCGATGCCACCGTGTGGGGAAACGAGTGAATGTGGATGTGAATCAAAGTGCAGTGTCTCCTAATCTCCGCTCGCGCCCTATTGTCATAAAATTTAATTCTTATAAGACCCGTGATTTAGTTTTAAAATCTAGATCAAAATTAAAAGGCTCTAATATATCTATGAAGGAAGATCTTACAAAAAAAAAAACGCCTTGACCTTCTTAAATTGGTCTCCACAAAATTCGGATTTAAGAACGTTTGGTCAAATGATGGTATTATTTATTATAAATCTGGTTCTACCATCAAGAGAGTCTCACGTTATGATGATATAAAAGAATTATAAATTATACTTTCTTACATTAATTTCTTTATTTACATTTATATTTATGGAGTAGCTATGATACAGATCAAATTCATTTTTTGCGTTATTTTATAGTTTATAAAATTTACTGAATTTATCTTGTTCTGTTTGGTAGAGTTAAGTAGCTGATAGGTTACTGAACTCTATCTATCTCTGTTTGTATTTTTTTTTAGATATTAGTTATTTATTTGGATGTAAGATGGAAGTGTACTACCAAAATGTACGAGGTATGAATACCAAACTCGAAGATGTGTTTAACAACAGTTTGTATATGAGTTTTGATATTATCGAAATTACTGAATCTTGGCTCTCTGACTCAGTGAATGATAGTGAGATATTTGATTGTAATAAATATGCGGTTTATAGACAAGATCGTGATAACACCAGAGTAGGCAAAACAAAGGGCGGAGGTGTATTGTGTGCTATCAATACCAAGTATAATTCGTCACTAATTAAATTGAATATAAATAATCTCTCACTAGCTGATATTGTTTATGAGAAAGTTGATCTGAATTTGAATAAGAGTGTGATTGTTATATTAATATATTCCCCACTTCCCATATCTTTGGAGCAACATGAAATGATCTATGAGTGTCTTGAGTCTTGCACTTCATTATTTCAATCTGACTTCATCATCATTGGTGACATGAATCTTACTAAACTTAGTGATTCGTATAGTACAGGTTACATAAATAACTGCATGACTAGATTTGATAACTTTATTAGTTTACTTAATGCCAAACAATTTAACAAGGTCTATAATGATGACGGTCGGCTTCTGGATGTTGTGTTATCTAATTTAAACTGCACTGTTACACGACATTCCTGTCCCTTAGTACCAGAGGACAAGTATCATCCTTCACTATCTATATGTCCAAATATTCTGTCTCAGGTAAATAATAATGCTTCCTTCAATACTGATCCTTGTTTTAATTTCAGGCTGGCTAACTTTGAATTAATGTACACTTTACTAAAAGATGTAGACTGGGATGTACTTCTATCATACACTGATGTTAATGAAGCATATACTAAATTTTATGAAATTTTAAATAGTGTATTTTCTACTTGTGTTCCGCAAACTAGGAGGAAAAAGCAACGTTATCCTCCATGGTTTAATAAACAAATTATAAATGATATTAAAATAAAAGATAAATATCGTAAGCTTTTCAAGCTATATAATGATGATTCTTATTACACTGCTTTCAAAAATTTACGGACAAAGATAAAAACTGACTTAAAAGTTGCATACAAAAATTACATAGCAAACACTGAAATAAATATAGCCAGTGATCCTAAAAAAATCTGGACTTTTCTAAATAACAAAAAAATCCTCTCGTATACCTAGAGACATGTACTATAATGGGACATTGTATCAAGATTCTCCTTCCATAGTTCAAGGATTTGTTGACTTTTTTAAATCTGTTTATACCCCGCCCACCGATATTGACTTTAATAGTATTTCAAGTGAGTCCACCACCTTAAATCAAACACATATCGCAGTCATTGGTCAAGATGACATAAAATTAGCCATTAACAGTCTGAAAGTTTCTTGTTCCCCTGGTCCCGATAACCTACCGGCTTATATTCTAAAAGGGTGTCGTGATATATTTATTAATCCGCTACATATCCTGTTTAATTTAACTATTTCCAAGCACACTTTTCCGGAAGCCTTAAAAACCTCATTAATATCTTCAAATCTGGTGATGTACATAATATATCTCACTATAGACCTATTTCTATACTATCTAACATTTCAAAATGTTTTGAGAAAATTTTATATAAATTCATTTATTCCAATGTAAGAAACGCAATTTCTCCTATTCAGCATGGTTTCACACAAGGCAAATCTACTACCACTAATCTCATCCACTTTACTGATTTTACGTTAAAAGCTATGAAAAATAATACCCAAGTTGATGTTGTATATACGGATTTGGCCAAGGCATTTGACACCGTAGATCATGGCATTTTGCTCTATAAGCTGCATCATCAATTTAATTTCTCCCCTGATCTCACACTCCTTATTCAATCATATCTTCATAATCGTAAACAGTATGTTCAATACAACAATACTAAATCTGATTGCTTTAGTCCTTCCTCTGGTATCCCTCAAGGATCAAATCTTGGACCTTTATTGTTCATACTATTCATTAATGATATTGCTAAATGCTTGAATTACTCCAATTCGTTATTATATGCTGATGATTTAAAAATATTTAAAATAATCAATTCATATTCAGATTACATAAATTTTCAGTCTGATATTAACAACTTACTTGTTTGGTCTTCTTCCTCAAAATTACAGTTTAATATCAATAAATGTAAATCTATGACTTTCTCAATGAAATACAATACATTTAACTATAGCTATAATATGTGTGGTGTAAATTTGGACAAAGTTTCTGAAATAAAGGATTTGGGTGTTATTTTTGACCTTAAGTTACTGTTTATTCCTCACATTAATTACATTATAAAATGCTCGTACAGGAACTTAGGTTTTATAATTAGAAATTCACGTTGTTTTAATAATATATCTACGCTAAAATCCTTGTTCTATTCATTTGTTAGATCCAAACTTGAATACTGTTTTGTTATTTGGAATCCAGTTTACAACACTCATATTATGCAAATTGAACGTATACAAAGAAAATTAGTCAAGCTCTGCGCTCGTAAAATCTGTCATCCAGTTGATCCAATATCATACAGTTATTCCCACACATTAGTACAATTTAACATTATGTCACTAGATAACAGACGTAAGTTGCTGTCCTGCTTGTATTTACATAAATTGTTGCATAACAAAATTGATGGCATCCCTAGTTTGAATGATATAAATATTTCCATTCCTCGTATGCCTATCAGATCATTTAAACATCATTCTACCTTCATTAATGTTCCTGTAAAAACTAATTATGAATTTAGAGCTCCTATTAGAAGATTATGTTCTATCTTCAACACTCTAGAGCGCGAAATAAATCTTGACATTTTCAATTTTTCGTACATCCATCTCAAAAATACACTATGTTCACTTCTTACGTCATTGTAAATTTTTTTTTTTTTCAAACGTCATAAAAATGGCATCTTTTGTGACTTGATTCACAAAGTAGAAGTTTCATTTCTACGCCGCCGGAGTAGAAATAGCTAATTTCTACGCCGGCGGAGTAGAAATAAAATAAATAAATATCCATAGAAACTATATAGAATCAGCCAATAAGAAATTACTTGTACAATAGAAATCTGTATTATCGCCCTAAATGTCACTATAACTCACTAGATAACCTAAGAATAAAGTTACTGACTACCCCTCATAAGATTTAAATTGATAACCTATAAAATGAAATATAGACAGTTTACATACTTTTAACGAAATAAATAATATAATTAAAGAACAGCAGTCGTACAGATTACAATTACAGGGACGGTAATAAAGGTAAGAATACTTAGAATTAAAGTGATACAAAATTACAAAAAGATTATATTGTAGGAAGAATTGAAATAAAGATAGAAATGTAATATTTAGGCACAAGATTAACAAAATGAATGAATTACATTACTTAAATGCAGAAGGAAAGTATGGGAATATACGAACATAATGCATAATCTGAAAAATTCAGTTTGCATACATTATCATCATTTATTTGTAAACTGCAAATTAAAAGTACAATTATTTAAAGTAGCATTTTGAAAATTAAATCCACTAGCAACAGCACTACTGATATCTACAACTTTGTTGCAATCAGAGACACTGTTTGAGTTTCCAGTGGATTCATTTGGAGCTAAGATTTTTTCTGCAATATCCTTTTTATTTTGGAGTGATTCTTCCACGTATCCTTCAGCCACACTGTTGGACTTCCATCCTCCATGTCGTTTTAGACATGTAATATCAGCTCCACTATCCACAAGTAATGTGGCTGATGTCCGTCGTAGGCAATGTCCTGTATATTCGTTCCAATTTGGTAGTTTTAAAAAAGATGCTATTTCTTTTGCTGCACTACCAATTTTGTGTATACCCATTACGACTCTACAGCATGCACCATTTTGATACTTTAGAAAAAATCTCCGCTCATGCATTCCTGCTGGACGCAAAGAAGCATATTTTCTGTATAAGGACAAGTACACATCTCCAACAACAGTAAAGGATCTTGTTTTGTATGTTTTGGTATCAGGAATTTTTATATACAGTAATGAACCCTTGTCTTCAATATCGTCAGTTTTCATTTTAACCAGTTCATCACACCGGCATGCCCCTGATATTCCAAATATCAAAATCACCTAAAGAAAGATATAGGTAGCTTAATTTATATACTTTGTAAAGTTATAATAATATTATTTAAACAAATAATATATAGTAATATTTAATGTCAAATATATTTATGTTGGTAGTTGTATTTCCTGTTTTGATTCTATATATTCAACTGTCTTATTGTTCTTCCGGCGGGTACAAAACTGTAAGTTGTGGCGTGCGTACGTATTAAACTTGTCAATGAACCACGTGTGAGTTTTATTTAAATACACCTTGATTCTAACGTTACATGGTGTCAGGTGTAAAAAAATAAGCAAATGTAAAAATAATAATAATACGTCGTAATAATAATATAACAAAATAATAAAATGGATGGACTAAGGACACCGCCAATATTAGATTTCAATGGCAACCTAAGTAAAAATTGGCAAACATGGAGACAAAAATTTGAAATATATATACTCGCATCAGGTAAAACTGCATCAGAAGAACAAGTGAAAGTAGCAACATTCTTAAACCTCATCGGAGATAAAGGTAATGAGGTATATAATACTTTTAAACTGAAGCTTGACAAAGCAAAATTGAGTGAAGTTCTGAAGTTATTTGATAACTATTGTCAACCTAAGAAGAACACGGTATATGAACGATACAAGTTCCTGGCACATAGGCAACAGAATGGACAACCAGTGAACGAGTTCATAACAGAACTCAAAACAATGGTTACAAGCTGTGAGTACGAGAATGAAGATGAGATGGTACGCGACAAAATCGTAATGGGAATCCTGGACGACACACTACGGGAGAGACTGCTGCAGGTAGAGAAGCTCACGCTCAAGAAGGCAGAAGACGTTTGCATGATAGCAGAGGTGAGCCGCAAGCAGACCAATGCGATGGGGGCAGACACTGGTGCGGACCACAGCGCAGGCAGCATCAACGTCGATGTAGTCAACAAACGACATAAGTTAAGTACATTTAATAAAAATAATAACAAGAAGTATGCTAATAATAATGAAAGTGCCAATTATAATTGTTTTAAATGTGGTCATAGACATGGGAGAGGCAAATGTCCAGCTTATGGCAAGAGTTGTAATTTTTGTAAAAAATTAAATCATTTTGAAAGTGGATGTTTATTAAAAAAGAAAAGAAATAGTAACAATTTTAATAAAAAGCAAAAAATAATTGTAAATGAATGCCATGTTAGTAGTTCAAGTGATGAATCAGATCTCTTTATTGATACTATATCTATTGATACTTTAAACTATTCTAACAAATCTGATGAACTAACACATTTAAGAAATAGAAAATATAAAAATACTAACAGTCACTATAATGGTACTAATAATATTCAAGCTTCTTCCAATAACATGAAAGAAATAACAGAAATAGTTGTGATTAATGAACACAAAATTGATTTTAAGGTTGACACCGGCGCCGAATGCAACATTCTTCCTGCCAAGTTGTTTGATGACATTGTAAAAGGGGTACCGCTTGAGAGAGCCAAGGTTAAGTTAATCGGCTTTGGAGGATCAAGGATTGAGGTGCGAGGATCGGCAGATGTCAAATGTACAGTAAGGAATCAAGAACGGGTTATAAAATTTTATATTGTGGAAACTGTAGATAGGCCTATACTAGGATTGCAAGCAAGTATTAATTTAAATTTAATTAAGCGTATTAACACTATTAATAAGAATAAAAGATGTACTAATGGATTGGGTTCTAAAGAGGACATTTTGAAAAATTATAAGCATGTTTTTGATAACAAGTTGGGAAAATTTCCTGGTAGGCCTTGCAAGCTACATTTAATAGAAAACCATGAGCCGGTAATTCATGCTGCAAGAAGAATCCCGAGTAAATTAATGCCGCAATTTAAAACCACATTGAATAAATTAGAAAAAGCGGGTGTAATAACGAAACAAACAGAACCAACCGATTGGGTTAATAACATAGTAATCACAGAAAAATCAGATAAAAAATTACGCGTTTGTTTAGACCCTTCTGCTTTGAATAAAAACATTAAAAGAGAACATTATCAAATTCCTGCCCCTGAAGAAATTCTGAATGATTTAGAAAACAAAATGTTTTTCTCTATTTTGGACTTAAAAGATAGTTTCTATCAAATATGTTTAGATAATGATTCCTCAAAATTATGTACTTTTGCAACTCCATTTGGGCGAGGGAGATTTTTGAGACTTCCCTTTGGAATTAATACAGCAGCTGAAATATTTCAACGCAAAAACACTGAAATTTTTGGAGGTATTTTAGGTAGTAAAATTTATATTGATGATTTAATAATAGCAGGTGCAACAGAAGCTGAACATGATAAAGTTTTAAAGGAGGTCTTGGAAACTGCTGAAAAATATGGAATTAAATTTAATAAAGACAAATTTCAATATAAACAAACTGAAGTAAAATTGCTAGGGTTCATTGTTTCAAAAGAGGGTATAAAAATTGATCCTAAAAGAACGGAGGCAATTTTAAATATGCCGGAACCTCAGAATAAAAAGGAATTACTTAGATTGTTAGGTTTACTGAAATATTTAGGGAAATTCATACCCAATTTATCTGAATTAACAGCTCCATTAAGGGAATTGACAAATAATAATGTTGCTTGGACATGGGATATAACGCACTCTCAAACGGTAAATAAATTAAAGCATCTCCTTACAACAGCTCCAGTACTTGTTCATTTTAATCATAAAATACCACTAAAAATTCAGTGTGATGCGAGTAAAAATGGTATGGGTGCTAGTTTACTTCAAAATAATAAACCAATTGCCTTTGCATCAAGAACACTTACTGATTGTGAGAATAGGTGGGCTCCGATTGAAAGAGAATTAAATGCCATAGTTTTCGCGCTTGAAAAATTTAATTATTATACATATGGTAGAAAAATCGAAGTTAATACAGATCACAAGCCCCTAGTAAATATATTTAAAAAGGACATAAATAATGTCTCAAGTAGATTACAAAGATTGTTATACAGGATACTTAAATACGATATAAATGTAACATACTTGCCAGGCAGAGAAATGTATATCGCGGATGCTTTATCCAGAGCTAGCATACAAGATTTAAATTATAAAGATCCCGAACTAATACTTGTGCATACAATTGTAAAAAAATTACCTTTGTCTGAAAATAAAATTAATAAACTAGTTTTGGCTACTAAAAATGATAAAGTTTTAACGCTAGTCAAACAATATATAAATGATAATTGGAATATTAACTATAAAAATCTTCCGTTAGAATTGCGAAAATATTATCAAATAAGAAATAACTTATCAGAATATAATGGGTTACTTTTTTATGGGGATAAACTAATAATTCCGGTATCAGAACGTACAGAAATTTTAAAGAAAATTCATGAAGGGCACCTAGGCCTCAATAAATGTAAAGCTAGAGCAAAGGAATGCATTTTTTGGCCTGAAATGTCAAAAGATTTAAATCATTTGATACTAAACTGTCCAATTTGCAATTCATTATCAAATAATAACGCAAAATTACCCCTAATGCACCATGATTTACCAAAAAGGCCATGGAATAAAATTGGCATGGATATCTTAGAATTTAATGGCAAAACATACTTGTCAGTAATTGATTATTACTCGAAATGGATTGAATTAAAAAAGATTAAATATAAAACAGCACAAGAAATAATGAAAATTCTAGACTCAATTTTTGCCAGTTTAGGAATTCCAGAGATCATTGTAGCTGATAACAACCCTTTTGGTTCACACAAATTTAAAAATTATACAGACAAATACGATATTAAATTAACCTTGTCAAGTCCAAATTACCCCCGAAGTAACGGGATGGCTGAAAAGGCAGTCAATATATGCAAAAATATGCTTAAGAAATGTTCTCTTGAGAATGGTAACATTCATTTATATCTATTAAAATATAGAAATTCTCCAATCCCAGATATAGGTTTATCACCAGCACAAATGATTTACAATAGGCGTTTGAGAGACAATTTGCCATCTGTAGATTCTCTGAATGAGCCTCAATTAATTGATCAAAATAAGTTACAAAATATTTTTAAAAATAGACAGAGAAAACAGGCTTTTTATTACAATAAAAATGCAAAGAACTTGGTAGAACGAAATGTTAATGATAATGTTTTATTTAAATATAGAAACAGTTGGAAAAGTGGCAAAATTAAAAATCGTGGCCCTCAGCCGCGATCATATTTAGTTAGCGATTGTAACAATAAACATTATAGAAGAACTAGGGAACACTTAATTTATAGGCCATGTGTTAGCAAACCAAATTTCAACATAGAAAATAATCAACCACAAAGACTTAGTCATCACTATGCATTACGTGATAGAGAATTGATAAAAAAGCCAGATAGATTTGGAAGTAATGAATGTTATTAGTAGTATTAAGTTTGTACTGATTGTTATTAAATTGTTCATAAAATTTGTTATTGTAATTTGTATGGTTAGTTAAGTTTTTTCTGGCTGAAAAAAAAAAAAAATTTGGTTTAGCTATAAGTTATACTTTGAACTTGATTTTGGAATCTCTTATGTACACATTGTTTTCGATTTAACCTTACTTAGGTTAGGGGATGTAAAGTTATAATAATATTATTTAAACAAATAATATATAGTAATATTTAATGTCAAATATATTTATGTTGGTAGTTGTATTTCCTGTTTTGATTCTATATATTCAACTGTCTTATTGTTCTTCCGGCGGGTACAAAACTGTAAGTTGTGGCGTGCGTACGTATTAAACTTGTCAATGAACCACGTGTGAGTTTTATTTAAATACACCTTGATTCTAACGTTACGCGTATACCTAAAGTACGTACCTTTATCGCCAAATATTTCTCATCTGAAGCATCAGATAAGAACATATCAAATTGCTCTTTTGTAAGGGCTTTGGATTTTTTGCGGGAATATCCTTCTCCTTGTTTTTTTTAAATAAGCACGAAGTTTTAAATAATTGCCAATGTTTATCCCATGTTTAATGTTTATCATTGATTTTACCATTGAATATTGTGACCACATAGTCGAGCTTTTCATATTCAATTGATTCGCCATTTCCGAAAAGTATGCCAAAAATACGTGTTCAGAATAATTTTTAATGTTTTTCTCATCACACCAATGAAGAAATCTCTTATAAGCCGCTTCATAGACCTTGCTAGACTTAGTTGGCAACAATTTATCAATAGCAGCCTTTGCTAATTCCACAACTTCAGGGGGCGTACATTGTAATTCTTCAAATTCCAACATTTTCAGTTTCTCACAAACAAGATATAAAATTATACAATTCTTTTCAAACGTCAAAACGTGAAAGTGTGAAAATTTTCACTTGAATGTTTATAACAAAAAGTAAACACATACGAAAGTATCCATAGCAACAGAGCAATTGAAATCCGCAAACGTACCTACTTCACGGAAAATGTTTTTAATAACGTCAAGTTTCAAATGATTTTATTTAAATATGTGCGTTTGAAAAAAAAATATAATGTGTCATTCGGAGTAAAAGTGTTTTTGTGTGCCTCGCATGTAATTGTTCGACTCGCTTCGCTCGTCGTGCAAACTTCCATGCTCGCCACACAAAGTATCACTTTTACTCCTAATAACACAATACTCGTATACTATTGTTTAGTTTTTTATGTATTACTTTTGTTTTGGTAACCTTTATTTCGATACATTTTATCTTATATCTTACTTCCACTAACATGTTTTACTCATTCTGTCACGTGGAATTGTAATTATATGTATATCCTGTTGAGTGGTTGTTAATTAAATAAATAAATAAATAAATTACAAGACTATTAAAATGAGCATTATAAAAAAAAATTTCAACCAGTGGTTCTCAAAATACAGAATTCAACTTTTTAATTTTAAATGAGAACCTACTTTTTTATTTGCTTATTATATATATATATATATATATATATATATATATATATATATATATATATATATATATATATATATATATATATATATATATATATATATATTTAAAAGAAAATTTTATTTTTCTTTATAACTTTCTTAATAACAACCTGGCAACTACGCATTTATCTATCATTTTATGTGGGGTTTATTTCATATTATTTTGTGTTTTGTAGAACATAAAACCCTGTGTTTGATTCCCATCTCCCCCTTCCTCTTGTTTTAAGATATACATCACAAATGCTTTGTATGAATTTATTTAAGTTAAGTTAGTTAAGTTTTAACACCCGGCATTTTAAATATTATTGGAAATGTACCTCGTCACCCGACTACGCAAGCAACTTACTGCGCAGTACATATACCTGTCATTTTTGTCTATCTCTCTATTTTGACGCGTAAAAGATCCATTTACGTACTTGTATATAGTTAAATGGTTGCAGGATGATACATAGTACATCATGATAAGGCCATTATTAGCAATTTTTCAACTGCCTTCGATACCATAGATCATGGTTTACTCTTACATAAAATAAGTGCTTTAGGTGCGGCCCCGTCCTTAGTCAATTTACTGCACTCATATTTGAATAATCGTCAATGTTATGATACTTATAATGGTTTCTCCTCCTGCCCTTTTCAATCAACCTCTGACGTACCGCAAGGATCGTACCTATGTCCACTCTTATTTACGAGTATTATATTCATTGATGAATTCATTCGATCTTTTACTTGTGAAGTACTTGCTTATGCGGGTGATATTAAAATATTCTCCTAAATTAATTCTTTCTACGATTGCTCACTACTTCCATGTAATATTAATAACACGGGCTGGTTGGTGTAAAAACCGGTAAATGTTGTTCTGTAACCTATGAACAAAATAAGTTATTCCTACGTATAGAATGCATGCAGTTAATCTTGTTCGGAATTCCTCAATAAAATATCTTGGTGTAACTATTTGTTCTAATTTTGTTTTTCTGGAATATAAAATGTGTATCGTTCTGCTAGCAGGACACTAAACTTTATCATTAGAATATCTAAAATATTTAATGATATTGCTCTAATAAAATCTTTATTCTCTGCCTTCGTTTTGAGCCAAATTGAGTATGCTGGCTTAATTTGGCTTCTTTTCACTTTCAATTACACTCTGTATATATATATATATATATATATATATATATATATATATATATATATATATATACAAAGTGTACAATTAAAGTGTTTCGCTATTGCTATCTCGAGAACCGTAAGAGATACGAAGTCTGTTAAATTAGCAAATAATTTCTATATTATAAGACTATTAAAATGAGCATTACAATAAAAAATTTAAACCAGTGGTGCTCAAAATACAGAATTCAACTTTTTAATTTTAAATGAGAACCTACTTTTTTTATTCGCCTATTCGAAAAACAATTGAATATTTTGTTTTCATCATTGTTTAAGCGATTTAGATGCTTTAAAAAATATTATAAAAATTGTACAAAATTATTGCAATTCTGATTTATACGTAACTTCAGCCTTCTGAACATATTACTTCTTACTTTTCTTAAATTCCGGCCGTCAATGTGGGAAATAATATTTTCGATTGCATTTTTTAAATGCTGAATATCTAGATAGATAGTTTTGTAGACTTTCTCGTTTTTTTCGTTATGTAAGGGTATAAACATTTTATATTGTTGTATTCAGAAAAAAATGCTGAATGGAATAAGCAAATAAAAAAGTAGGTTCTCATTTAAAATTAAAAAGTTGAATTCTGTATTTTGAGAACCACTGGTTGAATTTTTTTTTGTAATGCTCATTTTAATAGTTTTGTAATATAGAAATTGTTTGCTAATTTAACCGACTTCGTATCGCTTACGGTTCTCGAGATAGCAATAGTGAAACACTTAAATTGAACACCCTGTATATATATATATATATATATACATACAGGATGTAAATGAAACAAGTGCATTAAATTTAACCAGTAATGTAACTCGACGAGAGCAACAATATTTCTTAATAACTTTTTCTCGAAATCGCATATTTTTTTAGCATTTTTACAACCCCGTAAATTGACGAGACGTTCCACGTATTTTTCTAATAATTGAATGCAGTAGCAATAGCTATGAAAAATTATTTTTGTGCGCCTCTGTATAAAAACTATAATATTGTGACATTTTTATTTGAAACATTTTTCTCGATAACTGATAGTTTCGAAGTTATTTGAAGAAGAAGAAAATATAACAATAATCAGTTTTTCGTCATTATCTAGTGAGCCATGCATTTTTTTGAAAAAATAATATAATTGAATTTAGTACACTTATCTGCCCCTCCGAAGACAACCTGTATATAATAAATTTTAATTTTGAAAAAATAACCTTCGGCACAAAACTCCTTGGTCCAATACATATGTGACTGGGCTCGTATATATATATATATATATATATATATATATATATATATATATATATATATATATATATATATATATATATATATATATATATATATATATATATATATATATATATATATATATATATATATATATATATACAGTTCCACAACTTGGGACAAAGATTAAAGGGTATATACTGTACGACGTGCTGATAATAAAACAAAAAGAATTTTTTTAAAATTCGTAAAAAAAATGCATCGTATTTCAAACAAATATTTTTTTGCCACTGGTCGGTATCTATTTTTAATATTTTTTTTTTCAAATCTACAATGATAGTAATTATTTACATGATATCTAATACTAATAAATGCCTAATATTGTGTAATTAATAATTTAATTTAATTTAATAGGTGGTAAGGAATTCTTTCGTCGACATTGCTGTTAATTATTATTTATCTTTGCTAGTGCAGTTTTCTAATTTTACAGTGAATAGCAGTGTAGTGTAGTTTTTGTTAAAATGAATGCATTTAGTAACAGTGAATGGTGTTAATTTATGGAGAAGCAGGACAAAATTAGTTATTGGCACGACGTCTCTATGCTCAACGTTATCATTTACGGCGATTACCCACTCACCGTTTGTTTGTGAGGATAGTGCAGTGCCTTCGAGATACAGAATTTGTGCAACCCTATCGTGGGGGAGGTGCTGGCCGCCAGCATCAACACGATAATATGGTAAATGATATCTTAGATGCTGTACATGTTCAGCAACATCACATAATTCAGTATGGCGAATTTTAAGAGGTCATAACTACCACCCATTCCATTTTCAACGGGTACAGGGGCTAATAGAATCTGACCATCAGTTTAGAGTACGGTTTTGTAACTGGCTTTTACAAAAACATTCTGAAAATCCTAATTTCCCTTCGTACATCATATTTTCTGATAAGGCAACTTTTTCAAGGGAGGGAGTTTATAATTCGCATAACTGTCATTATTGGACTAAAGAAAATCCGCACGTTGTTATACGAGGCAGTTTTCAGCATCGTTATTCGATAAATGTTTGGGCAGGTATTGTAAATGGAATGTTCCTTGGGCCGTACATTCTAATTAGGATGACTGGGGCTAATTATTTATTATTTATACAAAATACTTTGCCAGAGCTACTTGAAAATGTGCCTTTAAATGTGCGTCAGCAGGCGTGGTTTCAACACGATGGTGCGCCACCACACTATGCTGTAAATGTAAGAGAACATTTAAAGCAAGTATTTGAGGACAGGTGAATTGGTCGCGGTTGTCCCGTAGCTTGGCCTGCTAAATCCCCTGACTTAAATCCGCTGGATTTTTATTTCTGGGATCATTCTAAATTACTCGTATACGATAACCAAAAGGCGCCGAAAAACGAAGAACTTAAGCAGAGAATAGAAAATTCAGCAGGAACAATACGAGTACAAAATACAACATAATAATCCTTTTGTAGGATTAATTTGTGCAATGAGAATTCTTGAGCAGTAATCAAAATATCATTTGTTGTAATCAATAAAAAATAATAGTATTCAGGGACTCAATAGAACAATGTGCCTATACAATTATTTATAACTAAAAAATATTTTTTATATTTTGCGTTCATAATGAAGTCATTACGATACGCAATGAGTACGTTCCGTGCGGTCGAATTTCACGCAGTCGAAATCCCGCGCGGTCAAAATTCCACACGGTCAAAATCCCAGCTGGTCGAAATGTACCCCCACCCCACCTCTTAGTCCGTTCTAAATAAATTTAAATATTTCCACGCCGTCGAATACCGCCCGGTCGAAATGTTACACGATACAAATCCCTCGACCCCGTACCGCTGTCTGTATCGATCGTATTGCATTCTAACAATGTATGCTTCGTGGTAGTTCCGCGTCAAAGATAATATATTAAAAATAAATTTTAAAACATATTTTATTATTATACAACGAACTATTTAATGAATGAAGCAGGAAAAGAATTTATCTAAACATTTTAAGTACACATGAAAATTTACTAGTTATTTAATATTATAAAATAATCAAATTTATTTTTAAGTAGACAAGTATATGTAGATACATCAAGTTACCGTTATTGTCAAAATATGCCGAGTGGAAGAAAATATATTTTGAAATAAAAGCAACATAAGATTTATAATAGACACAGTAATACATAATTTTACAACTGAAATAAAGAATGAACTGCTTATTCACATAATATGACAGCTAATCTAAAATGGCGAACCAGAAATATCAATAATTTTACTTAAAATGTATAGGTAAATTCTTTTCCTGCTTCATCCATTAAATAGTTTGTTGTATAATATATGTTTTAATTTTTTTTAATATATTATCTTTGACGCGGAACTACCACAAGCATATATTGTTAGAATGCAATACGATCGATAAAGAGAGCGGTACGGAAGCGAGGGATTTGTATCGTGTAACATTTCAACCGGGTGGGATTCGACGGCGTGGAAATATTTGAATTTCTGTAGAACGGACAGTGGTGGGGGTACATTTCGACCGCGTGGAATTTCGACCGCGTGGGAATCGACCGCGCGGGATGCTTCGTACGCAATTGCGTATCGTAATGACCTTCATTTCGATACGCAATTTTTTGTTTTAGACGTTTCTTTAACCCATTTTTACCTAATTTATTTTTAGTTAATTGACAATTCATTTTAATAATATAATGTGGAAATTATTATTATTATTTTTCTTTAGGCAAGATTATTTACATGAAAATGTACAAATGGTTACAAATATAATCACAAATTGAGTAAGTAAATGTTATTGTAGAAGGCGCAAAATATAAATATAAATATATATATATATATATATATATATATATATATATATATATATATATATATATATATATATATATAATTTTGTATTTCGGACTGATATAACATCTAGTTGTGCACTTCCCTTTTTGGTCATTACATAATTACCAGAATTGACAATTCATTTTAATAATATAATGTCGAAATTATTATTATTATTTTTATTTAGGCAAGATTATTTACATGAAAATGTATAAATGGTTACAAATATAATCACAAATTGAGTAAGTAAATGTTATTGTAGAAGGCGCAAAATATAAAAATAGTGTAAAGAACTCATTTTATGAGACTTTCTTTCGCACTTGTCAATTAGAAAACTCGCTAACGCTCGTTTTCTAAATTTTGACGCGTGCGAATAAAACATGTCTTATAAAACATGTTCTTTAATATACTATTAAATTACTCTTCTTAAATTAGGTACTGTGTTTCTTTTTTGGAAAATTTTAGGTACGTACATTTTATATTGTTAAAACTTTTTTTTGCAATTCTGTGAGTCAATAATTAAAGAATTGAAATACTTATTGGTAAATGACTGCTAAGTTCATATGAGTGCGAAATGCGTAAAAAGAAAATGACTGTAGTTATGGAATACGAAAATTGAGACAATCGATATCTTGATCATTAAAAATAAACGAGTAACAAGTAAGTAGCAATAATTGTTACTCATATTACAAATTGTATGTAGATTTAAATACACAAATGCGTACAGTATTTAACAAATATAATATTAGGTACACACTTTAATAACAAGTAGGGCTATAGTTCATTATTTTGGCACTAGATGTCATTGCTTAGGACATTTGTCATAAAGTTTTAATAATTATTGATTTCATTAAATTATTTTATCCACAACTGTCAAATAATATACTCATAATTCAACCGATTTTTAACAATTAATGACCTCCGTTATTGATGCTAATTGAATAATATTGACAGTTTAATAGAATAGTATTATTCAATTGTTATGTCATATTCAAATCCTACCTTTCGAAGAGTACAAACAAAATTACTCTCAATAGGTAATTCTTTCCACATAAAAATCCAAAATTACACTAGTTTTGTCATTTTTCATACTTTTATTTTCTTCTTAAGCTTGAATTGTAGCTGAATAGTCGGCTTTAAAATTTTCTGTTAAATATTACAACTGCAAAGATAACTAGATTTGTCTATTTAACAAAAACATTTTTGCATTTGTCAGTGAAAAAATTCTACTTATTTTTCAATACAAATATGTCACCGATCTGTTATTATTTGACAATAGGGTATTCTCTGAGGCTTACTAATATTAAAAATTTATTAAAAATATTAGTGTTGTTAGGTAAACAACAGGGAAAAAACAAAAAAACATAATATAAATTGATTGTTACAAAAGATATAAAGCATTTAAATTTTGCTGATGTACTAGATGACCTTCCAATAGGAGACCAGTTGAAATCCCTACTCCATGTTCGAATGTGATAAGACCCCGCATGAACCACTGACAGCACACCGCTGGTACTGTAAAACTATTACGTCACTATCACGTGACACAAGAAAATCAAATTTTTAAAATTAATATCGCTTATTAAAATGAATTTTTTACTCGGGTTTTCACAGATACTCTTAGATATAACTGTTCTTTAAGAAAAATAAATTATAAAAATATGAGAGAATACCCTATTGTGGATAAAGTACAGTATTCTATTCGCATGTAATGATTAGACCGGGGGCTAGTGCTACGTGAAAAATGTATCATGGTATTCCAAATACTGACCCTTGGTGCTTACTTTAAATACCCTGATGAACGATTTGCTGTCTTCCCCGGAAAAAAAGACAAATCTACCCAGCTATGGGCCATGACCCAAAAATGTTCAAAAAAATGACATTTTAGAATCTAGGTATTCTGTATGGGACTTGCATAAAATGAAATTAAGTATATGTAAATGTTAGCCGATAATCAATGCCAGACATTTTCAAACGTTACGGGGGGCGGTAAAGCCTTTTATTGCTGTGCATTTTGTCTAACACAAATTGTTCATGTCATTCCATCCGGGCTTTAGTCAACTGACAATTTTTACCGTACAAGACACAAAAAAATTATGGCCAGACACCCTACTTGTATATACGGGTCACAGCACCCTTGCGATTTTGTCGGCCACTTACAGTTGGGAGTATATAATAACAAATTGTCTGAGACTAGCTTTATTTTATTAATTACCATTAAAGAAAATAAGAAAAATTGATCTCGGTCAATTTCATTGGTTATTGGCTACTTCCAGACATTTAAAAAAATCATAATCGCACCCCATTGCGAAAATTTTCTTTTTTACTTCCTAGTACAAAGTAAAGGAAGTATTGTAATCGCGAAAAATTTCGGTTTTCAGATTTCAACGGAAATATCCATTTTGACTAATTTCGTCGTGACGTCTGTACGTACGTACGTATCTCGCATAACTCAAAAACGGAAGCCGTAGAAAGTTGAAGTTTTGTATTTCGGACTGATATAACATCTAGTTGTGCACTTCCCTTTTTGGTCATTACATAATTACCAGAAATGGTACTTTATTTGAAGCCTATAATAGATTTTAATGAAAAATTATTTTAAAATATAATCCAAAACTTTTCAAATTTGGTATATAAGACTTTTATGGCAATTGGAATAACATAGTAGATTTTGGTTAAAACAGGCTAACCGAAAGTGATATATTACGTGAAGTTGTTAACAGTTTTTCTTGAATAAAATGGTTTCACTTTGATTTTATAAATAAATGCTTCAAATAAGAGTTTTAGAGAATTAAATTCTGCGTCTAGCACATCAAGTATTATTAAATTAGCCCTTTATATAAGCGAGATATGTAAATTTAAAACATATACTTTTTGGTTTTTATAATGAAGCTTGCTATGGATTAGGATAAAAAGTAACAAAAAATAAATGTTAATGTCAAATTCGTGCAATTTTATAATTGGGTCTATACTTCATATTGGTCTTGCGTACAAGGAAGTCGTGTGGTGTGCACATCAGATTTTTTATTGTAAAATTCTTTACTTATGGCGGAGTCACAACTTTCGCGCTAAACTTTAATCATAATTAATATAGGTGTTATTAGATGAAATTTAAAAAAAAATGGTATTTCTAATTTTTAAATTCTTAATAACATACAAAAATTCAAAAAAGTTGGAATTCAAATAACTCCAAAAGTTTAAAAATTAATTTTAAGAGAATGTTAATAAATAAATGAATAATTGTTCCTCTTCCATTTTTATTCGTATTGGGATTTTCAAGTCTCAAGAGATGGCGTTGATCGCATTAAACAATGGTACACTTTTTGTTGACATTTGTCAGCGTGGCATTGCTGTCAATTGCTTTTCTTTAGTTTTCGTATTATTTTCTCATTTATTAGTATTTTTCATTTATAATTCAAGTATGTATAATCGAGTTTTTGTAGTCATATAGTTGCAGTTTCATGTAAATGTCAAATGTGTACCACTGTTTGTAGTTCTAATATTCGCCGCTAGTTAGAGTTTTCTAATTTGAAAATCCCAATATCAGTTTGTTTTAAAATAACATATAAAAATTGAACTAATTACAGTTTTGTGTAGTTTCGGAGTAGGTACCTACTTTACCTACTATAGCTTTTCTGCTTTATATGAAGGTAAATAATCATAATTCAAAGTTTTGAACGTAAATTAGCTATAAAACCACACTTATATTCAATAGTAGGTTACAAAGTTGTAAAATTTCGTATAATTTATGACAAAAACTGCTATGAAATACTCGTAAGTGCCAGATGATATGATAGGGGTGCATGGTGCAATGTTTTAAACATTATTTACCTATGCAGTAATCGTTATAATAATATATTTGCAATAAATATTCAAATAAAACTGGTTCCAGACAGAATACCATAATAAAGATGGCATCACTGTAAATGGTGCAACTTTAAACTCTTCCAATACCCCCAATATAAAACATATATATATATGGTGTTTGTGAATTATTATTTGAAATGGTAATTATAAGTTGTCCCTGAAATATGAAGCGGTTTACCATCAAGCACCGCCCTCACTTTAAGCGGCCGATAAAATCGCAAGGGTGTTGTGACCCTTATATACAAGTAGGGTGTCTGACCATAATTTTTTTGTGTCTTGTAGGGTAAAAATTGTCAGTTGACTAAAGCCCGGATGGAATGGCATGAACAATTTGTGTTAGATAAAATGCACAGCAATAAAAAGCTTTACCGCCCCCCGTAACGTTTGAAAATGTCTGGCATTGATTATCGGCTAACATTTACATATACTTAATTTCATTTTATGCAGGTCCCATACAGAATACCTAGATTCTAAAATGTAATTTTTTTGAACATTTTTGGGTCATGACCCACAGCTGGTTAGATCGTCTTTTTTTCCGGGGAAGACAGCAAATCGTTCATCAGGGTATTTAAAGTAAGCACCAAGGGTCAGTATCTGGAATACCATGATACATTTTTCACGTAGCACTAGCCCCCGGTCTATTATTCATTCGAATGATTTACTCCATTCCACACTTCATTCTCATGAGTAGGTAATACCAATAATACCAAACACGAGACCATACATTACATGCTCATTGAATAGTATACTATATCTCATAACAACAATCTATTATATCATTAAATTTAGGTTCATTCGATGCAATTTTTAATTCCGAACATTTATATATTTATACCTTTGTTCTAAAATTAATAGGGGAAAAATTATAGCCATATGAAAATTTTACCATTTTATGTGCTGCTAGGGTACATAACATGGGCGGATCTAGGAAATGTCCAAGGAGGGTGCGAATTAAGAAACTTTAACTTCCTTCGAATTAAAAAACAATATGAAAATATGACAATTTTAGAAAATAGAAGTAATATTTCATTAATTTAAGCTTAAAGCACAGAATAAAGACTTTATAAAATTTCAAAAGAAGGTACAAAAATACAAAATTAAGTAATCGATTTTTCGTTTATTTCAGTAATGAAATATATGTTGACAACAAAAATATAATATGTAAATATACTGCATAACAAAGGATAAATTAATACATACAAATCAATTAAATTATAAAATCAGTTCTTTTCTTTTTTGAAGTAGCAAAACGATTAATTACATTTTCAATGTTTATATCTATGTCTTGATGCACATGCATAAGTGCAAGTCCTAATAACCTGTCTTCTGTCATTCTATTTCGCAGTCATGTCTTCAGCCTTCTAAGAGCGAAAAAGCTACGTTCTGCACTGGCTACGCTAATAGGCAACTTTAATAATATTTCAAGTAGTGTATGGCAATTTGGATACACATCAAAGTCAATAGAGGAATATATTTCTACAGCATTTTTTAAATTTATTTCCTTTGTAGGAGATTGAATTAAACATAGACATTTAGCGCGCCACATAGTTAATTCATCAGCAAATATTTCCAGTGAATTAACGTTTTGTATATTTAATAAAATAATTTTGTATTTTTGCCACAATATTTTGGTAGATGTTTGCAAGACTTCTTTACTCATTGTTGTTAAATTATGGGGAAGTAAAACACTTAAATGAAATGCATTGAGAGTATCGTTAGAAAAAACGAGTCGTCAAATCGATTATCATAAAATCTAACATAGGAATAAAAATACCTTTTCTGTAGTATTCTTCTGTACTACATGATTTATAATTATCTCGATGAATTTATTTTTTAGTTACTCGTGGCAAAACAGTAATGATGTTTGCGTTTTTGATTGGACATTTTATAATGAAGTATACTGAAATGCAATCAGATAAAAATGAAAATAAATTGATTTTTATACCTTACAATTGTCTAAGAAAAATACTTACAAAAATCTTTAGTTAAAATAAACTATACGAAGTATTCAAATATTTTATTATGTACAACGTATGTAACCTAATACTACATTACGCATTAATAAAACTGCGACCGACGTACTGACGACTGGCGAGTCTATTCTACGATACGGGGTGCCCAGCATAGTAGTTGTCAACTTTCCCTGAATTATTTCTTATCAAGTAACCAAACGACGATATTTACGAGATAGTATATTTTTTAAAATTATTTTATTAAAATTTACCAACCACCAAGGAGGGAGCGATCGCCCCCATCGCCCCCCGCTGGATCCGCCAATGGTACATAAAAAAGTAAACACTCGATATATGATGACATTGCTTTTGTTAAAACCGAAACTAGAATTCAGAATCAGAATCTTTTCACACCAAAAAGTGGCATTAATGTTTGCTCCCCAACGCCCCATCAATGTCTAAAGACTATAGGTCTAAAAACTAAAATGAATGAAGAAAATAGCTGTTTGTTATTATTTTGTTTCATTCACCACTATAAAGTAGTAGTTAACAAAATTTATTCACCTAAAAAATAATTTATTTGCCAAATAGTTATTAGAGTTTATTAAAAATTAAAATCACAGGCTTATTAAAATAAATATACTTATGTAAATATCCTTTCTGACGGCCCTGCCACTGATGATATGAATATAAAACAATGCCACGTTTTCCAATTTATTTATTTTGTGAAAGTACACTTAAATACATAAATATATATTTTTGATGTCACTTAAGTTTATAGTTTTACAGACATAATTTTTTTAACTTTATATAAAATTTCAAATTACGTAATAATTTTGCGACCTTGTACCTGTACTTTCTCTCTCTTACCTATAGACCTGTTTAGTGATGACGTAGGCCAGGTTTCCAAACAAGAAAATGGCTGCCGCCTTGGTAACGGTTGCCATGTTATTTAAAACTGACAGCGAATTAGCATTCAAGGTCAACGTCTGATATAATATTACTTGCACATAACTTCACTGCATTTCGTACCCATAGGCGTGCAACGCGAAATATTTATGGGTACATTTTTCTAGTTTTACAGAAATAATTTTTAAATTTTATATAGAATTTCAAATTACGTATTAATTTTGCAACCTTGTACCTGTACTTTCTCTCTCTCACTTACCTATAGACCTGTTGAGTGAGGATGGAGGCTAGGTTTCCAAACTAGAAAACGGCTGCCGCCTTGGTAACGGTTGCCATGTTATTTATAATTGACAGCGAATTAATATTATTCACGAAAGATGACTATTCAAGGTCATTTATGAGCCGTGTGATATAATATGACTTGTAGATAACTTCACTGCATTTCGTACCCATAGGCGTGCACCGCGAAATATTTACGGGTACATTTTAACTGAAAAAATAAATGTATTTTATTCGTCTACGTTTTTGCATAAAATAAAAACATAGACTTGACGTAAACCATAAAATAATAATTTGATTTGAAAGTCAACACCACTGGATAAACATTAGTACACAGGGCTCTGAGGGCAGTATAGTAGATATAGTACATGTCTGTAACTCTGCGATATACGTCACTGCTAATTTTAGTGTGTTACTATTTAATTTAATTTTAGTGTGGCACTATTTACGTATATCTGTCGCAGCACTAAAAAGATACATGCCAAATAATATTTCTCTTTCTGATACAAAATGTTGCTAAGCTACTGCTATAAAATGTTGTGCATTCTTTCTTCGAGTAAATAGTGATCTTCCGTGAATAATAGTATAGTGGGAGATTTCCCTTTCTTCAAATTTTAGAAATATAATTGTTATTAGTACTTGTTACGTTTTGTAAGTTGTACAGTGCATATTTTAAGGTTTTATTTTAAATTTGTTTCACCCTTAGATCATATAGCTTACGAACTAGATGTAAAAAGATGGGAACGCATAAGAGTGTGCACAAACTCACAAGGTACTGATGAATGTCTTCTCCGCCGGTGTAACGGGTGTAACTTAAATACGGGGGTTTTAATTATTTTCATTTATTCTGTGTCGAGACGTCGAGTAAAGTAGATTGAAAAATCATTTGTGCGCGATTTGTGTAGCACGGAATAAAAATGAATCTTCTTTATTTCTTTTCCATATTTATGTACTATACCATGAAAAAAGCATAGATACGCCTATGTCATATATTGATGTTTGCGCAGTTACCTCGGAATGAAAAGTTCTCTTACTTTCTCCTACTTACGACAATGTATAAATCTATCTTTCTTATTCTTAAGTGTTCCCTATAAATGCAATGGCCCGTATTCCGAACGCACTTTTATAATAAAAGCGCTTTTATGGAGCAAACTCCTTATAAGATTATAATGTAAAAGCGCGCTCCATAAAAGCGTTTTTATTATAAAAGTGCGCTCAGAATACGGGCCATTGTGTGTAGCATAGTATCTTACATCTAGTTGGTAAGCTAAAGTTTCACTAGAGGTTTCATCATGCTGATGTTTTTCGCAGCTAACTTCAATCATTATAGCGAAAGTGGAATTTGTAAGTTTTTTAAATTTCCAAAAGACCCAAAACTGAAGTATACGTGAATAAACTTAGATTAGTATTTATTTACAACAGAAGAAATCTTTATAACGTATTTCTGAGGTATTTCAATACTAAACAAACTTATAAGTTATGAGCGGCAAATGTCAAATCCTGGTTTAGTATAGCAACCGCCTTAGCAACGAAGATGCCATTTTCTTGTTTGGAAATCTTCGTGACGTCACATTAAACGGGTCTATTGAACAAATCTACGGTGACATTCATGTACAGTACGTGTGTGCGTGACTATCATTGTATGTGTGTATAAAATTATGACGTCACATCAGACTCCGAATATTTAAAAGGAAAATCAAGAATGAAAGTATAATAATATTGAATATTTTTGACGAATATATGCATAACATTAGGAAAAAATTTCATTTATAAGAAAAAAATTCAATATTTTTTGGCATTACCCCGTTTTTTTAAGTTGACTATTTCACTCATAAATTTATAAGCCAATCCAAATTCAGGATTCTACCTAGTTACCAAGTTTCATTTCAACAAAAAACCGTCACAAAAATTTTTTCGCACCCTTTAAGCCAATAAGATGTATTTAACAATAAGTTGTTAAGCGAAATTTTTTGACGTTTTAGAAACATGTTGTTCACATACCTGTCAAAGTGTATATATTTTCAGTATTAGTTTTTATTAGAAACGAGTCGATTCGGTCAGGAATCTATTTAAAACTTTGAAAAAGCAAACTTAATATAACATCTCAAAACACAATCACAATTAAAAGATTTGTATCAAGGAAATATATATATATATATATACAGGGTGTAAATGAAATAAGTGCATTAATTTTAACCAGTAATGTAACTCGATGAGAGCAACAATATTTCTTAATAACTTTTTTTTCTAAGTCTTTTAGATTTTGAGTTAAAATTCTTTAAAGATTTGCTGCATATTTCGTTACCCGCTCATGGAGAACAAATGAGCAGCTGCCATTCAAGTGGGATACAAGCAGCTCAAAAATTGTTGGTTATCGGTTACACTTACAGTCACAGTAATTAATAAACGAATCAAGGGAAATAACATTATTATTAATTAATACGTAATAATACAATTTTTAAAATAAATAAATTTAAATTTTGGATAACAAAATTATAAAGTTGTGTATTGAAACAGGCTTTTTATCTTTACCTGTGAATAATGTGAATCAAGGAGGATCAGGAGTGTGCACTCAATGTTAAAACAATAGAACCGCCAAGGCGGCATGTCGGTTAGTTGGGGACCTGGCCGCAAGATGTCTCTCATGACAGTTTTCCAAATTTTTTTTATTAAAATTCAATTTCTTTTACAAATAAACTTAAAAGAAACGAAATGTTGATATATTATGTTATTATATTTCATCAAAAACCTGTAGTACAAAAAAATAGATATATAATACATACATTTGCTAACCTATAATACATAATCAACAGCATAATTAATTAATTTCACGGTATTCTAAAATAGTTATGAAGTTAATAAGGGCATTTATTTTAAAATGGTACTTTATAATTAAATTTATTTATATTAAATGAACAACTAATTTAATGGCAAATTTTTATGGTCCGCTTAAGCACCAAGATTTAAAGAACAGTTTGTCAACAGAATTAAATCTAAATATACCATGATGATCTTTATGCCTCCTCTGATTTGTATTCTTGTATTTCTAGGAAGAGTCACGAAATGTGTGGTTTACTTTCTTCAGTCATGATAAACCCATTAACTGCATTTTCTGTTTGATAATAAAAGTTCAGATAATTTTGTTTCTCTAAATAATAAACTGAATAATATTACCTTTTTAAGTTATTGTTGTTGTACACCTAATTGATTTGGAGTGGCTTCCAATCAAAATATATAATTAATATACAACTAAACGACATAACCTCTTCGCCATCTACAACAAAAAATAGGAATTGTTAATTAATATCATTATATCATGAAGTGAACTTATTGTTTACCTTGAAGAAAATTCACAGAATGCAACAAACCGTTCTTAATCAGAAAGTACTTTAATAACACGCGAGAAAAATCGCAGTGAAAACTTTAGAAAAATTTCTAATTGCTGTTTGTTTGCGATGTCAATATGTTGCCAAGGAGACGATTAACTGCTTGTTCATTGGTTAATTTAAATGCGAATAGTTGGGGACCTGGCGGTTAGATGGCGCCACAAATGACAAAGGTTGCCAATATAAGTGAACTCTCCTGTTCCTCCTTGATGTGAATAGAGGAAGACAAGGAGTGACGGGGTAACTAGAGGAAGAGAAAAAGCATAGTTATTAGGTTATGAGATGATTATTTATCGTCGATAAATCATAATAGTTTAAATACGTTATTCAAAAAATGTAAGTACAAACTTTTGTCCATTTAAAAGAGGTACATGAGTACCAATAATTAGTCCTCCATTTATTGTTCCCCAAACATTTTTTAATGAAAATTTTTACAGCATTTTCGTCTGTCAAGATGTGTATTGTGCATAATAAATACACCTTCCCAAGTAAATTCAGTCTCGTGAATGAACATTATGAGCCATTCCCAAAATTGAAGTCTGTTATGTGCTGAAAACATTGAACTTTTTGCACATGGTATGGATACAGATGTACAAGATTAACAAATGTGCGAATTTTAAGAACAGAATGATTTGGTGATGATTTGGAAACGCTCCGTGTAAATGCGTTGGCAACTCCATGACACTGCCTTTATGAGAACCATGATGTCAAGTAACATGTAGTACAGATACGAGTAAAAAATAAATAAATAAACCATAGGTAAGTAATTACAATGTCCGTGTACTCGCATTTTGACAGAATTTTACCTTATAAACAAGTTTATTACTGTCAAAATTTAATTGCAACAATTGACAGGACTGTCAATTGCTAAAACAAAATTTTTCATAGCTATTGCTGCTGCATTCAATTATCACAAAAATATTTGGAACGACTCGTCAATTTACGGGGTGGTAAAAATGCTAAAAAAATATGCGATTTCGAGAAAAAGTTATTAAGAAATATTGTTTCTCTCGCTGAGTTATACTACTGGTCAAATTTAATGCACTTATTTCATTTACACCCTGTATATATATATATATATATATATATATATATATATATATATATATATATATATATATATACAGGCTGTCCCAGAAGTCGACGATCAAACTAAATGGGGTGATAGAGGAGATCATTTCCAATCAAAATAACTATATATATTGCAATGCAATTGTTGATGGTTCAAAAGTTATTGCAACTTTTGTAGTTTCTCCTAAAAACCGCAAGGCGTCCAATAGAATTATTATTATTTTTATTACGAGACGTTTGTTTCTCTTTTTCTTTTTTATTGTACGCACCTGAAGGGTTCTACTTTCTAATAAAATCATTTTCATGAACATGAGTACCTTCTATTAATAATAAAAATATTGTTTTGTGAAAAAATTTTCTACCGAAAAAAAGCTACTTGATTTTAAAGTGACGCTGACAGAAAAAAAAGTCCTAAAAAAAAATTAACCAACTATCAGAAGAAGTTGTGTATTTAATGTAGATTTTAACGCGGTATAACACATGGGGATATTCAGAGCAGATTTTCTTAAATAATTTTTTTTCTACAAGAAAGTATTTCAGTTAAAAATACAATTGAAAAATTCGAGAATTATCTTAGATGCTGTGTCAAAAATAAAACAAAATAATAGTTGTAATAGTTTTTATACAACATTAAAACAAAATAGGGTTTATGAAGCTTTTCATGATGTTTTCAAATTTTACAAAAAGTGTTCAAAATTTCTACCATGTTTTCTAATGCACATTAAGCATCGCCGAATAAAATTTCTTTTTATTGTTCGGAACGCCCGTTGATTATTTTTAATAATGTTGGTAGCCTCTCTTAATTTTTGTTGCAACTCTTGTTCATTCTGACTTTCTGTCATGTAGACTATTTCTTTAAAATAACCCCATAGAAAAAAATCTAAGGGGTTAAGATCAGGTGATCGCGGTGGCCACATGATAAACCCTCCTCTACCAATCCACCGATTCCGAAATTCTGTGTCAAGGTGTCGTCTCACATCTACAGAATAGTGAGGAGGAGCTCCATCTTGTTGCAGTCACATATCTCGGCGTGTCTCCAATGTCACGTCTTCAAGTAGATAAGGTAACTCATTTTGCAAAAATTGCAGATAATTTTCGCTGTTAAGCCTTCGTGGAAGCTCAAATGGACCAATCAATTTTCCTTCAATTATTCCCGCCCATATGTTGACCCCAAACTTGTGTTGAAAGTTGTCATTTCTAACAACTCTAGGGTTCAGATAGTCCCAAAAATGTAAATTGTGAATATTAAATATTCCGGTTCTACAAAAGTTTGATTCGTCGCTTTACAAAATCTTGTTAAAAAATTCGGAGTCTTCTCTATGACGACGCAGCATTTCCCGACAAAATTGCACTCTTTTGTCATAGACCGCAGGTAAAAGTGCTTGCACGCGCTGCACATGGTATGGATACAACTGGCCCTTTTGCAAAACACGATGAACCGTAGATTTTGGAATTTCCAAATGTCTAGATTACGACGAACACTTGTTGACGGGTTCTCTGTCTCCATTTCAATTATATCGTCGTCATTGCACTGAAGCGCAGGTCTTCCTTCTCTTCGCGGATTGCCAGGGATTTCGCCTTCTAAGTAAGACCGATGAACATTTTGAAATACCCTATAATCAGGATAGCGTTCTCGATTAGGGTATCGTATCCGATACTCTCTTGCAGCAGCTCGAGCGTTCCCGTCACAAAACCCGTACACGTAATGCATTTCTGCATATTCTCGAGGGGTATAAGACATATTTTTGAGACCAAGAAGAACAAAGTCCAAATGAAAGGAGTATCAAAAACCAAAAAATACGCAAAATCACAAAAATTAAAACAAAGTTTAAGAAACGAAGAACTGATAAATCAAAAACACACAAACAGTTAAGTTATTATCGATATGTCACTTCATATACCTTCTTTTGTTTTATTTCTGACACAGCATCTATGATTCAAGAATTTTTTCAAATGTATTTTTCAAGTAAAATGACTTTCTTGTAGAAAAAAAATATTTAAGAAAATCTGCTCTGAATATCCCCATGTGTTATACCGCGTTAAAATCTACATTAAATACACAACTTCTTCTGATAGTTGGTTAATTTTTTTTTAGGAAATTTTTTTCTGACAGCGTCCCTTTAAATTCAAGTAGCTTTTTTTCGGTAGAAAATTTTTTCACAAAACAATATTTTTATTATTAATAGAAGGTACTCATGTTCATGAAAATGATTTTATTAGAAAGTAGAACCCTTCAGGTGCATACAATAAAAAAGAAAAAGAGAAACAAACGTCTCGTAATAAAAATAATAATAATTCTATTGGACGCCTTGCCGTTTTTAGGAGAAACTACAAAAGTTGCAATAACTTTTGAACCATCAACAATTGCATTACAATATATATAGTTATTTTGATTGGAAATGATCTCTCTATCACCCCATTTAGTTTGATCGTCGACTTCTGGGACACCCTGTATATATATATATATATATATATATATATATATATATATATATATATATATATATATATATATATATATATATATATATATATATATAAATGATTAGCTGATTTTTATTTTGGAAATAGTCATCCGAATACCATTCGTGGTTAAATTTTATCCTGGAAAAATTTTCTGATTGCTTTACTCGAGCCTGTTGCCAATTTATCTCGTGACATTGATCAAAAATCACTCGTTTGACAATTCGTGATTTTTTTGTCAATGTCACTCAATAAATTGTTAGGCAACCAGCTCTCGTAACAATCAGAAAAATTTTCCGGCAAAAATTTACCACTTATGATATTATATATGAGAAGAAAATATTAATATTTTTAACATTCATTTATAAGTTTACTTAAATAAATAAATACAAGCAGTTTTTTTTTTTAAATTTCGTAGTAGGTAGATTCCAAACTTAGTTTATTAAGAAATGGAAGTCACGGGCGTAATAAAATAAATATATTTATGTAAGAAAATTCATTACCTTAAGTTTTTTTTTTAAATTGAGAAGAAAATATTAATACGTATTTGCAGAAAAATAAGTTGACAAATTTAAGATGTTAAATAAAATATTACTAATATTAAACACAATTAATTTTGCTTAAATAAATACAATTGGTAATATTTTTTCTAAAATTTCGTAGTTATAATATACCATACTCTGTATAGTATAAAATGTTGCAACTTTAGTCCTCAAGGCATTCTTCCAAGGGCGGGCACATGAAGTGCTTAATGTTTCTGGGCATGACCATACCCTTCTGCTTGTTAGACACCTCCCGCAAGTACTTCAGCGCGGCCTCCACGATTTCGTCCTTTACTATACCGCCTATACCGGGCACGGGGTACAGCTTCACCACGCACACTGCATGACTAGACACTGTAGATTCTAGCGATGAACTCACAGTTTCTTCTTTAGATATCTCAGTAGGAGGCACTAGGAAAGAAACCTCGCCGGACATTTCCTCGCCCCCGTAGTCATGGAGGGCAAATTGTACCTGTAACAGTGAATATTTTTACATATTAAGTGTAATTGTGATTGCATATTGGTAAAATATATTTTTTTTAGTTGTATCGAAACTAATCCAATTTATATCCTTCTGTTTCCTTTTTCAAATAAAGTGTTCTTTAAATTTGAAAACAAACAAGAAAGTTACTTATACCTTGTTCTACCTTAAAAATGGAGTAGATAGCGTTGCTGTTGAGGGATAGCAAAGTTAAGTGTGTTGTATGAACGAACTCTATACTGAATAAACATGTTATGTATGTTTGAACGAATCCTATTTTTTTGTCAGTTAATTGTTCGATGCAAGTTGCACGCAAGTTGTAATGGCGTAGTAATAAACATGTTCTTTGTTTTGTTTTAATTAAAAGGTTGTTTTAAATGAAAAGCTTCCACAAACAAATTTCAATTGTTGCCATCGGTTTGGTGATAAATGATAATGATAAATAGTTATTTACAAAACGAGGGTGTGAAGGAATACTTATTATATAATTATAATTTTAAAGCAAAAGCGAAACAATTTTTGGAAAATTAAAAATATATCAATTTTTAATGTTTATCTTGTAATATTTAAGGAGCTAAATGAGATAAAAATAAATAATATTTTGTCGGCTTTTCTACTCTATGAGTTATAGCCCTCCTATAATAGTTATTTATGTATTAAGGGTATAATCAAAAGATTGTAGCACGGGGGAATGTTTAAAGCTCAACGCGAGGTACATACAACGCTTTATGTTATTTTGGTTTTCAAAATTCAAGGATTCAATGGGTATATATTCGGTATCGATGTGCTGGCGTTGTGAATTTTAAGTATGCTGTGGTTTCTAGCTATATTGTTTGTTCATAAATTTTAATTTAGTGTCAAATGAAAATGGAAGATATCGATTATTCAAAAGAAATATCGAATGAATTTGACGCCGTCCAAAGCAAGTTGGTTCCACCGAAGGCAAAAGACGTATATGAGAAAGGATAGGAATAGTTTTAAGAGCAGCGGTGTTCAAAAAATGTGATTTATCGAATTTATTATGTTGTCTGACATTTATCTAAAAACGACGATTTTGACGTTTGAATAGCTGTTGCTTGGCAACTTTATAAGCTCTCGGGCGATAAAAACCAAATTGCGCCCGCTTTTGAGGGCGGATAAACAAGTTTATGATTCCAAAATAAAATAAAATACTTTATTTACATTATGCGATTTTTATTTTAATTTTTCATAGTTATAACACTAATGCTGGCTTGCAAGAAACGATTTATCGGTTCACTAGCAACTAACGGTTCTCTAGGATTCGAAAAATCGTTGCATGAACCATATACAATTTTAAAGATTCAATAAACAGTCCTATAACATATAGGGCTGATTCCGGACCTATAAATATTTAACGGCTCAATAAATCGAGTTTGACATTAAATGTCAAAATTCCGTAAATGAATCATTGGTGTAAATTTTACGTTTAAAATGAAAGAACTACTAAAGGATAAATGATCGTAAATTATATTTATTATAGAAGAATATAATTTAAATTCATATTGGTGGAACTACGAGTATATCATCGTCATCATTCTCGTTGCAGTAATGATTTTAGAAATTTTGGCACTTGTATGGCAGTGTCAGCAAGCAAGCAATTATTAATAACTCTACGTGATTATATCACTTGAGCCTCCATTTTATTTTTATTAGTCATACCATCTATTTTTTCTTCAATTACATTTTGAATGATTTCCAGCAAAACATGTTTTTCTCTTTCAGTAAAATTTGTAATCCTATTTCATTTATCCATTTTTAATAATTATACTTTTACTCGACCATGGACACGTTTACGGATTATGACATAGACATTTATTGTATTGATACTGTTGCTAGATAAACTATTCTTTAACTAAAGATGGCAATATGTTTTTGCATGCAACTGTTTGAATTTTTTCATAATACCATACTGTTAAATGTGCTTTAACAGTACTGTATGCTCAACCGATATATGCATCAAAACAGCCACGGCCGTTATTTTTTATAACAGTACAATTATTAAAAATCATGTGGTCCAAAAAAAATCGCAGCGTCATGAAATTGTCATGAAGAGCTGTCACCTGTCAACATGCCATAGAAAATAGAATTTTAAGAAGATATTTTTTATATTTAGCGTTCATAATGAAGTCATTACGATACGCAATTGCGTATCGTAATGACCTTCATTTTGATACGCAATTTTTTGTTTTTGACGGTTGGTACTAGATGACGTTTCTTTAACCCATTTTTACCTAATTTATTTTTAGTTAATTGACAATTCATTTTAATAATATAATGTCGAAATTATTATTATTATTTTTTATTTAGGGAAGATTATTTACATGAAAATGTACAAATGGTTACAAATATAATCACAAATTGAATAAATAAATGTTATTGTGGAAGGCGCAAAATATAAAAAATAGTATAAAGAACTCATTTTATGACTTTTTTTCGCACTTGTCAATTAGTCGCGTGCGAAAAAAAACATGTCTTATAAAACACGTTCTCTAATATACTATTAGGTTATTATGAAAAATACTGAACGTCACATGGCTGATATACAAATAACAGACACGGTTGATTATAAAATCTTGGCTATCACCTCGATTTTACAACATTCAACCTCATCTGTTATTTGCTACATATCAGCCTTATGACGTTAATAACTATATCGGTTCGCTAACTTTATAGGACCGGTAACTATAAAATCAATAAACTATTTATAGAACAGTTTTCATGCAACCCAGCATAAGCATATGTAGTCTCTCGCAGTTTTATTTAAAATGGCAAAATATTTTTAATACAACTAAATAAATAAAATATTTTTTGAAGTATCAAAATGGTAAATGCGACTTGAGTGTACTTGACTCGGCAATACAACAAAAGCGATTCTGTAACTAGTTGCGTTAATAAGGAGAAATTTAATTTTTAAAGCTATTGTTTTGTTACAGTATCTTTTCATACAGTGAATATTTTTTACGCTAGAATAGTGTCCGTTCTAGATGTTTGAAGAAAATATAATTTATTTTATAAACAATATACATCCTTATCAACTACATATATAAGAAAAATTTTAAACAGATTATTAAAATTTTTCCCAATGTTACATACCTACGTAGTCATTAACAGTTATTTCAATATAGCTAACACATTGAAAGTATTGCGAGCTAAAAAGCCTAGATGAATGCAAATATCATAAGTGGGGTTGGGTTAGTCGCGTTAATGAAATCCAAACGATGACAATTAGGGCCAGTGGTCTTGTTATGGAAATAGTAACTTTGTAAAATGTATCATTTTTCAAATTATACTTATAATTACTGCTTCTATTGTAAATGATGCTACATTCTCAGAGATTGAATGAAAATTATTTGCAAGCCTGTCAACAAGGAGCATCGTTTTAAAAAAGCATTTCGTAGCTTAGTTGAAACAATATGAATTTTTGTAGGTCAAACGTGTTATATCCATCCTTATCGCAGACGCTTCTTGTCAGTGCAAATGAGAGAGATAAATTTATGCCAGTTTGTTAATTCGTTCATGATAGACATTGATCGGACTTCTTAAAAAAATGAAACTGTACATACATTGTGAGTCGATGTCGGCAATTATCTAATCACTGATTCGGAAATATAAACCCTCACTCGCGCAATGCTTCATTCTTGAGGTAGAACAAGGTATAGCATAGTAGTTTAGAATTTAATCCTACTTTTTATTCACAAATTTTGGTAAAGAATTCATATTTGTAACGTAGAAGGCGCTTAGCAGACGTCACCTCAAAGGCTTCTATCAAAGATGTAGATAGGGCACAAAGGGACCACTTTTGGGTTATTTGAAAATTAAAAATAAATAATCATTTTAAGTGCAGGTACAAACAAAATTAACTTTTATAGTGCATTTTCTACACCAGCTTTGAGAAACTGTGAGGTGCCGTCTGATAAATGCCGACATTATTTAATATTTTTTTTAAAAAAACTGGTTTGACCTATCTAGTGGATTAAGCAACCAATTTAGAATACTTTATTCTTACCTTTTCAGAGATCGTGGAAGTTCCCGAAGACGATGAAGATGTCTTGGAATGAACTTCGTCGCATATATTGGTAGGTTCATCAGGATCAAGGACAATGTAGCAGTTAGGTTCTG
The DNA here is from genome assembly GCA_963082715.1 of Harpalus rubripes. NCBI lineage: Eukaryota > Metazoa > Arthropoda > Insecta > Coleoptera > Carabidae > Harpalus > Harpalus rubripes. The sequence continues at coordinate 41,051,511 of OY720450.1, forward strand.
GCTCTTCTACTGTCTCTTCAGAAGGTGGAAGGAAAGATTCTTTTGGAGTGGACTTCACATCTTCTTCCACCTAAAAGAAAAGAAATATGAAGTTAAAATTATATTAAATTATAAATAATTACGAGTACCATATCATTTCTTTTAGTAACAGGAAAATTTTTTGATTTTGTATCACGTGTATTATTTAGAATGTGTTTATTCTTTTTCTCTAGAATCATTTTCAATCAAAATTTGGAAACCAAAAATAATGTTTATTCAACGGTTTTCATTTACGTTAATATACAATTACTACTGACCATAAATAATTTTTATAACTGAATATATTCTTATTTTGTTCATTCCAAACACGTTAAAATATTTGACATAAAAACAATACAATATGTTAATGAATTTTAAAACAAAATTAAAATGATAGCATGTAGATCCCATATAATAAAGTATAAATAAAAAAAAATCTGATGTGGCCAGCACATGACCTCTCGCCAATTCCATGTTTAAAATATATAATATATTTTTCACGAAAATCTGTTTAGAACATCAAGTAAAGTATCACTTCTGGTCTATCAATTTTAACCAAAATCTAATATGTTTGTTCCCCTTCATATAAATTTCTTAAATACTAAATTTGAAAAGTTTTGGAATATATCATAATATATTTTTCACAAAAATCTGTTTAGAGGTTTAAGTGAAGTATCACTTCCGGTTTATAAATTTTACTCAAAACCTAATATTTTGTTCCTTTTTATATAAAAGTCTTAAATACTAAAATTAAAAAGTTTTGGAATATATGTTTCACGAAATTTTGTTCAGAACTTCAAGTAAAGTATCACATCCGGTTTATAAATTTTAATCAAAATCTAATATGTTGTTCTCCTTCATATAAAAATCTTTAAAACTAAATTTAAAAAGGTTTGGTATATATCATTACATATTTTTCACGAAAATCTGTTCAGAGCTTCAAGTAAAGTATCACTTCCGGTTTATTAATTTTAGACAAAATCTAATATGTTGTTTCCCTTCATATATGTCATAAATACTTAATTTGAAATTTTTTTAAAACATAATATATTTTTCACGAAAATCTGTTCAGTGCTTCAAGTAAAGTATCACTTCCGGTTAATCAATTTTAGTCAAAATTTAATGTTACTTCACCTGATATAAAAGTCTTTAATACTAAAATTGAAAAGTTTTGGATTATATTTTAATATAGTTTTTCATTAAAAACTGTTATGTGCTTCAAGTAAAGTATCACTTCCGGTTGTCCAATTTTATTCAAAATCTAATCATCTCTTTATATGAATGCAGAAAGCTTAAATTTTTGTAGGTTTGTTATAAGAGTTATCGTGGAGGAAAAAATCGTCATACATATACACACACAAGCGCGCGCGCGCGCGCCACGCACACGTACACACACATCGTAAAAATAATAAAAAACGTGTTGTGGGGACCCTAATTCGTGCTTATTCCCTGAAAATTCACTAACGGGACGTAAAAAGTTAAAATTTTGAGAACCATTGGCCCAAAAAAACGTAATCTGTTCATTACATTAGTGTAACAACAGTTAATGACTTCATATTTTATACCTTCTGATGTCAATATCTACATACTTGTATATACTCTAGTCCGACACGAATAAATAAATAAATTACATTAGTCTTGTAAAATAGAAGTTGTTTCCCATTTAACCTTATTTGTAGCTCTTATAGTTCTCGAGATAACAATGGTGGCCGATTTAAAATAAACATTCTGTACAATACATAAGACTTTACATTCTATGCCAAACCAAGTGACCAAGCCTTTTAATTATCACTTTGATAATTTGTCACTAAATGTTTATAAATTTATTGTTCAACAAAAATTTGTGTTTTTTATATTTATTTACATATCTCTCTCACCTCTTCAATTTGTAGGGCTTTAAGATATCTCTCGAGATCACTGAACCTCTCATGAGTTTCTTCTTCCCCCATGCTCATCTTCGTAATAGAAGTTACTGATTCTAAACGAGTCTCGCTCTCTGGTGCAACTTTTGTTAAATCTAAATTTGATTCCGTAAACCAGTAGTTCTTGACTTCACGTTCTTCACAAGCATCGATAGCTGCTAAGAATTTGTAGAGGTCGGCAAATATTGCATAAGGGATGCTAGCAGAACCTCCCTCAGGTTCGTCTGTAAGTAGCTCGCAGATTAGGATCATTGTATTGGTAAGATTCTGTAAAAATAATAATATAATTTCATCAAATATAGTGATAAAAAAATCTGAATATCATCATTCGAATGTTCGCAAGAAAATAAAAAAGTGCTTAATTAAAATCCGAAATTACCCTTGAAAAACAAATACATCTTTAAAATGGTCTATTAATGGGGCAATATATGTCTAATATAACCGACTTCGTATCTCTAGTTTCCGAGATCCCTAGCGAGGCTCGAAAAAACGAGCACCTGTATACGAAATATGACAGCCGTTAATTTTCTAAATTTTGCTGATATTTATTTAACTTTTTATGACGCAATAAGGAATTTTGGGTTGTATATCTTTAAAGCACTGTTTTATGATCTTTTGAATGGTGATGCTCATTTTTTTAAATCTTTGGTGGGTTTTAAAGTTATGATGTCAAAGATGTAATTTTTATATAGATGCGATATTGAATAGCAACATCATTGTAATACAATTTATTAATGTATACAATGAAACAAAAATAATAAAATACATTACACAAAATGTCAAAATGTGAAATTTCAATTGTTAGCAAGAAGCGCTGCCAACATAACTGACAAAAAAACACTGATGCTCATATTCATGAACACCCGTAAAATTTCAAAACAACGGCTCGTTACAATTTTTGACAAATAGTATCAAACTTGACAAATTACATTTCGATTTTGCTTTCAGAGTCGACTGTTTTTACTGGATACAAATTATAACGAACCGTTTAAAATTTTACGAGTGTTTTTGCATATGGACAAAGTCATATTTTTGACAAGTCGCACTTAAAAAAAGACTCTGTAAAATTACTTCAATAGTAAAAATAGTATAAAAAACACATTTCGTTAGGCCGGATAACGCATTCGTTCTTGAGCTCGTATGTTAACAGATTGCCTTATTATAATACTTATTTATTAATGTACTATTTGAAGCTTTCCAACTTTACAATTTAATTTAATTAAAGTTGATATTTCATAGTTGAAGTAGTGATTTTTCGGAAAAAGCGATACTTCAAGGGGTAAGAATACTGGTTATTAGCCGACAAAGAATTTTTAAATAATTATCAACATCGTTACGTTAATATTTATATAGTTTTATAAAGGCTGTCTCACAACTCGCGCCCCAGAGCGAATGAGGAAACACGAGACTGCACTCGGATGTGTAATTTCGAAGAAAAAAAATTTAGCTTAAAAGATATTCGAGAAAAGACGTCTTAAAATTGACCAATCAGAGACCTACACCTTTAACGTGTTTGCCGTAATTTTACGTTACTAGGGTTTTATACAAATCAAATCTTCTTTAAAATGTTTGGGCGACTGTAGTTTTCGAAAAATGTCAGTGTCATATTAAATTTGACTAGGTGAATAAAAAAAGGCAAATTCTTACCATGTATTCAGCCGCTGATTACTTAGAAATGATTATAATTTTCGGAGAATGTGGACGTAACGCCAGAGAGGCAGCACGAGTCTATTCGGAACGTTTTCTGGATAGAAATCTTCTGAATCATAAAGTGATATTGATAGCCATCGCAAGGACGCATGAGACCGGTCAAGTTATGCCAGATCGAAAAGAAACTGGTGGTGCTCCCAGAATCGCTCGTACAGTTGCGAACGAAGAAGCTGTTTTAAATGTCTTTGAGGAAGATGGTACCAGAAGTATCAGAGAAGTTGCGGACCAATTAGGTATTTCCAGGGCTTCGGTAGATCGAATTTTGAAAAATAATCGGCAACACTCGTATTATTACACTTGTTTACAGCATCTACAGCCGGAAGATTATCCTGCTAGAAGAGAGTTCTAGACGTGGTTGCTAAATCAAGAGATACTCGAACCAAATTTTGTTTCGCGGATTTTATTTTCGGACGAATCGATTTTCGGCAGACAAGGATGTTATAACGTTCATAATTGGCATATTTGGGCAGAGGAAAACCGTGGGCCACTTTTCAAGAGCATTTCAGCATCGATATTCGGTAAATTTGTGGACTGGTCTGTTGGGGGATCGTGTGGTATGTTAAGATTATCAATTAATTTCTAGATAATTTGATTTTTCCTCTCTAAGGTCGGACCTTTCGAATTTCCTGCACGTTTAACAGGACGCATTTATGCTGAATTCATAGACACAGAACTTCCAGATTTAGTGGATGAAGAGTACCACTCGCTTTTCGTATTAACGAATGGTTCCAACACGACGGGGCACCACCTCATTTTAGTCGAGAAGTGCGGGAAATTTTGGACCAACAGTATCCTGACCATTGGATAGGACGTGGTGGTCCACGAAATTGGCCCGCGCGGTCTCCCGATTTAAATCCTTTGGATTTCTTTCTTTGGGGACATGTGAAAAACTTCGTTTACAAAGAACCCATTGACACAGAGGAGGAGCTCAGAGTTCGAATTCAAGTGGCCTTTACAACAGTTACTCCACAAATTATTACGGACTCTAAATTGAGCCTATTAAGAAGGGCGCGATTATGTTTACAAATGAACGGAAGACATTTTGAGCATCTGCTCTGATTGAATCGTTCCATGGGTGTTACCATTGTATAAATTGCATTACAATAAAAACGCTTCTTTTTAGAACCACCATTTGTTGTTTTAATCTCAAAGAATTCAAATGACAATAATATTTTCGTTTAACACATTTTACACAGCTGCTACAACACGTTGCACTGTACGATAAAAATGATGATCTCGGATGACACCTTCGCTAACCTAAATTTGTTGACAGTGTTCCGGGATTGGTGAATTAAAAAGTCTTGTAACTCCGTTATGCAAGCAGCCGCAAATTGTTTTCTTCTATTTGTTGGCAACCTATTGACGTCGGTAAGTGTCAGTTTCGCCTGGGGCGCGAGTTGAGACATTCTGTATAGGTAATCACAATCAGTGACAAACTAATTTTTTGTGCATCCAGACGCGAAATGAGCATTTCGCAGGCGTAATACAGGCCGCGAAATTGGATTTCGCGACCGTTGTCATGGTAGCGGCCGCAAAATTAGGTAAACAATCACTTTGACACTTGAGAATTGCATGGTTTTGTTTATTAAATATTAATCCCATAGCCACCTTGGAAGCTAACTTTCTATTTATAACGAAACTGTTGAAAATTAATAAAATTTGTAATTACATATTTTTTATGGTTGCACAAAAAATATTGTGTACACCTTGTCCACGAAATCCTTTAGCGTCCTCGAGATTGTCTTAATTCGGCCACAAGCGGCCTCGGCGACAATTTTTCTCTCGGTACGCTAAAGAGTAATTTCGCGACCTTGATATACAAATAACTATTTCGAGAAATTATCCTAATTTTGACCAATCAGAGGTCAGAATTTATATTTCTATATTATCTAATCTAAAAAACGCTTTTTTTAACTCTATAATGATTTCTAGAACTGTGGAAGATAAAATTAGTAGGCTATTTAAAGAATTTTTTTAAGTGCATAAGCTGAAGCTGCGAAATACAGGATGTTCCACAACATAGGACAAAAGATTAAAGGGTATATACTGTACGACGAGCTGATCATAAAACAAAAAGATTTTTTTAAAAAATTCGCAAATAAATTGCATCGTATTTCAAGCAAACATTTTTTGCCACTGGTCGGTAGCTATTTATAATGTTTTTTTTTAAATCTTCTACAATGAAAGTAATTGTTTACATAATATCTAATATAGAATAATTATTTGGGATCCAACCTAAATGTTTAAATCGTAGAAATGGGCTTTAGGATCCAGGACAAATTTATTTAAACGAAGAAAGAATTGTGAAAAATTCATGGACCTCGCTGGGATTCGAAGGCTCTGGGTTCGAAATGGTAGAAATGTGCTTTAGGATCCAGGACAAATTTATTTAAACGAAGAAAGCATTGTGAAAAATTCATTGACCTCGCTGGGATTCGAAGGCTCTGGGTTCGAATCCCAGCGAGGTCCATGAATTTTTCACAATTCTTTCTTCGTTTAAATAAATTTGTCCTGGATCCTAAAGCCCATTTCTACGATTTAAATAATATCTAATATTAATAAATGTCTAATATTGTGTAATTAATAATTTAATTTAATTTAATAGGTGGTGTAGTGTTCTAATTTTTCAGTGAATAGCAGTGTAGTGTAGTGCAGCGCCTTCGAGGCACAGGATCTGTGCGACCTAATCGTGGGAGAGGTGGTGGCCGCCAGCATCAACACGAGCTACGAGGCAGTTTTCAGTATAGTTGTGGCAGGTATTGTTAATGGAATGTTACTTGGGCCGTACATTCTACCAAATAGAATGACTGGAGCTAATTATTTATTACGTTTACAAAATACTTTGCCAGAACTATTTGAAAATGTGCCTTTAAATGTGCGTCAGCAGGCATGGTTTCAGCACGATGGTGCACCACCACACTATGCTGTAAAGGTAAGAGAACATTTATACCAAGTGTTTGAGGACAGGTGGATTGGTGGCGGTGGTCCTGTAGCTTGGCCTGCTAGATCCCCTGACCTAAATCCGCTGGATTTCTATTTATGGGGTCATTTTAAATCACTCGTATATGATAACCAAAATGCGCCGGAAAACGAAGAACTTAGGCAGAGAATAGAAAATTCAGCAGAAACAATACGAGTACAAAATTCATATCAAGGCAGTACTAGATCATTTATTCAACGTGCTGCAATGTGTGTACAGTATATACCCTTTATTTTTTTGTCCTAAGTTGTGGAACAGCCCTTATATGCAAAAAAGTAAATATTATTATAAATAATCTTACGGTGGTAAGATGTCCAGCGGCAACTGCAACAAATCTTAGCCAAGGAATTTGGGCAGGGTCGTCGAACCCTGCCAACAATATTATCATTTGTAATCCTTCTACTTCCAAACAAGCACCACGCCATCTGAAATTAAAATAATTAGTTCGTCAAATAATGCAATATATTATGGTATGACTAGCGAATGAAAGTTGACGTTTAAAGTATTTTATAGATGTGGTTTCTTTTGAAACCCTAGAGAAGAATAGAATTGTACGAAATATTCAGGTATGAACTGGACTAGGAAAGTACAGAAATACATTACTATTTCTGGCTGAAAATAGATGGCCGACTAGAGTCCCTGAATATCAAAACAGGGGTGCATTTAAAATATTTTAAACATTTTTCGTATATGTTGATTATAACAAAATATTTTGATCTTTAAACTATTTAGTTTGGCAATTCTATGAAATAAAATTATTTTTAATTTTCTCTAACAGTAATTTAGACTCGAGGGTTGCTTACACCTGAGGCCAACGAACTAGAATTTGCGGTATTAAATTTTTTAAAAACATCCCTGAATCCTGTTGCTAAGGTCATTTTAAATGCCTCCTGGCATTGAGTACAATTCTAATCTTCTGTAACGGAATACATAAGGGTCAGTTTCCTTTCAAATCAAATATAGGGAAATGTTTTCAAAAGAAACCACATCTATTAAATAATCTAACCGTGGACTTTCATTCGCTAGTCATACTATAATAGAATAAAAAATGTGATAGTTTAATGATTCTAATTCACTTTTTATTTTGTGTTTGTCGTGGACGAAAAAATAAACAGAAATTATGAATTAATATGACTTAGTTTTGAAACAAAATTCCGTATAAGTACCTATCGTAGAGCTGAGGCCACGTAACAATGCTGTGACCTGCTAATTGATATATTAAGGTCTTCAACCATCCTGGAGTTAAACCGTAGAAAACTTTGCGGATCGGATATTCCAATCGAAGCTTCACTGGAGGCCGAAGTCCCAATGCCAGAGATCGAAAGTAGGCACATGACCATCTACAAAATAATAACAAATTTTTATTAGATAATGTATGCATAGTTTCCTAGTTCCGATCGTCGAAGGTTGCGTGTATGGTAGCGTAGGGTTATTCACTTCCCAAAAATATGTGAAAAAAGAAAAGCAATTCTTTCAAGTTCCATTCAATCCCTTTTATTTTTACGCAAATATGTTTGAATGGAAATTTGAATCTACAGGTTTTCATTTTAAATAGGCCACCACTGCTATCTTGAGAACTATGAAAGCAACAAAGACGTTTGAATGAGTAAATAATTTTTATTTTACACGACAAATTTAAAGAAAAGAAATAGTTATTTATTTAACTGTTATAAATGACGATTAAATATTAGCGCTGAAAATTAGAATATTAAAACACATTTATCACCCAAACCGGTATATACAGTATTAATACAAAAATAATAACAAATCTAGATGACCGTCGCCTGGCCGAACCCGGTCACGCGGAATCCTCCTTCACGCCGTGATTATTTCTGTAAAAGAATTAACACATGAGAAATACTCAGTGAGGAGGCAATCATTTACAAAAGGTTCAGGCATTCACACACCGTACACACATGTTGGCAACTACGGGCAGTACCGCTAGTTACTACGGACCCTCTGCCGCTTCGGTGGTGATCCGGAGACAATCCTCTTAACCAACTGGATCAGATCACTACAGCCCTAACTGCTGCTACCGTTGGCGACCACAGATGCGGGCCACTACAGCCTACCCTGCTGCTATCGTTGGCGACCCTCGGGTTCACACGAGCGGCCACTACTGAACCACTGCCGCTTCGGTGGTGATCCGGAGACATTCCTCTTAACCAACTGGATCAGATCACTACAGCCCTAACTGCTGCTGCCGTTGGCGACACCAGATGTGGGTCACTACAGCCTTCCCTGCTGCTACGCTGGCGACCCTCGGGTTCACACGAGCGGCCACTACGGAACCACTGCCGCTTCGGTGGTGATCCGGAGACATTCCTCTTAACCAACTGGATCAGATCACTACAGCCCTAACTGCTGCTGCCGTTGGCGACACCAGATGTTGGTCACTACAGCCTTCCCTGCTGCTACGCTGGCGACCCTCGGGTTCACACGAGCGGCCACTACGGAACCACTGCCGCTTCGGTGGTGATCCGGAGACATTCCTCTTAACCAACTGGATCAGATCACTACAGCCCTAACTGCTGCTACCGTTGGCGACCACAGATGTGGGTCACTACAGCCTTCCCTGCTGCTACCGTTGGCGACCCTCGGGTTCACACGATGCGGCCACTACAGTACCCAGTACTGCTCACACGCACACTCGCAATCATACACATGCTAGATTAACTCTCTCACCTGAATCACTATAATATCGATGTTCTCACACTGAAATCTAGAAATAAACTGAAATAAAATACGTGAATACCAGTATCATTAAATGTAGCTCTTATCCAACAGCATCGGTTACGTACCTAAATAGCTAATTAGAGACAAAACATAATAAATTTAATAAAAATAATCTTACGCAAAATAATATCTGTGGCATAACTAGGCACTAAAATAACAGATTATTTTTTTTGTCGATTTGTGAGTTAATATTAATTTAATGATTATTATTAATACCTATTTTGAAACTTATCGTCATCAAATTATGTTGCTATGCGTTTGTATAGCGGCTGCTACGTAATAGGCAATTTTTACCGGTTTCAGGAGATTTAGCCTTTGTTTACATGTACAGAAGTAGGCTGCTAACTAAGTAATAACTGAATCTGAACAGTAATATTACAATACAGACTAGTCAACAACAGCCTACAGAATGAAAATAAAATAAAATGAAAGTATAATGCTATCCATTAACACATACAGATTACGTTCTTAACACGGTTTACTTTCTTCTAAAATAATAAACATGACGAATAATTTTTCTGTTTATCCTAGCATTCTGAAAGCATTAATAAAAGAATTTCTAAAAATAATATTTAATAATAATGTCTTAATTTTTTGAAACCGATAAACTATTGAACAAACCACAGAAGTTATGAATCATAAGCCTAGGATGTCTTAAAATTTCAAACCGACATCTGCGGCAGTAATGATCCTCATAACATTCCTAGGTATATTAATAGCTATTACAGGGCTATTACTGTCTTATTACAGAGCTCTGTCTCTAGTGACAAAGAATATTTGCGGGTTATAAAACCATAACAACATGTATACAGATTTATTTAATTATTTATTATTTCGCTTTGCCAGATGTTTTCAAAGAATATTTCGATCAAATAGTTTAATGTATTGTGTTGTAGGTTGCAATATTTTTTAAAAAATTCAGTATATCATAAAACATTGTACAATGCTCAACCATTACAAGAAATTTACGTGCTCGCACGGATAACAAACACGTTTCTCTCGCTCGTTAGTTATCGTATACGCCCGTAAAGTTCTGAGAAACGGTCTTGCAATGTAAATTACTATTACCTTACGTCACCTATAGGTAAGGAAGGTATTGTCTTTGGTCAAAAACTTCGATGAGTTTTTAATGAATAAGCACGTTTTAGGGTGCTCAGAGTAAGATTTTACTATTTTCACGATGACGTCTGTATGCAGGTATATATACAGGGTGGAAACGAACTTAATATCATAAATTTAAGGGTGAGTAGTATGACATGTGTAGTTCTCATTAAACTAACATTTTTGGTACCACTGGACCACTGACAACTTTAATACTTGAAATTAATTTCATTAATTTACGTAATGTTTCTGTATAATTAAATCTTAATTATTTCTAACGTAATTTATTTTGAAAGTTCAATGAACCTGTTATAAATGACGATTAAATGTTAGCGCTGAAAATTAGAATATTAAAACACATTTATCACCCAAACCGGTATATACAGTATTAATACAAAAATAATAACAAATCTAGATGACCGTCGCCTGGCCGAACCCAGTCACGTGGAATCCTCCTTCACGCCGTTATTATTTCTGTAAAAGAATTAACACATGAGAAATACTCAGTGAGGAGGCAATCATTTACAAAAAGTTCAGGCATTCACACACCGTACACACATGTTGGCAACTAACTACGGGCAGTACCGCTAGTTACTACGGACCCTCTGCCGCTTCGGTGGTGATCCGGAGACAATCCTCTTAACCAACTGGATCAGATCACTACAGCCCTAACTGCTGCTACGCTGGCGACCACAGAATGTGGGTCACTACAGCCTTCCCTGCTGCTACGCTGGCGACCCTCGGGTTCACACGATGCGGCCACTACAGTACCCAGTACTGCTCACACGCACACCCACAATCATACACACGCTAGATTAACTCTCTCACCTGAATCATTATAATATCGATGTTCTCACACTCAAATCTAGAAATAAACTGAAATAAAATACGTGAATACCAGTATCATTAAATGTAGCTCTTATCCAACAGCATCGGTTACGTACCTAAATAGCTAATTAGAGACAAAACATAATAATTATTAAATAAAACACTCGGTTTAGTTTCACAAAATAAATAAAGAATAAACTTTATTGTACAATTTCGCCAGCTACGGCATCTTCAGAAGTACTGAGGATGGTTGCGACTAACGAATCAATTTATACATAATCAGGTAGCGGATTACGAGAATTAGGGAATAGGGGAAAAGCCAGAGATCACACAATCTAGGAACGGGTGGTCAAGAAGATCTAATTGTTCATTCATTAGGGGTAGACCCTTGTGGATGTGTTTTCAAACGATTCCAAGAAAGTCAGTCTAAGGCCTTTCCTCTCTTTATGTAAGACCGTTAAATTATTTTGTTCACATGTGTGTTGATTTTCTATTAAGTGTTTTGCCAAATTTGAGTTAAATTTATTGTTTCTGAAAGACGACATATGTTCCTTAAATCTAATTTTAAAATTTCTACCCGTTTGTCCAATATAAACGAAATTACAATTAGAGCATGCTATTTTATCGAAGACGAAATTTTTGTTACACACACACACACACACACACGCACGCACACACACACACACACACACGCACGCACGCACGCACGCACGAATGAACGCACGCACGCACGCACGCACGCACGCTCGCACGCACGCACACACACACGACACACACACACACGACACACACAAACGACACACACACACACGACACACACACACACGACACACACACACACGACACACACACACGACACACACACACACACACACGACACACACTCGCACGACACACACACACACGACACACGCACACACACACGACACACACACACACGACACACACACACACGACACACACGACACACACACACGACACACACACACACACGACACACACGACACACACACACACACACGACACACACACACGACACACACACACGACACACACACACGACACACACACGACACACACACACGACACACACACACGACACACACACGACACACGCACACGACACACACACACGACACACACACACGACACACACACACGACACACACACACGACACACACACACGACACACACACACGACACACACACGTCACACACACACGACACACACACGACACGCACACGCGACACACACACGCGACACACACACGCGACACACACACGCGACACACACACACGACACCCACACACGACACACACACACACACGACACACACACACACACGACACACACACACACGACACACAACACACACGACACACACACACACGACGCACACATACACGACACACACACACACGACACACACACACACGACACACACACACGACACACACACACACGACACACACACACACACACGACACACACACACACACACACGACACACACACACACACACGACACACACACACACGACACACACACACACGACACACACACACACACGACACACACACACACGACACACACACACACACACGACACACACACACACGACACACACACACACGACACACACACACACGACACACACACACACGACACACACACACGACACACACACACACGACACACACACACACGACACACACACACGACACACACACACGACACACACACACACGACACACACACACACGACACACACACACACACACACGACACACACACACACACGACACACACACACACGACACACACACACACACACGACACACACACACACGACACACACACACACGACACACACACACACGACACACACACACACGACACACACACACACGACACACACACACACGACACACACACGCACGACACACACACACACGACACACACACACACGACACACACACACACGACACACACACACGACACCACACACACGACACACACACACACGACACACACACACACGACACACACACACACACACACAACACACACACACGACACACACACACACGACACACACACACGACACACACACACACGACACACACACACGACACACACACACACGACACACACACACACGACACACACACACGACACACACACACGACACACACACACGAAACACACACACACGACACATACTCACGACACACACACACACGACACACACACGACACACACACACACACGACACACACACACGACACACACACAGACGACACACACACACACGACACACACACACGTCACACACACACACGACACACACACACACACAAACGACACACACACACACACGACACACACACACACACACACACGACACACACACACGACACACACACACACACGACACACACACACACGACACACACACACACACATGACACACACACGACACACACACGACACACACACACACACACACGACACACACACACGACACACACACACACACGACACACACACACACACGACACACACACACACGACACACACACACACACACGACACACACACACACGACACACACACACACACACGACACACACACACACACACACGACACACACACACACGACACACACGACACACACACACACACGACACACACACACACGACACACACACACGACACACACACACACACGACACACACACACACACGACACACACACACACGACACACACACACACGACACACGCACACACGACACACACACACACACGACACACACACACGACACACACACACACGACACACACACACACATACGACACACACACACACGACACACACACACACGACACACACACACACACGACACACACACACGACACACACACACACGACACACACACACACGACACACACACACACACGACACACACACACGACACACACACACACACGACACACACACACGACACACACACACACGACACACACACACACACGACACACACACACACGACACACACACACACACGACACACACGACACACACACACGACACACACACACACACACACGACACACACACACACGACACACACACACACGACACACACACACACACACACACACGACACACACACACACGACACACACACAC
>OY720450.1:41068505-41381005 GCA_963082715.1 Harpalus rubripes
AATTGGCGGGAGGTTCTCATGCTCCGATTTCCGGAAAATTTTAGTTTGTTATGCAGCGCATTTTTCTGGGCAGGATTCCGTTAAAAAGGTTTTGTTGTAGTTACTTTGAGATAAAATCAACAATGAATATATATGTATAGCAGTTAAATAATAATAATTAATGAATATTAATAGATAATTTGTAAAAACAGTAAAAAAATATATAATAAAATATGATTCAAATGAAGCATTAAGGAAATTATCAAAAATTTTCTCTGTTTGAAGCGCTGTGGCTCGCTATCTAATGGTTATACAAAAAATGTTTTATATGGGAGTTGTAAGAAATTTTACTCGCAACAAATTCAAAACTAACTATTTTTACCCTAATGTTTATTGATAAAGCGATATTTTGAAAAAACCGATCTTTTGCGACATTTTTCCAAGATGGCGGCACTTCCCGAAGGACAACAAAGTCAAAAACTTGTATTTTTTTGACTTAGCTTTACATTTTGATTGCTTTTACTTTAACATATATTTTTATAATAAAATAACAGTAACTAGTATCTTATATACCCTCATTAAAACTTTCATAATATCATACTGTTAAATGTGCTTTAACAGTACTGTATGCTCAACCAATATATGAGTCAAAACAACCAAGGCCGTTATTTTTTATAACAGTACAATTATTAAAAATAATGTGTTCCTAAAAAAATTGCAGCATCATGAAATTGTCATGAAGAGCTGTCATCTGTCAATGTGCCATAGAAAATAGAATTTTCAGAAGATATTTTATTATTTAAAAAAAAAATTATCACTGCTGAATTTCAAATTATGACGTCAAAGTTTTATTTTTTATATGAATTGGAAATCCAACGATGTGTATTATTTTTACCTAGGTTCATTTGTTTTAAAAAGTGAAAATGTAAAATTATTAAATTTATAAGTTAAAAAGAATTAAAAACAATGGTTGTGATAACGAAATTAATAAATTGAACTTTTAATATAATATAAAAATCAGTGGAGTAACAGAATATAACATACACACACTCACACACATCATCGAAAAAATGTAAAAATCAGATTCAAAGGACTTTAAAACTTGCTTATGTATTATAATTTCGATTTCCAATTTTTAGTATGATTCCTATAATGAGAGGTAAAAACAGATATAATTTCATAAATAATGGTTTTTCAAATGTGCCTTTTTACTTTATTATATCATTTTATTTGTATGGCTTTCAATAATTGTAATAGTTATACCTAGTTACATTTTTTGTATTATGCACATAAAATATACTGCTAATTATATATAATATAATTATATTATTCTTACCTTAATAAATCATTAGGTTGACTTCTAATCGCTGCTTTAGCGTACTGCCTGAGCAGATATGGAAAAGTAGGAGGAACACATATCTGTTGATGGCAGTACATAGAACATGACATCTCAGGCATTTTGAATGGTTTTGTATTGAACTTTATAGGTGGATAAAATTTATGTATGTAAAACTGATAGTAAAATGACAAGAAATGTCAATGATGTCAAGTGGTTCAACGTGCTTTTGTCGTTCAAATGTTTGTATACATGTTTCCATGGAGAATAAGATCGTATTGATTTGTTATATTTTAAAAGAAACGGTAGTCACGGGTCACGGCGGTTTTTTAAATTCTTAAATTGCATATTAAGAATGATTATAAATAATTGATAGTCCGATTGTAATATTATTAAATCTGCATTCTATCTTTCTGATTGATTACAAATACTTTCTGTAAATATTAATATTCACGAATGAAGTTACTTTGCAGTCAATAAGTTAAACGACAACCTTGCGAACCATTCAATTCCAAAGTCGTATTGCTTGTTATAAATAAGAACACGTTGATGACAATATTGTATTGTAATGGGGTAGTTGCGATGACTCAAAATAGGCGATCTATTTTGATTTTTTACGGCTGTAGGTGATGTAGACGAACAGTTTCTGCTGCATTTGGGGTGTAAAGGGTGAGGTAGAATCTGAACGTCTAGAAGGCGGGGCTGAATATTCCCCTCTTACGTCTCTCCATGCTCTTTTTCATTGGCAGCGTGTTACGTTTTACTTTGGGGTCATCCGACTTATACGAAATGAAAAGCCTTACCATATAATGAAAACAATAAATTAAAATTATAAAACAAATTAATTTCTATTTTCGTTTATTAACAAACAAATATAAAACATTAAATATACCTACATTGCAATTCTATAAAATTAGAGTGAAAAGTTTGCATATCGTATGACAATAATCGATTTAAATTATATTATACAAAAAAAATGAGAAATTATATTTAAATTACATAGATATAAGATAAAAATATTTGACTTGAGGATAAATAAAATTTGAACTGAAGACAATATTAAATAAATTGTAAACTTGAAGTGAAAACGTAAACATAATTTTTATTTGTGAAAGCCGTTTAATGTGTGAAATTAGATTTTAATGTTTCTTTTTCTATTCTGTTGTGCCTCTGTTATATACGGTGTTCATAAAACCTATTTAATTTTGCTTCTATTTCTTGCTTCCAAAAAATATCATTTCGAAAAATCTTTTCGAACTTGATTCCTAATGGTGTCCAAACCACAAGCAAGCAGTAGTTGCGTTTGGTTATATGTAGCTGACCCTGAATTTGATAGTACCTATCAGTAATGTTTTTTATTTACAAGAAAATCTTCTTTGTCTATTATCCAAAATTTAATTTTTTTACTTATAATACCTTCTTCTTATTATTAAATTAAATTATAATTGTTTTTGTTACTGTATGTATTAACTTAATAAATTAATAATTAATTTAATAAAAATTACACAAAAAATTGAGTATATTTGTCCCTGATCCCTCTAGTTAGAAGAAGTCTTTTTGTTACAGCAAAAAAATATTAATTGCCAGGGTCAACAAAATCACATGACTGCTCGTGTCGTAACAAAAGTACTAACCACACAAAAAATTGATTATATTTGTTACCTATTACATAAGTATATGTTTTTACTCTAATTCAGGCATAGGCTGCAAGTAATTGGTTACCTATATTGAGTATATGATTTTATCGGTTCAGTATTTTTAAATATTTTTCATTGCAGCAAATACTCGATACAAAACTAGCAAATTTGAAATTTGTACAAGACAGCTCTTGGCAAAATCATTCATGTGATGTTAAACAAGGCAAATAATATTACTTAGCAAGCATGTCTTTAAAGGTATGTTTACATTCAGATACAAGTATGAGAATTTATGTGAGATACTTGTCAAATAAACAAATCGTGAAACATCACCTCATACAAGGGCTCATACATTTTGCTTAAACTGTACAATTACCTCATACATTTTGAGTGATCGAGAAATAGCATAAACTTTAACCTGTATGAGCTCATTACCACGTTTTTTTCATCAACTGGTTCAAAATTAATGTTGGTTGTAGGTAATGCAAATTACCTATGTTTCGATCAATTTTTAATGAGATATGGGACCATAATACATGGAATTTCAATATATGACTCATAAAATATAAAAATGAACTATTATACTCGTAGCTTCGCACTATAATAATAAAAATTAAACATTCTTTCGTAATAATATTGCATTGATTATTTTGGAGAAGGGTATGGTGACGTCAGCATGGCCTCAGTTTCTCGATATGGCCATGGTGATGGTGACATGGCGAAGAACACAATTGAATATCACACACAATTTGAATATCTAACTTCAAAAATTAACTCAAATTAAAGTGTAAATATTCGTATAAACAAAGTGTACTCTCTTAACTTGTATATGAAATTGTTTACTAGTGTAAACGCAACCACTTTTTCCTTATTTTTCAACATGCATTATGACCTTTACGCGCTTATATAAAATTAGTTTCATCACACGTGTATCTCAAACAAATTCTCATACATGTATCTAAATGTAAACATAAGTGACACCAGATTTCTCAATAACGTTATATTTCATTTTTCATTCCTAACATAACCTTAAATTAACTAAAAAATTAAAATACATTTTCGCCAAATTTGAAGTTTTTGACATTTCTTTCGCCTAACATTTAATCGCAGACGTTTATTGTCCCCTCGCCGATAATGTTTTTCGTCACTATTAGTATTATCTATTTGTATAGATGCACAATAAAAATACAATACAAAGAAAAATATAAAATAAAAGGTTTTAGTCTTGAAAATGACTGATTTTATAGCAACAATTTATTGCTAAAGCACTGCAAAGTGCAAACGAAATAATAAACAGAAAAATACAAAATGAAAACCGTAGAAAACAATCAACGTAAATAGTTTATAATAGACAGCAACAACCAGTGCCGTAACTAGGGCGTGGCAAAGGTGGCGCACGCCACAGGCGCAGAATTCTTAGGGGCGCAAAATTTTAATCATTTATATGATTTTAGATCAAATATTTCTAAAATCTATTTTCTAAATTTAGAGAATGATTATTTACATATAGGCCAGTCGGCAAGGTGTTTATTGTGGAAATAATTGATGACAAGCTGGCTTAAATTTTATTCTCTTTATTAGTAGCTACAAAAAGACATACTAATTTTGCACCCTCTAGCAACCCCGGAATTTGCCGTCATCTTGGGTCAAAGGTGCAAAAAATGAGTTTTGGCCATTTTCTTGAAAACAGTGGTCCAAATTTTACAAGAATGGAAAATTAAAGCTCATAATTTCCTGTACATAAAAGGGTTCTTACAATTTTTGCCTAGGATGAACTCTCAAAGAGTTATGTTAAAAAATAATTAACCAAAATAACAATTTATGATAGAAATTTAAATTACTCAAAAAAATAAATAATATTAGGTATTTAATACTTAGCATATATCTTGTTCCATTTAAGCCATTCACTATTATAGAGAATTGGGCATAGTTTTGAACTCTCTGATTGTTTGAAATTGGAGACAAAAACAAGTTTACCCAATGTAATTTCGGCTACTTAAAACTGGCGCTGATGCGAGCGCCTCTACCGAATGGCTTAAATGGAACAGAATATAGAGGATTTTGCTGATGAGCGATTGCTAACAACTTAAACTTATATGAAATTCCTCTAAAATCGGTTTAGATCATTTCATCTGAAATTTCGACACGTATTAAATACGTAATATTGTTTATCTTTAATCGTTCAAAATTTTGGATGAAAATTTCATGTAAGTTTAAGTTGTTAGTAACTCGCGAACCGCTCATCAGAAGATTATTTTGTTTTTATTTTCTTCATATGTAGAGGCGCAAATAAAAATTTTGCCACAGGCGCTCAAAACCCTAGTTACGGCTCTGGCAACAACAAGTGACTAAGAAGTGACAATCTTGTCTATAGCTAAAATATGCCCAACACGCACGCCTATGGAACGAGCTTACTCAAATACACACAATTTATGTGGTGTCGCTGCTGTACAGCGTATAAATTTAAAGAAAACACCAAAATTATAATTTTGTAGAAAACGTCTACAAGGCTGTATTTGTACTAATTTTAATTCAAAATTTTAGAAAAAGTTTTATGAAAGTTGGAACTAAGTTTCCTATTGTTTATTTTTTAAAAATTAGATATAATACATCGAAAAATTGAGTATGAAAATACATTTATTTAAGGTCAAATGACTAATTTTAGGACATTTTTAAAAAAAAATGATTCATAAAAAAACATAGATTTATTGTTTTTAAATACGGTAAAATAAAAAAGATTTAAGTAAAATGTAAGATAAGTACACAGGGCGTTTTTTCCTTAGACCTGTTTTTGCGTATTTCACATATGGGTACCCTGCGCTCTTGCAAACCAAGTTTACAATAGCAATATGTGAAGCAGGTATATTATTTATCCCATTTTGACATTATATTCTATTTAACAACTTTAAGTAACTGTTTCTTTACTAAATAATTAAAAATGATCAAATTTTGAAATTTCTAACTGTCAAGTATGTCATATACGAAACAAAACTAATTTTTAATTTTTTGTGCGTAAAACAGGCTGGCACAGCAGCGCCACCAAGTCTATTCTTATCTGAAATACAGTATAAATACTTCGCAGACGAAGTGCAATTCGCGGAATCCAATTTATGGCAACGGCCGCGAAATTACTCTTTGACACTTGAGAATTGACATGAGGGATAATGTGACGAAAATAAGTTTCTTGGTTTGTTTTTTTTTTTATTTTATTTTGGAATCAAAAACTTGTTTATTCGCCCTCAAAAACGGGCGCAATTTGGCTTTTATCGCCCGAGAGCCTATAAAGTTGCCAAGCAACAGCTATTCAAACGTCAAAATTGTGGTTTATAGATAAATGTCAGACAACACAAAAAATTTGATAAATCACATTTTTTGAACCTCGTTGCTCGTAAAACTATTCGTATCCTTTCTCGTATACGTCTTTTGACTTCTGTGGAACCAACTTAACCTGTGCAGCCTCAAATACATTCGATATTTCTTTTGTATAATTTATATATTTTATTTGCATTTGACATTAAATTAAAATTGGTTATACACAAACAATATACCTACAAAATCATAGCATGCTTAAAATGCGTAACGCCAGCACAATGATACCGAATATATACCTTTTGAATCCTTAAATTTCGTGAATCAAAATAAAATAAAACGTTGTATGTACCACGGGCATAATCAATACTATAGCACTCGGGAAAATTAAAGCTATCCCCGTGCTACAATCTATTGATTATGCCCTTAATACATAAATAACTATTTTTTTAATATTTAGGGGTTTGAAGTTACTCCGGGTCAAAACTCAATGAAACAATATGAACAAATAAATATCACTCAATAAACTTTTACCGGTTTCAGGATATTAATCCATTGTTTACATGTACAAAAGTAGGCGGGTAACTAAGTAACAACTGTATCTGTATAATAATATTATTACCATACAAACTTGTAACAACAGGGGCCTGTTTCTCAAAAAATACGGGACTAGTATTACTAGTCCCTACACTAGTAATACTAGTGAAGTTTACTAGTTTTTGTTTCTGAAATATACAAGTGTAAAATACTAGTTACAAGTTGGGAACTAGTATTTACTAGTGTATTTGACAAAAATTACTAGTATTTTGTTTCTCAAAATATTTGAAATGTCTGTCAGACTAGTAATTTACTAGAGAAAAGCTACAAGTGTCAAAAGTCTTGTAAATTTTGAATATAAATTTTACTAGTCATATTATTTGACAGTTCGTGTGTTTATTTTCTTTTACGTATATAATTCAATGGTTCTTTGTTAATGTTAATTTAGATTCATGTTGTGTTTGTCGTTGTTTATTGTTAATAGATTATTTTAAATAATATAATGTGGTCTAGTGACTCGGAGTCTATATAGTGATGAAGAAGTAGTGCGACGTCAAAAACTAATTAAAGCAAGAATAAATTATGTCCATGCAGAAACTCCATATGAGTGAGAGGTTACTCATGGCAAATAAGTTAGAAACATTAATTAATTAATTGAGACATTCTTCAGCTAGATATGAACAGAAACCATGCATTAACCATTAACTGCTTTAACTTTGACCAAAATGTGACCCTGATATATTATTTCTAGTCTTTGTCTTGTCTACTCAACCCGAAGCGTGACAAGTTTGACAGATTTTTATCCATTCATTGAATTTAAGTGCTTTAGACAATTTATTTAGAGAATGCTCCAAACAGAATACCTTTATTAGCATTTCGAATCATTCCCAAAATAGTTAATTTCGCATCCAGTGTAGACATTTTTATTGAAAAATAATTTAATTTCAAATTAAAACACTTGAAAATGTCAACGTCTGTCAGAAAATAAAATCACTTGATTTAAAGAATATTGGTTTAAATACTAGTATTTATTAAAAAAACTACTAGACTATTGAAAATGTTTCAGAAACACTATTTTACTTGACTAATAAAATTTCACTTGTAACTATTATCTTGTGAACTAGTAATTTGTAAACTACGAGTAGTAAAATACTTTTCAGAAACACAATTTACTAGTACTATTAAAAATTTCACTTGTAACTAGTAACTTGTAACTTGTAAACTAGTATTTTTTGAGAAACAGGCCCCAGTAAAAAAAAAAAAATGAAAATATAATGCTCTTCATTAATACATACAGATAACGTTAGTGTATCGTTCTACTTCTTTACTTTTTTTACTTTACTTTATTCTAAAATAATAAACATGAGGAATTAAGTACATAATTTTAATATTTGTTATATTGACATTATTGGCATATGCCAAAATAATTGTTCTGAGAATTTAATAGAATTAAATATTTAGCAATAATGTCTTCATTTTCTGAATCCGATAAACTATTGAACAAACCACGGATGTTATGAATCATAACAAGCCTTAGATGTCTTAAAATCCTCGCTCTACGAGCCCGGATTTCAAACCGACATCTGTGGCAGTTAGGACACTCATAACAACCCTAGGTATGTTAATAACTATTTATCTGTCAAAGTCAAACAATACGATTATGTATTTGAACCGTATATACGGCACTCTGTAAAAAGCTTAAAGATGGATATTTTATCCAACATCGACTCATAATATACTTGGTTATTTGAAATAACTAATGTACAACGTTAGTCACTCCGTGAGAGAATATTTGGAAGTCACGGAGGACTTATTACTGATTTTTATGTTTTTTTTTAAATATAAATAAAAATCAATTTTACAAAATTATTTGATTATTGAAATATTGAAATAATTAAATATTATGAAACTAACTTATTTAAATTAATATTAATATTTATGCTATCTTTACACAATGATAGCTGTCATGTACGGACGATGAAACGAAAACGAGAAACTAGTTAGTGGTTATTTGCTTCGGTATTAAATTCAAATATGCTGCTTGTGCTTCAAAGTGAATACGTGAGGTCCTCATTTTCACCCAATTTAACGTATATTTCTTTCAAATAATTCCTAATGACAGACAATAATTATTGCATTAAATTTTTTTCAATAACAATATAACAAAACCATAACAACCATTCAATGGCTACTTAGTAATTTAAAATACATCAATTGTCAGTGTCAAATAATGAATGAAAACATAAAAATTATTTAAGAAGTTTTTAAATAATAAATAAAACGTTGTATTACACTCGTGTGGAATGTATATTAGTCACTAAAGAAAATTAGCCACTCGCCCTGCGGGCTACGTGGCCAAACTTTTTCTTTCGTGACTAATATGATACATTCTACACTTAAATAATAAATAACTATTACGTTTATCTCATGGTAAAAACCTGTTACATCAATAAATTTAGGTTCATTTGTTGCAGTATTTAATTCTGAACATTTTTTGTATTTACACTAGTTTTACAATTAATAGGGCATAATTTAAAGCCATATGTAAATTTTATCATTGTATATCGTATGTCCTAAGGTCCATAAAAAATTGGAAATCCGGTATATTAAATAATAAGTACGAGTTTTTCATGTTAGAATTTATATCAAGGTTTATTACTTACATATTTTGTAAGTGAAATTCTGAATATAATTCAGTTTAATTGTTTAAAAGTTTATTATAGTTTAATTTTATATAAATATTCAAATTAAATTAAAGATCTAAAATAAAATATCCCAAGTAACACTGACCGACGGTCGACCAAAAAATGACGTCGATTATAGGTTGAATTTAAGTCATATGCGGTCGTTTAATTTGACGTGGATGCGACGGCAATGCGACGTCGATTTTTGGTCTGAAATAGGATTATTTAGACGTCTAATTTGACGTCTATGCGACGACATTGCGACGTTGATTTTTGGTCTGAAATAGGATTATTTAGACGTCCGATTAGTGGTCGCTATGACGACCATGTGACGACTTTATATGGTCATAATTACGTCTATTTAAACGTTTGTCACACGTCTAATTTGACGTCTTTGCGACGATTATTTTTCCTTAATTTTTAATATTATTAAAGATTCATATTCATTTTTTTTTTAATTTGGCAACTTATAATTGTTTATAACACACGAATGTGTATATTATTGTTATTTAAATATCAAATTGATATTTTTTAATGCAATATTATAAACAATTTTTAAAATTTTAAAAAATGTAATATAAATCAAATTTAATATACATTTTTATTTAATTATGGTTATCCGTCATGATCACCAAAATGGATAAACCGTGATGATATTTATGTTTTATTTATTTAAAACATATTTACATTTACATATGACTGTGAAAAAGGAACAATTTATATGTTATATTTGTGGTACAAAAATCAACGTATATATTGGAAATTTTAATTTTTAACATTTTAAACAAAATCTAATAGTGCTTATAAATAAATTTTAAATCTTACAAGAAATGTTATTAAAAGAAAATGTGTTAAGGGATCTTTCAGTTTAGTATTTACAACTTTCCTCTGAAATTAAAAGGTTGTAAAATCAAAAAAATAAATTGTATTTTCTACATGACAGATTTCCAAACAGACCCTCCATGAACAAAACAATACAATGACAGATTGTCACCACCAAGATGGCTACTGTTGCTTGTGTAGACAAATATTGGTAAACATACCGATTGATGTTAAAATGCTGCGGTTTCTTATTGTTTTTTGTTTTATTAATATATTTTCATACAGAAATATTTTTTTTACACTGGAGAAGAAGAGTGCCTTGTCTCAAAACGTGCTAATACACAGGAAGAACTGAGCTTATAAAAGTCTAGATATCAATTTAGAAAAGGGGTTAGGTTTCCATAAAACCAAACGATAATATTTGTACCAGTGTTTTTGTTATGTTATGGTAAAAGTATGTATGTAAAATGTAACATTTTTGAAATTATACTTATTACTGTTTCTTTTTTAGACAACATTTTCAGAAGTTTATCGAAAATTCTTCGTAAGTGTAGTATACAGCATATCAAAAGGCATAAATTTACACATTATATTTGTATTTTGTAGTAGCTTCTGTTCTGAATTGACGACATTGTAATCCGTGACAGTAACATGTGAAAATTATTAGGTGGCTAATTCCATCAACTTAAAACAAAGGCCATAGTAGAAGAAATTTATTTTTCTATTTTAAAATCTAAACATGAACTGTTTGATAATATAAAACAAGACAATCGAGTATCAAGGCAAAGCAATTTTTTTCTTGTTTAAGTGATTAACTATTTATTTCATAATAATTACATAAATAAATACTCTGACACTAAAACTACTTTATAATTCTAATAAGATTATACAGTTCTCAAAGGAACTATTCCTGGGTAAAGATAAGTTAATGTATAACAGTTATTTTATTTATAAAATAAATAAATATATCTTCATGGCCATATTACCCATTACTGGGTGTGCCAATCTGCTATGTACGCAGATATCGGTAATGATGATGACATATTTGTACCGTGTGGGCGTTAAATATTAATTTGAATACCTGCTAAGAATAGTTACTGATAATTTTCCGGACGAAATTGTATTTTTTGCTTTTAACAGCTAATGCATCCAATACGATCCGGGAATTTTGCTAAATTTTCATGTTTGCTTGTAATCTCCATTTCTGTTAAATAAATTTACTTGTATGGGATATTGACAGATGCATTATGTAATTAATTTGAATTTTTTATGAATATTTTATTCAGGGATTCTATGTAGGTTTAATATTTTATTGTATTTTTTATTTAAATTTTTTGTCATACAATATACTTCAAAAATAAATTGTTTATTTTTCCTTGTAATTTTTCCTACCTATTTGTTATTTTCGATATATTTCCGAGGTCTATCTACACGTCGAAATAACATCTTAAAAAGACGTCGATACACCGTCTAAAAATGACATGGAAACAAAGTCTTAAAATGACGTCTAAATAAGTCTTATAATGACGTCTAAACAACGTCTTAAAATGACGTCTAAACCACGTCTGAATATGACGTCGAAACTGCGTCTTAAAATGACGTCGCACGGCTCCACGCTGAGACGTCTTCCGGACGACTATATGACGTGAATTAGGACGTCACAGTGACGTCGATTTTAGGTCATTTGTGTTACTTGGGATATTTCTAAGTTTTATTGTCTTACATTCCTACATGAACCTAATGCAAATGATTATCTATAAACTAAACTAAGATAAATGATATTGAGTCAATAAAATTTAAATCGTCCAGTAACAAATTTTGGTATGGGCCCGAGATCTTACATTCATCAGATTATTGTTAAATATATTTATTATGAACTCTCGTATGCATTTAAATGTCTATCATTATTAATATGTTTGATAAGTTTAATATTAGAATTGTTAACATTGTGATTATTAATGAACATATATTGAGCTACGCTAGATTTTTCTGCATTACCGCTTTTTAGATGGAAACAATGTTATTTAAACCGAGTGTCAATTTGCCTTTTAATTTGACCGATGTAAACCTTATTTTGTTAGTATCTATTTTATCTTTAGAATTACCTAATAAATAGTTAATGTATGTATTTATTATAATTATTTTTATTATTAGATGGTGTTGCCATTGTAGAATTAGAAATGTATTTACGATTTTTAAATTTAGGGAACTAATTTACCGATAGTTTTAACTTGGGTACTGGTTTCTAACCAGTAGATAATTCTGTGATACGAAACGAACTAGTATTTTTCAAACAAGTATAGCCAAGTAGTGGATATATAAATACACATTATGTATGTACTTGTGTATATTGTATTAGTTCGATACGAATAAATAAATAAACCGGGAAACCGTTATACTTATATATTTCTTTAATATAGTTTAGTTTGTGTTTTGTTTAAAGGAAATTTTGTTAATTTGTTTACTAAAAAAATTAACGAATCTAATTTATCTTTCCAAAAATGATTTGAGTTTGCAATGGGCGCCGGCAGAAATTTTTAAAAGGTGGTGCATGGGAGGATTTATACAGTTGATATGATACTACTTGAAATACTCGTATGCAGATACTTATCTAACACGGAATAAAGCATATAATATATTGTAACGTTTTTATTTATTTGGGTGAAGTGTAAATATTAGACAATTATTATTAATTAAAATAAAAGTTTATTATGACGATATATAGATATTAAAAGATAATAAAAATAATGAACACTACGATTAAACAAATATTAAACACTAATTAAGACTAAGAATGTTATAAAACACTTAATCACTAAGATTATTTAATTAAACAATATATAACTCATTTATTTATACAACTATATTTATTTATGTTTACCACTTGTCGACTATCTGTTTATATCACCAACTATTTAACACGCGACGCTTATTTATATCATACTGTACAATGCCTTTGCTAACAGTGATTATATACTCCGGCATTTGTATTCGAGAACTTACTAGCGAGTGATATAAACATCACGTAAACAGTCTACAAGAGTATGCAACAGACCGGCAGTCTAAGATTGGAACGCGTAGTGAAATAAATAATTTGTAATATCGGGGAAATAAATAGTAGTGTTAATTGGTTAAATAAATAGTGTTAGTGTTAGTATTATATAGTTAATTATAGTTTTAATCTTAATTAGTTTTTAATAATTGTTTAATATTAGTAATAGTAACTTTCATTATAGTTTAATAAACACTTAATTTTAATTAATAATAATTGTCTTATATTTACACTTCACCCAGATAAATAAAAACGTTACAATACCAAATTTAAAAAAATTTGATATATATCATAAAATACTTTTCACGAAATTCCGTTCAGAGTTTCAAGTAAAATATCATTTCTGGTTTATCAATTTTAGAAAAAATCTAATATATCGTTGTTATTAATCTAAAAGTCTTAAATACCAAATTTGAAAAGTTTTGGATTATATTTTTTTTTCACGAAAATCTGTTCAGAGCTTCAAGTAAACTATCACTTTCGGTTTATTAATTTTAGCCAAAATTTAATGTTATTGCCCTTCATATGAAAATCTTAAATACTAAAATTGAAAAGTTTTGGATTATATTTTAATATAATTTTTCTTTAAAAACTGTTATGGGCTTCAAGTAAAGTATCTGTTCCAGTTGACCAATTTTACCCAAAATCTAATCAACTCGTTATATGAATGTAGAAAGCCTTAATACGGAAAATATAAATTTTCGGAAGTTTGTTGTAAAGTTATAATGGACGAAAAAATCGTATGACTGGAGGTAAAAAGCTAAAAATGGTGATAAACTATTTCCCATAACTGTGCCATCTTTTTTTGGTGGTAATATTTATTATTTATTTGATAATAATTTTGATTCTTACAAAGTTCAGTAAGTTCTAAATATTCATTAATTTTTGTAACCTCCAAGTTTTAATTTTCTAAAAATGTTGTCAAATATTCTAATGTTTCTTGGATAGAAACACTTGGAAATAAGAAACTAACGTCAAAAGAAACCAATGTTTCATTTTTATCTAAAGTAATATCTTTTACCGGTTCCAGGATATTAATCCACTATTTACAACAAAAGTAGGCTGGTAACTAAGTAATAACTGTATCTGTATGGTAATATTATTACCATACTGACTTGTCAACAACGGTCTACAAAATGAAAATAAATTAAATTAAAGTATAATGTTCTTCGTTAATACATACAGATAACGTTAGTGTATTGTTTTAAAATAATAAACATGAGGAATAAAGCACATAATTTGAATATTTGTTATATTGACATATGTCAAAAAAATTGGTCTGTTAACCATGAATGTAGCATTAATGAAAGAATTTAAAAAATAATATTTATTAAAATATAGTCATTTTCTGAAACCGATAAACTATTGAACAAACCACGGATGTTATGAATCATAAGCTTTAGGTATCTTAAAATTCTCACTGTACGAGCTCGGATATCAAAATGACATCTGCGGCATTTGATATACATAACATTCCTAGGTATGTTAATAGCTATAACTTTCTCGGTGAATTGTAATGAATTTTGTACGAAAAATGTTCGCGATTGATTTGGGAAACTATTAAATTTATTGACTAACCATTTTGAAATGAAATAAGTTAGTGAATTTATGCTAGAAACTATAGGTCTTACTAAAGTACCCAGTTTATGGATTTTTGGAAGACAATACATTTTTGGAACTACTGGATTTGAAACGTTAAGTTTAAAATTTATATTTTTAGTGATTAAATTTGGCATTGCTTTTATATTCTCTGAGCATTTTAGGTAATGGATTTGTATTAACTTACATGCAAGGACCGTTATTATATATATATATATATATATATATATATATATATATATATATATATATATATATATATATATATATATATATATATATGTCGTATGGCAAAACAAAAATAAAACAATATTAAAAATAACAAGAACAAGAATTAACTATCATAAATGTCTTTGAGTTTTGACTTATGGTCTGATATCTAGGTTGTTCAACCATTGGATAGCAGTGCCCTCGAGGCGATGTAGTTCTTGAAATGTTCCTGGGAACCGTCTTAGTGGACATTCTGTCGCTATATGGAGTAACGTTTGAGGAGCATTCCCACAGTCACAGTTTGTATTATCAACTAGTCCCCATTTTTGTTTCCAATACGGACATCTACCATGATCAGTCCGAATCCGATTGAGCGTTGCCCAGGTCTTTCTAGGTATATCAAAGCCACTCAAAGCCGCATAAACGTTCTGCTGGATTAGAAATTAGATTTTGTTTGTCTGGATTGGATATTTCCCACTCATCACACCAAGCTGTCTCAACAACAAAATTTTGTTCAATTAATTTCCGCCCCAGCTTCCACGGCGGTTTGCGGGATTTTAATCTGGATGTATTATTTATATGATTATTTACCCTATTAAAATATTTTGAATATCTGAAATGACAATTTTATCCCATTTATTTGCCTTTAAATAAAATACCCCAAAAAAAGAAATCTAGTGGAGTTAGGTCGGGGCTTCGGGCTGGCCACGCAACTGGACCTCTCCTCCCAATCCACTTATTCGGGTATTTTCTATTTAACAATGCAGTGACTTCTCGCGTTGTGTGAGCCGGTACCCCATCATGCTAAAACCAAAGTCTCCGTCTTATGTTTAGTGGCTCTCCACCAACATCAAAGCACGCTGCCGGGCTTGCGTTGCTGCGAATGGTGGCCACTTTGAAAATCATATTTAGTCCCACCCTTGTTGTTTCATTGTTAATTGTTTTATTTTTCTTGTTTGTTTCTTGTTTTTCTTGTTTAATGGCAGCAAGCCTAATTTGTTTTAAATGATTGTTGCAGTTTGTTAAAATTTATTTTGCAATTCAATTTGAATAAAAACTTTTTTTGGACAGATAGAAAAAAATAATTCAGACAAATATTGTAATAGAAAGTTTATTGATTTTAAAAATGTTTTATTTTCGAAAATCGATAGGGTGGTTTTCAAAATATCTTGTTTTGAAAATTTTGATTGGTCGCCATTTTGTTATTTAATGAAATAGAAAATAATTGTAAATACAAGTGTTTTAGAGAACCGAAAGCAAATGCTGAAAGTTTTTGTATTTTTTAAATATTCCTTAAAATAAGGGAGTTATGACGATTTTTCGAAAAACAAGAGAACGCCAATAACTATGAACTGGGGCTCCAAATAAAAAATTTGAGCTAAGAAAAGTGGTTTGTTTTGATGAGTTCTGTCTACCATTTTCGGGTGTAACGACTTAGTATTAACACCCTGTATATGTAAAATAACCCGTAGGTTTGAAATATGACATGCAAAGTAATGAAGGACCAATAGACAAGTGGGGAAGCCATTGTCTCAGTAATAACATGGAATAATGAATAAAATATTATTCTTATCTGGTCGTCGACTCTTGGAGGATGTTGAGGAAGGAGTAAATGTCTTGTCGTTGTACACAGCAACGGTTGGTGGTTGTAACTCTCCAAAGTGTTCGCAGGAATCACTCGATGGACGATGAGGACGAAATTTGACGTTGGTAGACGACGCCAAAGGCTCCAGGCTCGAAAAATGTGCACAGTTTCAATACCAATGTGAATGTTGAAGACGATATTCTCTAATACAGTGTGGAAATGATTGTAATTCATTCGTGGAACAGATTATATTCACGAAATATACTTTGTGTAATTTACGAGAACACGTGAAGGTAAACGAAAAATTAAAATTAAATTTCAATGTAAAACCCAGAAATCAAAGATAAAAATAAAAAGCTTGAAAGAATGATTGGAATTAGTCTACGAGGCAATACAAATATAAGAAGGTAGGTACGTCTGCACGTAGGAAATCTTACCTGAGCTGTTATGTAGCCTATAATTAGAACTTTTCGGTTGCAGGAGTGTAAAATAAATCCCGAGTTAATCGGAGGAACTATGTTTGTTCCGAAAAAGTAGTCAACGTATATAAATTTCCTCAATTGAGGATAAAATTCGAAAAATACGATAACTCTTCACGAGATACGGGTTGCACGTCTGACTCCACTCACTGCTGAACTAAAAAGGACTATGAAGAACAAGGATTTGCAATTCTTTTCCGAAGAACGCGTCCGAGCTTTCCAGAAGGCGTCGAAATAGTTCATTCACCTGACCTTGAAGCAAGTGGGTTACT
Organism: Harpalus rubripes; assembly: GCA_963082715.1. NCBI lineage: Eukaryota > Metazoa > Arthropoda > Insecta > Coleoptera > Carabidae > Harpalus > Harpalus rubripes. Next base: position 41,086,007 of record OY720450.1, read on the forward strand.
ATGTCTGCAAAACCAAGACCACAACACAGGGATGTCGTCAATGTTGTTTACGAGAGAGGCGCTTAGAAAATTGTAGTGTAACAACTCCATCCAGCGGAAACTTTCATGAAAATTTCCAAAGATTGTGCCTTGAATACTAACCAACAAACCGACAGATAAAACAAAAGGAAAACCTATATCGAACTTAAATCTAAACCATATTCTTAGCAGAAAGGGTCGGTAAAACAAAAGGGGCGAGTACTCAAAAAGATGGCGATATCTACGTTGGTTCATGATCACGAGGATGCGCTTTCATGTCTTTACTACTTCAGCTTCCTCGCAAAACGTTATCCTGAAGATCCTTGAGCTGGTACGTGTCTGTGGCAAGTCTTTTATGGATCATAAATGGCCCGATACACTTATCCGCTAGTTTCGCTGTATAATATTGTGCGGCGTTAGACAGCAAGTAGTTTTTCCTCCATACTAGCTGATTAGGGTAAAGACACTTCCCTACGACGTAAATTACATTTTTATTTTAACTGTGTATGATTTTTGTAGGTGGCTTTTGACATCTTGATGGTGCTTTGCATGCCCTACTAATGAGCTTGTCCTTGTCCCTGTCATATCCGATAATCTCATCAGGGTTTAAGTGTACTGAGTCGTCACCCATCAGTACCACTTCACGCCCGGAGTTCGCAAAATAGGATGTAAGTCCCCTGACCTCGTGTTTCGCCGTCCATAACGCACAAGCTACTTTATGAAAGTATGTATCCCATACTCGATGGTTATCTGACACGAATGATATCAACATTGCTTTCAGTACGCGGTTGATACGTTCGATGGGATTAGCCTGGGGGTGATACAGCGACGTTTACGAAGGCTTAATACTATAAAATACTTTATATTCTGTATCGTGATTAAACGTGTGCTAGTGCAGCTGCAGTTTTTTTTTGTGAAAATCTATTGTTATAAACTAAATTTATTTTGATTCAACTCTCGTATGAAATTTATAAAGTGTGCCTTAACCTAGAGTGATTACCTTTGTGGAACATTCGTAAGTAAAAGGACTATTTAAGACATATTTTAATTTTTTCACTCGAACTATCACAGTGTGCAATTCGGTTCGTGCGCACCTGTCTTAAGTCGTTTACCTTGGACGATTCTTAAAGTAACGAATTGCCGTACGCTTGTCGCACTGCAACCAGTCTTACCTTCCTGAATTCGCAATGCCTATTATAGGTTGCAAAAATTGCAAAGAAGATATAAGCATTGAAACTTGCATCCGGTGTGATTACTGCAGAGATCCCTATCACCCAACCTGCACAGAACTTTCTCGTACCGAGTTAAATAACTATAAAACGAAGAAACTAGTTTACTATTGTCTAAAATGTTCTTCTAAAGATAAAAATGATGAAGATCTTAAAGTGCTCATACAAGATATAAAAAATGAGATTAATTCTATAAAAAACAAAATTACTTTGCACGAGACTTCTATTAGTAAGTTTGATTTTGAGGATATAATAGCGGATATTAATGATAGGGACAATAGGTAAAACAATTTAATAATTTACGGCCTTCAAAAACCAACGGATAAAAATAGTAGTACGCGTATTGAAACTGATAAAAATACGATAAATGAAATAATTAGTAAAATAAGTAGTACCATAGATACTACTCAAATCAAACCTGTACGCCTTTGAACAAATAACATATTACAAGCAAGTAAGAGCTGAACTTGATACTAGGAAGGGCAATGGCGAAAAGAACATTTTCATCAAATATGTTCAAGGCCAACCAAAAATAATGTCTTTAAACAATTAAGGCTCAACAGTGAAACAACAAATAACCATACTAGTTTTAATATATATTATCAAAATGTGCGCGGACTAAATAGTAAATGTGAAAGGTTTTATTCCTCTTCCTCCTCATGCTTATTTGATATAGTTTGTATAACTGAGACATGGATAAGTGACTCTATAGGTAGTAAGGAACTCTTTCCTGAGAATTATAGTGTTTTTCGAGGTGACAGACAATTTGATAAAGTAGGGCTGAGTAAGGGCGGTGGAGTACTACTTGCAGTCAATAACATTTTCTTAATTAAAGAACTTAATCTGAGTACAATAAGGGACGCATTTTCCTCAATAGATATTGTTGGATGCCGACTTAATGCCAGGAATTCTAAAATTCTTATTTTTGTTATTTATAACCCACCAAATACAGCTGCGTCTGAAATGGAAGCATTCTTCGATACCTTTATTACAATGGAATATTTACACAACAGCGACATTATAATTACTAGTGATTTTAACATCACTAATTTAACATACGGTAATATGAGTGATAGGAAGACAAATATATTCCGTCTGTTTTGCGAATTCCTAAACATAAAACAAATAAATACCATCCATGAAGATTTGCACCATCCATCCATGGATATCATTACCAATCTTAGATTAATAAAACATAGCAACTTTTGCGCTAACCATCCCGAAATGAACTATAACTTACGTTTATTGCGTCCTCTGGTGTGCCCAAGGCTCCAATTTAGGTCCTTTGCTTTTCACTTTATATATAAATGACATATGTGATGAACTGGAAAGTACGATTTTATTATTTGCAGATGATCTTAAATTATATTCTCCTATAGCTGCCTCAAATGATTGCAATACTTTACAATTATCTGTCAATACAATCAATAACTGGTGTACAAATAATAATTTAAAATTAAATCCATCCAAATGTAAAGTAGTTTCATACCATCGTAAACAAAATCCTATTATATTTGAATACAGTGTAGACAGCCATATTCTTGAGCGCACTACTAAAATAAAAGATCTAGGCATCTACTTTCAATCAAATTTATCATTTAATTATCATACTGAATATGTTATAACATCTTGTAACAAACTTTTAGGTTTTATAATCAGAAATACAAAATGTTTCAATGATGTTTCTCTATGAAACATACTGCATTGCAGTTTTGTTTTATCTAAACTAGAATACTGTGCTCTAATTTGGTACCCCATATATAATTGTCATGTTAACGATTTAGAATCAATACAGAGACGATTTCTAAAATACATGTGTTACAGACAAGATAACCAATACCCACCCAGGGGAATAGACCATGTTATTCTGTTGCAGCGATTTAATTTTCACTCCCTACTGCAGCGCCGAAAAAACATATCCATTTTGTTCTTGTATAAATTACTTAACAATATTATAGACTGTCCCACTATTTTAAGGGCCGGTATTTCCATCTTCAGATAAAGTTCAGGATAACTATCCGTCAGATAAATGATAAAATATCGCATCGAAATAATGGCATAAATGAGGTAAATTATATTAAACGTCATTTTTTGATGCGAGATTGTTAATTTATCCGACAGATAAGTTATCCAGCATTTTATCCGAAGATGGAAATACCGGCCCTAAGTCTCATTAATATTTTTGTACCGAGATTGTCAACTCGTACATGTGTAGCCTTCTTAACAAATTTTGCAAGAACGAATCTGCTTACTAGATCTCCAGTAAACATCATGTGCACTAATGCAAATGAAGTCTGTAATATTGTTGACTTTTTCAATGTGACATATAATAGTTTAAGGCAGTTGTTATTTACAAGTAATATCTAATATTCTTATTACATGCTAATATATATTTTTTATTTACTTTTACTGTATGTCTGAATTCAAAACTTGATTTTATGTGTATTATGTAACACGTTAATAGTTTCCTTTATATTGTCCTGTTAATGGTGTATAACTGTTGGGCAAATAAACCATTATTATTATAAAACTCGAGAAGCTTTGTATATTCTCGCGAGCGGAACTGAACGCCGTTATCAGTAATGAGTGTCCTTGTAGCCCTACATCAAAATCACGTCATTCTCCAAGTGACGCACAATACTTTGACTCGTGTCCTTCCTCAGCGGGAAACACAAACAAAACTTGCTGAAACAGTCGGCCACGAGAAGCATATAATTGTACCCTCGTGACGATCTCGGTAATGGTCATAAGATATCAGCATAAACTACTTCCCAAGGTCTGGATATACGTGTGGCCGCTCATTCGTCCAGGAGGCGCTCTCTGTACAGGCTTGGCTTTAATGCACATCAAGCAGCAACGCACGTATCTCGTAGTATCGGCGCGCATTTTAGGCCAGTAGTAGCGTTGAGCCACACGATGCAATGTCTTAAATCCACCTAGGTGACCGCTAGTGGGAGCATCATAACATTGAGACATGATCACTTTTCGTTTGTCACGAGGCACTACCAACTTCCACTGATGTTTTCCACCGGATAATTCCGACCAGTCCTGTTTTACAAATTTATAAAGCTTCCAATCTGTTACACGGAAATCAGGTAATCGTATAGGATCTTGTAAAACAGTATCGTAAATTTTTTTTCGTACCTCCGTCCATTTTGATTATTACAGAACTCAAAATCTTCCAGAAATGCGCTGTTGCTGACCTAGACCGGCAAAAGGAGTTGGCATTACTGTTCTAGTGATATGTCAATTTAAGATTATTTTCAACACGACATATAGCAAAATGTTTACATATTTTAGGGCTAAATCTTTAATTGTTATAATTAAAATAACTAAATTATGCCATAAAAATAATAATATGCTGTCATTACTGATATCTCGTATTGGCAACGAAAATGACCGATAGAGGCAGCACTGATTTTAGAAAATGGCCGGCGAGAAGAGTAACTGTCAAAACTTGTGCTGTGTTAGACAGGGATATAAGCAAATAAAGTTTATATATTTTGAAATGTATATTGATTTGAAGTGCAATATTGCTCACAACAGTTTGATTACTTTTCTGGCAACTTTATAATTTTGCCACCAGGCGGCTACGAGTTCATTTTCTTCGCCAATAGATTAATTATAAGTTCCTACTTTAGTACTAGCTTGCTTTGTAACTTAAACTAACTTCACGTGATACAATTGAGTTTCCGCCATCTGTCATTTAAAATATGCGAAAGTATATAATATATATATATATATATATATATATATATATATATATATAACAAATGTGTGTATGTTATATTTTCAATAGATATAATTAATTAATTACGCATTTTAAGCTCAAATGTAAGTAAATATAATTAAACTTGCAATGCAAAACCGATAAAAATATGTCCATTTTTTAGGTTATGTAACATAGAATAAAGTGCAGAGATATATACGAAGAATTTATGGAGAAGTCGGTACAAAAAATCTTGTGTATCACACGCCCAGAAACTGTTTTGCGAGATCTCGTATTTGTCAAAATATACTCGGTCTCGCAAATGTTCAGTTTTTGGCGTAGTGATACAAATAACTATTGTTTGACGGCCGGTGGGATTTTGTAAACTGGAAAGCCATTTCAGGGAAGCGTGGTCTGTGATACGGTAAAATGGCTTTCTTTGACATAAGGGCGTAACTTCTCATTCGTAAACAAGATGGTGAGACATTCTTTCTCGGTAGTTGAGAAGTTGCGTTCTTGGCGTGTCAGTGACCTACGAGGTGACCTACTTAAATAGGCCATAACTATCACCGTTATCATGCTCCTCCGTGAGCACAGCACCGATCCCAAAATCTGAAGCATCAGTCTGGACCACGAATTCTTTGTCGAAATTTTGACATCTCAACACAGGGGCGGAAATACGATAATTTTTGAGCCGGTCCCACGACCCTTGACAACGAGAATCGCAAACGAACTTGATGTTTTTGCGCAAGAGGTTGGTGATTGGCGAAATAATTGTCGAAAATTTCGGGATAAAGCGACGGTACCAGGGCGCCATCCCCACGGCACGACGAACTTCTGACGTATTTTCGAAGCCAGGAATTCTACTATGGCGCGAACTTTCTCGGGGTCAACGTGGAGACCCAACTTGTGGATGACGTAACTGAAATATTTAAGATAGTCACGCGGCAAAAGTTACATTTATCTCTACTTACGGTAAGGCCTGCATCCATCAGTCGCTTTACCACAACTCTAAATGTTTTCGTAGGTGTCCGATACAATGATGATGTTGTCCAGGTACACGAACACATACGGCTGCAGATCGTGACCTAGAACACCGTCAATAAAAAATTGCCACGTAGCTGGAGCGTTATGTAAGCTGAAAGGTAGTTGTAGCAAGCCTACCCGATTACGGTAAAAGTTGGAGGGAATCGAGTAGAATTGCAACATAGGTGATTGTCGATGTAAACAGTTTTTTAACGTCTTAATACGTTATAATTGGTGACCCTTGTGTTCAAATTCTGCCCTTCAATTCTTAGTTTATATATCTACATACATAGAGTATGACTAATGAATCTGTATATCAATGAACCCTTCTTTGGTAGTAGCAACTACAAACACTATCAAATTACCTGAATTTTGGCCAGACGATCCAGTTCTTTGGTTTGCTCAAGTGGAAGCTGATTTTTAAAATCATTGAATTACATCTGAATTTACTATGTATTTGAAATTAATCAATTCTCTTCGTCCTGAACAAGCATTTGAGATACGAAATTTAATTATTAAACGTCCTCAAAATAACCTCTATTTTACAATTAAAACAGCTTTAGTTAAACATTTGACTATGTCTAATCACAATTACTTCTTTACATTAAACAATTATTAGGAGATAAGGTTCTGGACCCTTCATTGCTAGAAGAATTGTTCTTACAGAAGCTTCCCACAAATATCCGAATGTTACTACTTACTTCTCCAACTTCCACTTTAGAAGAAAAGACTGAGATGGCGGATAAAATGTTAGATTTGTCTTACCAAAACTCTTCAGTTATTAACAACAGATTAGGAGATCTCGCTGAAATTAAACAAGACGTTTTAGAGTTGAAACGATTGATGACATGTCTTTCTACTAAGAAGAATTCACCTACAAGTTCGTCCACAGATAACTCCTATATTTATTGTTGGTACCACAACAAGTTTGGACCACGAGCTAAAAAATATGTCGCTCCCTGCAAATGGACAAATCCTTCAAATCGTCACATCAAAATTGTCAATTAACTAATAATTTTCCTTTAATTTCTAGTAGTAAACATTTCTCTTCTTTTCACTTGCTCTTCGTTGAAGACCGTTTTACCGGACATCGATTTCTTGTTGATACTGGTGCAGAGGTTATTATTTTCAAATCAGGTCCTGTGCAAAAACATTATAAACAATCTTCTAATTTGCAAGCCATCAGTAATACAAATATCAGAACTTTCGGTTTCATTGAGCTAACACTTGACTTTGGTTTAAACAAACTATACAAATGGAAATTTATTATTGCAGATGTACAATGTTTTATAGTTGGAGCAGATTTTTTAAGTGTTTTTAATTTACTGGTAGATTAAAGAAATAAGAAATTAATTGATGTCAATACTAATTTAAACAATTTACAAATTAATTCTATTATTGAAAACAATCGTTCAGTATGTCCATATGCTAAATTACTTTCGAAATTTCCTTCTTTGATACGTGATTTTCATTCGAAACGTCAAATGAAACATGTCACCCATTCCATTATAACCAATGGATTACCAGTTTTTGCACGACTAAGACGATTACCTCCTGATTGTTTGGCAATAGCACAAACAGAATTCTACAAAATGTTAGATATGGGGATTTTTAGACCGTCTACAAGTAATTGGTCATCTCCTTTACATATGGTACCCAAAAAAGCTTTAAACGATTGGCGTCCATGCGGCGATTTTAGAGCTTTAAATAATATCACTATTCCAGATAGATATCCTTTCCCCACATCCAAGAGTTTGTAGCCAAATTACAAGACTATTCTTTTTTCTAAAATCGATCTGGTCAAAGCATACCACCAAATTCCTGTGAATCCTGATTCCATTGCTAAAACAACCATAACTACTCCTTTCGGACTTTTTTAATTGGTTGTTATGCCTTTTGGCTTAAGAAATAGTGCTCAAACCTTCCAAATATTTATATATGAAGTAATACGAGTCTGCAATTTTTGTTTTGCATACATCGATGACTTATTAGTAGCAAGTACATCTTTTGGTGAACATATATCACATTTAGAAATTATATTTACAAGATTAGAACAATATGAAATTTTAATTAATTCAGGTAAATGTAAATTTGGCTGTGAAAGTATTGACTTCTTAGGGCACCATATTTCTAAAAATAAAATCGCACGATTAGAAGAAAAAGGCGAATTTATTAAAAACCTTACGTGAACTTTTAGGTATGATTAACTTCTATCACCGCTTTATACCCAATAGTTCAATTATTTCTCAACCCTTAAATCAATTAATTGACAAATCAAAAAGTTCAAAACCAATTATTTTGACAGATTTACAATACCAAGCGTTTATAAATGTCAAAAATGCATTGTTTAATTATGCAACATTGATAGTTCCAAGATTTGACGCAGAAACTAGCATCATGGTAGGTGCTTCAGACAAAGGTGTCGGTGCAGTTTTATAATAGTTTTATGACAATTCCTGGCATCCCATTGCTTTTTTTCTACCTGTTTTGATCCTCCAGCGCGCCGCTACTGTACTTTCGGCCGAGAATTATTAGCAATCTACCTAGCTATTAAAAAATTTCGTTATTTAGTCGAAGGACGAGAATTTTTTATTTTAACTGACCATAAAGCTTTAACTTACTCTTAAAAAAAGTCCTGACACATACTCTCCTCGCGAATTACGACATTTGGATTATATCGTACAATTTACTAATGACATAAGACACGTATCAGGAAAAGACAACCCGGTAGCAGATGCTTTGTCTAGACTGTCTGTTAACTTGTTTACGCACTCTGACATTATTAATTACGAAATAATTGCAAACAGTCAAAAATTAGATAAAAATCTAAAATATTAAAAAAAATCTAATTCACTTTTGTTTCAAGATATCCTGTACCTAATTCAAATTTAACCCTTACCTGCGACATATCTACAGGTACACCTAGACCTTACATTCCTTTTAAATATAGCATTAATTTTCAATAAACTACATTCACTTTCACATCCTGGTATTCATGCAATAAAAAAACTAATTTGTTCTCGATTTATTTGGGAAAACAAATGCAGATATTTGTGACTGGGCCAAATCTTGTATGAAATGTCAATGTTGTAAAGTTACACGTCATTCCAATGTCCGTCTCGGACATTTTAATATACCTAAAAAACGCTTCGATATGATTCATATATTGATTTGGTTGGTCCTTTACCTTCTGGATACACCTATATGTTAACGTACATCGATCGATTCAGTAGATGGCCAGAAATAGTACCCCTGAAAGACACAAAAATTTAAACAATAGCTCACGCATTTATAACCGGCTGGGTATCAAGATTTGGTGTTCCGTCAACTATTACAAAAGATCGAGGGCCACAATTCCAAACATCATTTTTCAAACATTTAACTTCACTACTAGGCTCAAAACGCATTAGTACAACAGCTTATCATCCAGAAGCTAATGGAATGATTGAACGTTTCCATAGACATTTAAAATCATCTTTGAAATCATGCTACTATCCAAATGTTTGGGTCGAAAATTTACCTTTAGTATATTTAGGAATTAGAACAACTTTTAAAGAAGTCATTAAATGTAGTCCTGCTGAATTAGTCTATGGAACAAACTTATATTTACCGGGAGAAATTACAATTCAACCTAACCCAATTCAAATACGAACATTAACATTCCGATATTCCTCAGTAAATTAAAAAGACATTTAAAATAATTCACAGCTTCCCCTCCAAAACAACAAAATGTTAGATCTTTCGTACATCCTGATTTATTTAAATCAACACACGTTTTTATTAGACATGATGCAATTAAAAAACCTTTTGAAAATCATTATAATGGCCCATTCAAAATTATTTATCTATTTCCTAAGTATTTCACATTAAACATTCGAGGAAAAATTGACAATGTATCAATTGACAGGTCCCTGTCGCAGGGACGAGCGAGTGTCTATTTTCAGCGATGACGCTGCTTAATTACGCGGTTGATGTAACCTATTGCGTGTTAAACAATTGGCGTCAGGTGTGGGGTTAATAAATTGTGAAATGTCAATTAAAAATAAATAAAATGGCTAAACTATTAAAATTATGTGAATTAAAAGTAAGTGATCTGAAGACAGAACTGGTAGAACGAGAGTTAGATACGACAGGAAAGAAGTCTCTGCTTCAGGAAAGACTGCGGCAAGCATTAATCGATTCTGGTGAAAGTCTTGACGATTACTTATTCGACATATCCAACATAAGAACATTAAAAGAAGATTTAAAATAGGAAATAGTCGAAAAGTCTAGAACATTTAAAGATGAATTAACAGAAAATTCTAGAACATTAGAAGAAAAATTAATGGAAAGTTCTAGACAAGCAGAAGAAAATTCCAGAATATTAAAAGAAGAATTAATGGAACATTCTAGAAGTTTAAAACAAAAGTTAGAGGAAACTTCCCGAAAATTCGAAGAGTATGACAAGAAGATTGACGAATTACAAGAAAAATTCACTAGAATTACATTGTCGTTAGCGCTAAAATGTGATGTAGCGAATTCAGGTTTACAAGAAGTAAGGAAAATAGTAAAACCTGCTAGTACTACAACAATGCACATAAAAACACCGGAATATGATGGAAAATCTTCGTGGCCGAGTTATTTAAAACAATTTGAAGCGGCTGCGAAAGCACATAACTGGACGTCTACAGAGAAGGCTACAGCGTTGACTGTCTCGTTGCGTGGGGAAGCCATCGACATCCTACAAACGCTGAAGAAAGAAGAACAAGAGGATTACGACCAACTAGTCAAGCAGTTGGATATGCGGTATCGCAATGCGCACGTTGAGCAGGTATACCGGACGCAACTGAGGAACCGCTATCAGAGTTCAAAAGAAAGCCTTCAAGAATTTGAAGTCGACATAGCTCGTCTGGTTCGTCTCGCACATCCTGCAGCTCCTGACAGCGTTTTGGAGTCTGGCCATTCAAGCATTCATCTACGGAGTTTGAGACAGCGAAACGCAGCAAGCACTGCAATTGGCCCGCCAAAAACATTAATTGACGCACTCTCATATGCACTAGAACATGAAGATGCCAAACAAGCTTCACGTAACCAATCGGGAGTGCGAAATATTAATGCTGAGAGAAAAGAAGACACGGAAGATCAAGAAAAGAAAATGTGACGAATTGTTAATGAAGTGTTTGCTGAAAGAAAGAAACTTAGTTCTTGGAAAAAAGCAAAAGAAGATGGAATTGACAAAAGAAGAAAAGGAGTTGGAAAACTAAGTCGGGTTGATGCGAAGGGGTAATCGGCAACTCGTAACCTGGTAGCTACATAATCTATCAGTTATGTCGCATCCCTTCATCATCATGCCAGTAGCATCTACGTGAATGGCTCTGTTGATGGAAGGCCACTGAAAATGTTACTAGATACGGGTGCGACAAAGACTATAATTAGACCCGATTTAGTAAAGAAAACAGGCAAGACGCATCTTCAACCTACCATGTGGAGATTACGCTCAGCAACGGGAGAACAAGGTACTACATTTGGAGAAATAGATATGATCTCACTATTGGAAACACATCCTTTAAACATCGTGCGCTGGTACCTGACGTTGAAGATGAATTAATACTCGGTATGGACGTAATAAAAAGCACTGTTTTAAACGACCTGAAAAATGGAGTAATGATGGTTAATGAAGAAGAACTTGTTTTAAACCCACGAGAAGACAAGGCTGTGCGCGTACTAATGGCTGAAGATATTACCATTCCACAACGAAGTGAATCTATCGTGCAAGCACAATTAGTTGGTAGTTTTTGTGAGGGGAATATTGTTATGTTTGAGCCCAAGAATGATGATGTAAAGACTGGTACTGGAGTTGTAGGAAAATCATTGATCAAATACCAGTTCGAGTAATGAACGTAAATTTTTATCTTGTTGTTCTTAAGAGAGGAACAATTTTAGGAGAATGTTTGGTAGTTTCCTCGATTATTCGAACTGTGAAGGCCAAGTGAAACATATCTCAGGAAGTTCCGGACACTTTAATTAACCAAATATCAACATCTTTCTAAGAACTGACCGCCGACCAGAAAACCAAGGCGAAGAAATTAATTGGAAGATTTCAAGATGTGTTCCAATTTGACAAGACAAACGGGAGAACTAATGTGGTTCAGCATAAAATAGACACCGGCCACGCAAGACCCATCAGCCAACCAGCAAGAAGACTACCATTCGCAAAGCGTGAGTAAGCGGAAAGAATTATTGAAGACATAAAAAAGGAAGGTGTGATCGAGCCTTCAAGCAGTCCGTGGGCTTCACCAGTGATGTTAGTGAAGAAGAAGGATGGCTCTACACGATTTTGCGTCGATTACCGTCAACTTAACAACGTGACACTTTGGCAGGCTCAAAGATTTTCTCTACTCTGGACCTAAAGAGCGGATACTGGCAAGTAGATTTGGATTCAAAAGATAAAGAAAAGACAGCCTTCACCATTTGTACCGGACTCTGGCAATTTACTGTAATGCCATTTGGGCTCTGCAATGCCCCTGCAACGTTTGAACGACTCATGGAAACAATATTGGCTGGACTATCATGGAAAACTTATTTAGTCTATTTCGACGACATTATTGTGGTAGGTATAACATTCGAGAACTACATGAATAATTTGGAACAGGTTTTCTAGAGATTGCGGAAGGCTAACCTGAAGCACAGCCCCAAGAAGTGTCACCTGTTTCAAAGGGAAGTTCATTACATTGGACACGTGGTTTCTGATAAGGGTATTGGAGTTGACATGGGAAAGATAAAGACCGTGAGAGATTGGCCAGCAGCTAGAGACAAACACGAACTTAGAAGTTTTCTTGGTTTGTGTACCTATTATCGACGATGTGTACCTGGATATGACAACACAACCAAGCCACTGACAAGGCTTACTGAAGGTCGAATATTTATCTGGGAAATGGACAGCAAAGCTGCGTTCAAAGATCTGAAACATGCTTTGACAAGCGCACCTGTCATGAGTTATCCTTTACCTGAAGGTGAGTTCACAATAGACACAGATGCCAGCAACGTGGGAATTAGTGGCGTTCTTTCCCAAATACAAGACGGACATGAGAAGGTCATTGCCTATTTTAATATGACCTTGTCAAAACGAAAGAGGAATTATTGTGTTACTAGCAAAGAACTCTAAGCAGTCGTGAAATCCGTGGAACATTTATACAAATATTTATACGGAAGGAAATTTTTTATTAGAACTGCTGTATTAAAATGGCTGCTACAATTTAAGAATCCTGAAGGTCAGGTGGCAAGATGGATTGAAAGACTACAGGAGTACGATTTCAAAATCGAGCACAGGACAGGTACCAGCCATCGTAATGCCGACGCATTGTCCAGAAGGCCGTGCCAAGATGATCGCAAGCATTGTCGTCAACTAGAAAAGAATTTTTTTATCGTCGCCAGGACAACAGTAGTCGACGATAATTAGCAGCTCAATGGACTACGCAAAGATCAAGAAAAAGACCCGACTTTGAATATTATACTGAAATGGAAAGCAGGGGAGAGCAAACCAGCATGGCAAGATGTTGCACCGCACTCACCGAGTGTAAAATCGTACTGGGCGTAATGGGACTCCATGGTGATTGAGGATGGCCTGTTAAAGCGCGTGGTAGAAAATGCTGAGGGAACTGAGAAGAGAACTCAGTTAGTTATTTTTAAGAGTAGAGTACCAGACGTGTCGGAAGAGATCCATGACGGATCTGGAGGCCATTTTGGAGTCATCAAAGCGCTAGAAAGGTTGCGTCAGCGGTTTTACTGGGTTAACTTTACGGAAGATGTTAAATATTGGTGCAAGAAATGTATGGTTTGCGCTAGAAGTAACGGTCTGCATAAACGACGAAAAGCTCCTATGCGTCAATACAACGTTGGCAGTCTATTTGAGCATATTGCGATTGATGTGGCTGGACCATTCCCAAAAAGTGACTAAGGAAATAAATACATCGTTGTTGTCATGGACTACTTTACCAAGTGGGTTGAAACGTATCCATTACCCAAGCAGGACGCCACCACGGTCGCTAAAACTTTAGTTAAAGAATGTATATGCCGATTCGGAGTACCATGTGAACTCCATTCCGACCAGGGAAGAAATTTTGAGTCTGCCGTTTTCCAAAATGTCTGTAAGATATTAGGAATTAATAAAACTAGAACAACTGCATTACATCCGCAGTCTGATGGCATGGCTGAACGAATGAACATAACGATCAACCGATATTTGTCGAAGGTAGTCTCCAACCACCAAAGAGACTGGGACCGACATCTCCATCTGTTCCTGATGGCTTATCGTTTATCCGTCCATGAAACAACTGGGAAAACTCCTGCGAACATCTTATTCGGGCGTGAGTTGCGCTTACCATGCGACTTGGTGTTCGGCAGTAAACCTGGGGAAGATCTGGCCGGGGAAGATTACGTTACGGACTTACGGAGAAGAATGAATGACATTCATAAACAAGTCCGTACGAACATTCAAGCTGCCAGTGACCGAATGAAGGACCGGTATGACATCAAGGCCGAAATAGGTGGATATCAACCTGGGGATTTAGTGTGGCTTTACAACCCACAAAGACGTCGCGGTTTATCACCAAAGCTGCAAAAGAATTCGGAAGGCCCCTATGAGGTAGTCAAAGGGATAAACGACGTGGTATACAGAATGAAGAACCGACCTACCGGGAGGCCGAGAGTAGAACACTTTAATCGGCTAGCCCCTTTCGCCGGAGACAACCACGAAGAACATAATGGAGCAACGAGAACACCGAGATCTATTCACCGTGTCTTCAGATTATTCCCTCGGTCACTGCGAATCAGAAGACTTAAATATGTCCCGCGGCATAGCTTCAACATTTAAGGCGAAATTTGGGCGACTACAAGAACTGGTCAACCAACGTTTAACGGTTGGGAAAACGCTGCGCCTGAGGGATAGCAATGCAGACCATCTGCGGTACATCTATTACCTGGTTACAAAACCACGCTCGTATCAGAAGCCGTCATATCGTAACCTGTGGAACTCGCTGTGCGATTTGAGGGATCATCTGCTTGAGAATGACATTTGGAAGCTAGCCGTATCAAAGTTAGGCTGTGGTCTAGATGTTTTAGATTGGAGGATTGTTAGAAACACGATAGAAATCCTCTTCCGTTTTGCCGGCGTTGAAATTCTCGTTTGTAGTTTTAACCCTAACGGACATATAGAAGAAGTCAAGCGGACCATCGACTGTCATTTCTTCAAAACTTCGAAATGCACCAAGAGTAATGCATGCAGATTTCGTCATCAAGAACTGTTCCGAGATGAAAAAGTCTTAAGAAGGGGGCAGTGTAATGTGCAGCGCCCACCGTCGGCGGCACTGTCACCGTCGCTGTCGCAGGTACGAGCGAGTTTCTATTTATAGCGATGACGAAACAGACTTGTCGGAACCTGGTTAATTACGCGGTTGATGTAACCAATTGTGTTTGAGTTTTTATCTGGAAGTGTTCTAGAAAGTTCTCGAATACAAATGCCGGAATATATAAGCACTGTTAGCGAAGGCATTGTGGAGTCTGATATAAATAAGCGTCGCGTATTGACTAGTGGGTGATATAAACAGATAGTCGACAAGTGGTAAACATAATAAATATAGTTGTATAAATAAATAAGTGAGCTATATATTGTTTAAATAAATAATCTTAGTGTTTCAGTGTGTTATAATATTCTTAGTCTTAATTAGTGTTTAATATTTGTTTAATCGTAGTGTTTGTTATATTTATTATCTTTTAATTATATTTAATATCTATTTATCGTTATAATAAACTTTTTTTTAATTAATAATAATTGTCTAATATTTACACGTCACCCAAATAAATAAAAACGCTACAATACATATGAGACATAGTGAAGTAGTATCAATCAACAAGTAAATATTTACATTTGTTTTATTGTTATTATACATTAATTGTTTTTGTAATTATTATTATGTTATATGGTTTTTATGGGGGTGGGATAAATGTAGCAAGCCTACCCGATTACGGTAAAAGTTGGAGGGAATCGAGTAGACTTGCAAAATAGGTGATTCTCGATGTAAACAATTTTTCAATTTTCATAATAAAATATAGACAAGTCTTCAAAATAATTCTTTAATATATAGTTTAATCGCTAACTTCCAATATTAAATATAACGTCTTAATACGTTATATAGTCTTTTAAATTGAAATAGGTCGGTCCGAATGAAGGACCGTTATGACATCAAGCTACTGTGAAATCTACCTTTCCGCAACGGTAACAGTACATTTACGCTGTCTCTCATCACAGCCGGCGGCGCGGTGTTTTGGTTCGTCGCAGTTTCAGCACTTGCGGGTGTGTGGCTTAGAAGTGGTTTGCCTCGTGTCCTGATTTCAAGGATTTTTGGGACGAGATTCAATAGGTGCAGCTTGATGTTCGCTGTCCGTATACACATATGCCAAGTCGAGTCCGTGTGACTGTCCACGGCGAGACGGAGGTAATTTCACCTGTCTCTAGCTTACGACATAATTGTAGCAGGTGTGATACGTATTCGACGTCGATAAGGCCGAGCTGAGTTTGATGCGATGTTCCGTAATAATATTCTGTTTCTCAGAGAGTTTAGCTCCTAGCTCGTAGACACGAGAATAGTGACGTCATTGCCGCAATGTAGATCCCTTTGGGTTCTTTAGACCCTTGTGTATGTGTGGCGGATCGAGTAGCCTGGCACATTACCACCCCAACCAATATTATTATTTATTATAGCAATTCAGTTGTTTTATACATTTTTACGCAAATATACAAGTCAATCCCTGTCTTATACAAATTTATTAAATTATTGTTTATATATACATACATACATACATACGTATAATAAGGTAAGGATGATTAAAAACGTCAATCACAAACACGACTTGAAATTTTTTCTGGCATCTTTCTCTTCGCTTTTTCTTCCTTCCTCCTCTCTTGGAATCAAACAGCATCATATCCCCGGTCGGCAGACTCACTTGCCACGACCGTGGGAAATCTTTTTTTCTGATAGGCATGTTCCTCATGGACATGCCTATAACCCAAAAAGTCCAGATAAATTTTCAAGAATACATAACACAACAACTGCAATAACTACTACAGTAAGTACAACAGCTACAACATCTACAACAACAACAACACCACCAACAATAACAACTACAACAAACTGGTTGAGACCTGGACCTGCGACCTTTATATTATATATATATATATATATATATATATATATATATATATATATGTATATATATTATTATTATTATTATTATTATTATTATTATTATTATTATACTGTATTTTCTATTTTTACTATACCTTTTAATTATATCGCTTCTATGGGAGGGGAGTAATATGGCGGATCGAGTAGCCAGCCACGTTGCCACCCCAACTAATATTTATTTATTATAGCAATTCAGTTGTTTTATACATTTTTACGCAAATATACACGTCAATCCCTGTCTTATACAAATTTATTAAATTATTATTTATTTATAAGTACATACGTATAATAAGGTAACGAATATTAAAATCGTTACATATGTCTCTTGATCTCGTCTACTAGCTTCTCCTCATAGTCTATAGGCTGGCATACTTCCCTCAACCCATCTATCATCTCACTCCATGAGGTAAAGTTCTGTGTATTAGCACGGTACCACATTACCGCAGTTTATTCGAACAGGTCGACAGCGGTATGAATTGTATGAAGGAAACTAACCTCGTTGATAGCGGTAGAATTTATTTTAAACGATTTAGCGGTAGATTTTAATTCTGACTCAAGAAATGCCAGTTTCGCTAAAAGTTGAGATCGCTTTGCGCGCTCTGCCTCAGACGAGGGTTTGCTATTGTTGACACGATCGACGGCATGCGCAACCTTCATAACTATCATTCGGTATTCAGGTGACGCTTTTAGTCCCGCAAAATCATGTATCATTTTATTAATCTCTTCACTTTTCTCTTGAAGGGTGGTCACATCCTGTTCAAACGTATATGGGTACTTGGGCCGTGTGATCGAAATATTATGCTCTACCTTAAAAACACTTCGCAAAGATTTCCTCATTTGATCGCAAGAACTATCTACCTTAGAAATGCTCCGAATCTGAAGTTCGTACGTAAGTTCATTCTTCGATAACCTATTAATCTCGCATTTCTCGTCCATGGTCCTAATTTCTACTATAATTCCTCAAAACCGACAATAATAAACTAACTAATCCTAAATCCCAAATTATACCTAAAATATGCTAAGCTTCCTTGAAATTATACGAAACTAAACTAATCTAACTAAGGCAAAATAAACTATTTACAAGCGAAACATTGTTTTAATCTACAGGTGGCGAAAATATCCCGAAAACAAAATAATAAAAGAAACACAAGTTAACACGATAGGAGTAACTAAATGTTTGTCCAATACCCTTTTTGCCGAGAAATTTTTAACGAGAGGCCCCACGTTGGGCGCCAATTTTGTTGCAATGCCCTAGTTGGGTAAGGCCCGAGCAAGCGGTTTTGAGAGCGGCCTAACCCAGTGGAGAGATAGGAGTATATATATATATATATATATATATATATATATATATATATATATATATATATACAGGGTGATTTGTGACGAAACGGTCCGATTCTTAACCGTTACGGAGATATCACTTCAAATTTTTTAATAAAAGCAGCACCTCAATGACGAAACAAATCCTATATTATAATGTACTATGCTATACAAGTAAAGGAAAAACAATTGAATGTATAATATTTTCAAAATGCCGGTTTCACGGGAAGTGACAAAAATTGATTGAAATACACTTCTGTGAGGGGCTCGTCTGTTAGGATAGCGGTGTTGGTATTCAGCAACGGCCCGTCTAGCGTTCCCGTTGCAGTATCCATAAATGAAAATCATATCGACATATTCTTGATGTGTAAATATCGCCGGCATTGCGGAAGTGTGTAGCACTAACTAAAATAACAGCTGGATGTGACAGCCACAAAAAACAAATGCCAAAGATTATTTGTAATAATAACAGCTGAACGTGACAACCACAAAAAAACAAATGTGAACTATTATTTTCCGCGGTTAATCACTTACTATTAATAATTAATATCTCAGAAATGGTTAAGAATCGGATACGTTTAATAATTGTTGTACTTACTACAGAATATAGAGTAGCGCAGTTCGCGGCGTTATTCAAATAATATTTAGTAATAATGCTGGAATCACGCTTGTGCGAACATAGATCTTATATTAACTTACTAGATGTAAGCAAACGTATGCTTTTACGTGCAAACGAAGGGAACGCTTAGGATTAACCAAGAAAGATATATACAATACCGTAAGAGGAACGAAGATAACACTATTAAGCAATTATTTACTGCGCATATAGCTTACGCATAGCCGAAGCGTGGCTTGAGCGGTCGCTCATCTCCTCATCTCGTTCGCGTCCCGGCAACAGCCATTTTATCTCTTTGTTTGGTAGCAACAAGTTGTTTGTGTATTTGTGTTTAGTTTGTGGATAAGTTGTTGTATTCAATATGAGTTTTGTTTTGCAAAAGAACAAAGTTGTTTGATACAGCAGAAATGTAAAAAACGGTACAATTTAAAAATGAATAAAATATTTTATATTACATTGCGCATATTTAACTCCCAATATCCTTACCATCATATATCGTTATGTACATGCCAAATGAACGAATGTGTATTTTACTTGTTTTGAGTAAAATGCGTTTTAGTATTCAGATGGTTATAATAAATCTGTTTAGGAACTGTTATATGAAATTAATTTGACCACATGCGTGCATCACAGTGAATTTTTTTGCTATAGTTTTATTCCAAACTAACACGAATGTGGTACATTCGTGTTTTTGATATTACATTTTAGAACATACATTCGTGATTAAGGTTTTATAAATTTCAAAGTTCAACTTATAACATATTCGTGTATTTGACAGATAAAAATATACTAACCAAGCAACACATTCGTGTATTAAACTTACAATCGCTAAATTTGCAGTTCCTTTGTCATATAACTGACGATATCAATTCAAAGGTGATTCAAATTGGAAATCATATTGATACATCGGTAGTTTCAGTTAGACGTGCGCAGCGGTGATGCGCAAAAAATCGATGCTTAATATAGCTATCTCTCTCAATCCTAAGCGTTCCCAAGTTCTTACATCTAGTGTGTATAGCACTATAAGATCTATGTGTGCGAGGCGATCGGCAATAGTGAAAAGTCACTGCTTAAACAAGATGTCGGGACTGGGAGGTACGCGTACATTGGCCAATGGACGATGGTTTCCGCCGTGGTTGATGTCAACATAAAAATTAGGTTTAACAATATACGTATATACAGGGCGTTACCTTTAAAACAACCAGCGCTTTTTTGGGCGAACTAACAACTTTAGAGAAAAATGTTTTATACCAAAAATGATCAAGAATAAGGGGATAATGTATCAATAGTAACAAACCGAATATTTAACCAGTGGTTCTCAAACGGTAGAACAAAATTATATTTTTTTAAATGGCACCCTATATAATTTTTAGCCCTTTAAATAGAATATTATTTTCTGATTTTAACGATATAAGTATAGCATAGGGTTGTATAACAATTATTTCGAGAAAAATGGTATTAAAAACTAGAAATAATGTAATAAAAAATTATTATTATTATTTCTAATACCATCTTTCTCGAAATAATTGTTATACAACCCTATACCATATTTATATTGTTGAAATCAGAAAAAAATCGCTATCTAATGAGCTAAAAATTATATAGGATACCATTTAAATTTTTTTAATTTTGTTCTGCCGCTTGAGAACCACTGGTCGAATTTTTGGTTTGTTATTATTAATAAATTAGTCCCTTATTCTTGATCATTTCTTGTTTATAACATTTTTTTCTAAAGTCATTAGTTTGCCCAAAAAAGCGGTGGTGGTTTTAAAAGAAACACCTATATATATATATATATATATATATATATACACAGTATGTCCCCGGATTAAGTTTACAAGAGGAAAAAAATCTTATTTATGATTTTTCGAAAAAATGTCAAGGGAAGGAAAATTTTTGGTTGATTTAAAACGCATGATTCAGTTATTAAAACTTTTAATTAATGCAAGGTTCTTTTATTATAACGTTTTTTTCGTATTTTGTCTTCCTATGCTACTGTTATTACGTTGAATCAAACATCATTTTAGTTAGCTTTGAAATATTGACAAATGATTAAATGTCAAAAGTAATTCTTATTATCTTTGCTGATGCCTAATTGGAGAGATCGTCTTCATAAAGACAATTTTGGATGAGTTCGCACTGAATCTTACTAGTATTGTAAACAAAACCTTTTTACTTTATAATAAGAATTACTTTTGACTTTTAATCATTTGTCAATATTTCAAAGCTAACTAAAATGATGTTTGGTTCAATATAATAACTGTATTATTAGGACAAAATACGAAAAAACGTTATAATAAAAGAACCTTATATTAATTGAAAGTTTTAATAACTGAATCATGTGTTTTACATCAACCAAAAATTTTTCTTACCTTGACATTTTTTCGAAAAATCGAAAATAAGAATTTTTACATCTTGTAAACTCAATCCGGAGACATACTATATATATATATATATATATATATATATATATATATATATATATATATATATATATATATATATATATATATATATATTGTAAAATAACCCGTAGGTTTGAAATATGACATGCACAGTAATGAAGGACCAATAGACAAGTGGGGAAGCAATTGTCTCAGTAATAACATAGAATAAAAATAAAATATTGTTCTTATCTGGTCGTCGACTCTTGGAGGATGTTGAGGAAGATGTAAATGCCCTGTCGTTGTACACAGCAACGGTTGGCGGTTGTAACTCTTCAAAGTGTTCTCGGGAATCACTCGATGGACGATGAGGACGAAATTTGACGTTGGTAGACGACGCCAAAGGCTCCAGGCTCGAACAATGTGTACAGATTCACTACCAATGTGAATGTTGCAGACGATATTCTCCAATACAGTGTGGAGAAGGATTTCAATCCTTTCGTGGAACAGACTACATTCACGAAATATACTTCCAACGTGTAATTTACGATAACACGGGAAGGTAAACGAAAAACTGAAATTAAATTTCCATGTAAAACCCAGAAAACAAAGGTAAAAATAAAAAGCCTGAAAGAATGATTGGAATTAGTCTACGAGGCAATACAAATATAAGGTAGGAACTAAAAAGGACTCTGAAGAACAAGGATATGCAATTCTTTTCCGAAGAACGCGCCCGAGCTTCCCAGAAGGCGTCCAGAGATTTCATTCGCCTGACTTTGAGGCGAGTGGGTTACTAGGCCAGCAGAACCATGACCAGAACACAGGGATGTTGTTAAGGTTGCCCAAGACAGAGGCGCTTAGATTATCGTAGTAGTGTAACAATTTAAAATAAAAATAACAAACAAATAAAACCAACTTAAACGTATACCCGACCAGTAGTTACTTCTGACCCCAGAAGTAACAAACAAATACAAAATGACAAACAATACACAAACTTACGCTCAAAAGGCTAACAAACCAAGACAACAAACAACATACATCTTCCCCGCAAAAGAACAAGCAATAATATTAAATGCAGTACGCTATAAAAAACTACATTATTTCAATAGAAAACATAATTGACCCCAAAAATATACATTTTATATAAAAAATATCTAATAATAGAATTGCATGTATGTTGCAAGTAAAAATATAAAGATATTTTAATAGAAAACCAAAAAAGCATTGAAATAAATGACCAAACAATAGAAATAAGACGACTAATAACACCATCAATAAAATTAGGCTTATCCAATGTATGCCCTTCCATACCCAACAAATTTATAGAAAAAAATATTTATACGAAATGGAATAAAACCCGTTTCTCCTATGTATTTTCAAAAGGCAGGATTACAAGAAGACATATATTCGCATATTTGTAGTTTTCGAAGACAAATATATGTATTACATTAAGGTAAAATCATACAAGATAGTGTTCTTTTTAAATACGAAGAAACATAAAATAGAATATTTTTGAGCGGTGAAATTGTATTATTCCATACGTGCAATAAAACAATACATGCTACTTCAAAGTGTGAAGAACCCATTCAAAAATCACACGAATCTGTCAATCCCAAAAATCTAGAAAAAGGCACAAAAAGACCAGCACCAGTATATTGAGAACCAGAAAATATTGGTAACAAATTAACGACCATACAAGAGAACAGTGATAATATAACAGAAAATATAGAATCAAATACAAATAAAAGTCAAGAAAATGAGGAAATGGACATTCCAAATATAAAATCTACAACCCAAACAGAAAAAGAATTCAAACAACCTAATAAGAAGACAAAACAATTAAATAATGAAAGCAGATCACGATCTCAGATTTCCGTATGTCAACAACAATACAATTGAAGAACAACTAGCCCCGCTCTACCATGAAATAACAAATAATCCTGATAAATGCGTGCTAAACATAGAGGAACTAAAACAGTTTCTGCAAAATGTTCAAGGTTTAAGTGAACCAATCCAAATTGCAAAAGAATATACCGACGATGTACATAAATTAATAGAGATGTTAGACGCAATAAAACCCTTTTTAATAAATCGAAACATTAAAAGCAGAATAACAAGAATCATAACAAGGATTAAAGTACAACAATACGAAGAAAATAAAGCAAAAACCGTTACACAATAATATTCCTAACATAAAATGAGTATACTCAAGTGGAATAATAATGGTTTAATATCTTATCTAGCAGAATTTCAATTAATTATACAAGAACATCAACCACACTTGGTGTGCATCCAAGAAATTCGAGTACAAGCAGGAAAAATATTTTTCCTGAAATCGTAATGTAATCTACTATTTCCCTGCCTACGCAAGGAAGTAAAGTGCAGCGTTGCAATGTTTATTTTCACAAACACATTTTATGTTTCAATATGAAATACAATTATTTATGTGTAATTTTCATATTTTATTAACATATAAAATTTGTATGAAATGAAAAATATAAAAAATTAAAATATTTAATAATTTATAACAATAATTTTATCTTTTATCTAACCCTAATTTGTAATCTGAAATCTGACAATTTTCACTCCGCGCAGCTCATATGTTTCAAGTTTACAACAACACACAACATAACCTATACATATAATACCTGTGCCAAATACACTGAGCCTTACTGAGCTAAGTTGTGGCTGAATTTAAATTGTAAGTATGAAATTCAATAGAGTTATTTAAGTTTTCAATGTGATTTACTTGTTAAATGAAAATAGGTTATATGTACCATTCAGTAATTTTGGATCCTTATAAGGTTTCAGAAAAAAAATAATACTTATCTCGTCATTGAAGTTCCTTTTCACGACTCATTATAGTTATTTGCCTCGGCTACGCCTCGGCAAACAATCTTCATATTCGTCATGAAAAGATGAACTTCCCTGCCTTGATAAGTAAATAAGTATAAAATGAAACATTATGATATACAGAAATGACATACAGAACGACCAAATAGCAAATGGAGGTGTTGTAATTTTATGCAAAAATTTTATACAAGTAGACCAAATAAATGTAAACAGAAGCAATTTCAATCAAAACTAATGTCCCAATTCCATTGACAATATGTAATATATATATATATATATATATATATATATATATATATATATATATATATATATATATATATATATATATATATATTAGTAAAATGACAATTAAATGTTAGCCCTGAAAATAAGAATATTAAAACACATTTATCACCCAAACCAGTATATTCAGAATTAATACAAAAAATAGCTAATCTAGATGACCGTCGCCTGGCCGAACCCGGTCACGCGGAATCCTCCTCCACGCCATGATTATTTCTGCAAAAGAATTAACACATGAGAAATACTCAGTGAGGAGTCAATCATTTACAAAATACACGCGCATCCACCACAAAGCAATGTATCGAGAAATCAAACAAGAAATAACGCACGTATGCAACAAAGTCCAATAGAACAGGGAAAATGGAATAGGTCATCTTATGCGAAACGCATACCTGCTACTCCATAGCAGTGTGGCCCCGGACTTACGCGTACATACTCAACTGTACTTGCCATTGCCACCCTGGCACCGGTCTTACGCGTACGTATACTCAACTGTACCTGCCATTGCCACTACTGTGGCCCCGGACTTACGCGTACGTATACTCAACTGTATCTGCCATTGCCAGCCTGAGCGGTGTGGTTTATCCCGGCACTCAAATATGGTTACACAACCAACCTTGCCATTACCACCCATGGGAATAGGGAGCTACCCTAACCCGAATTCCGCTTAGGTGCTGTTGACCCTAGTGGACTTACTTCGGCCTTAGGGGCATAGTTACAAAACCAGGATAAAACCATCCCTGCCGTACCCACGCGGTCAATCAGTGAAAACCCACGAGGCTAGCAATCGTGGACACATAGATCGCATTCCTGGTTACCCTTATCAGCTCTCTCACCACACCTGGAGGCTCTACCGGGCGCGACCGTTCAACAAGGATTAGGATAAAGGACAACACCGTAAAATAAGAGAATAATAATTCAAATCCGTATCTGCATTACTCTTGCTATCGTAGACTAAAAGTGTGTGTAAGACTCAACTCACAATCATACACATGCTAGATTAGCTCTCTCACCTGAATCACAACACAAATCAATCACTACGATATCGATGTTCTCACACTGAAATCTAGACATAAACTGAAATAAAATACATGAATACCAGTATCATTAAATGTAGCTCTTATCCAACAGCATCGGTTACGTACCTAAATAGCTAATTAGAGACAAAACATAATAAATTTAACAAAAATAATCTTACGCAAAATAATTACTGTGACATATATATATATATATATATATATATATATATATATATATATATATATATATATATACCGGGTGTCTTAGGCCGACCGACACATGGGCGATTAACATGTAAAATTAGTTAATTGTGAATAGTATCTCCCCAGTGCAAGATATTAAGATGAAATTTTGCATGCTTATCCGGGGATACTATTTCTATGGATTTCAATTCAAATCAGTCAATTTACAAGTGTAATATTAGAATAAATTAAGAAAAATTGTAGAAGTACCATGAATGTTATTCATATCTTGAAAATAATAGTATCTAAGCAACAGCTCTGATAGAGTACGGGTAACGTGCGCACTCCACAATTTAGAGAGTCGGGTTCGAAACCAACCGACAGCAATATTTATTTTTTAATTTTTTCTTTTCAAAATAATTTTTATTATTAGTATGTTTTTAATCTTTTATTAATATTTAATTTAATAAAGTGGATACATTGTACGTAACAAGATTTATTTATTTAAAAAATATTAAATCGTACCTACTAATTACAACATTAAAATTTAAAAATTATAATAAATATTCAAAATGGCTAACTATAATTTGAAGAAATTTAATTTATAATAAACCAATAAAGCAAATAATAAAATATTTTTTAAATAAATAAATCTTGTTACGTACAATGTATCCACTTTATTAAATTAAATATTAATAAAAGATTAAAAACATATTAATAATAAAAATTATTTTGAAAAGAAAAAATTAAAAAATAAATATTGCTGTCGGTTGGTTTCGAACCCGACTCTCTAAATTGTGGAGCGCGCACGTTACCCCGAGGGGTTGGTCACTTGCGAAAAAAGCGTACAATTCAATTCTAATTCCACTAATTCCTGACCAATTCCACTAATTTCCAGGTAATTCCTTTAATTCCCAACTAATTCCTCTAATTCCCAGGTAATTCCTCTAATTCCCAACTAATTCCTCTAATTCCCAGGCAATTCTTTTAATTCCTATTCAATTCTTTTTAATTCCAGAGGTAATTCCCCGTTATAAAAAATTGAAGTTAATATATTAAACAAGGAAAAACAAATAAGTAATATTTCTTAAGTACATTTTTATTTTTTAACAAACGCAACATACAGTACGTATATGTATATATAGTAAATTCAAAATAGAGTTTATTTAAATAGAACATAATGATGAAATATTTTAAAATTAATAAATATTTATTTTAATTTTGGAATCTTCGCAGTCTGTGTGTACTTATTCTTTAACGCTCTTTGCGAAGTAACCAGCAAAGTGTATTTTTAACAATAACTTTTTACCTTTTTTAATTTTTAAATTCACAAATCGAGAATTTTGTGTAGCATTTTTTTCTTTATTTTGCGCTGATTCACTATTTAAGTGGAATAAAATAGCATCACCTCAGTGCGACTGAAGTGTTGCCCGCCAGACTATATAGAACATATTACAGTCTGCTGAAGTATCCAGGCAGCAACAGAGATTTCTTCGAGGTAACACCCGTGGCACAGAAATGGTTAGAAAATTTGGACATCACTATATAGTATTTATTTATTTATTCCGTTTACATCATTAATTTCCATATTATAATCTGTTTTTATTATATGTATATGCCATACGATAAATTAAATTCTTTATATTTTTTTTACCTCTATATCATCAAAATTTATTTCATCACCATTTTCATAAGTATTTGTTTGGATGCCTCAAGAATTCCCTCAAGACAAACATTTTTCTCCACTCACTTTTATTGTATTTAATTTGGAAATTAATTTTATATTCCTACTTACATAATACATAGTAAATCCCTTCGATAAAAATACTAAATTATAAAAAGAGCGGGTTTAAAAATGTGAAAAATTTAAAAATATCTTTAACTTATTGTACTAAAATAAATTTAGTATTTTAGTGAATTCCTCTAAAATTCTAGTTATTTCCTGGGTAATTCCTTCAATTCCCAACCAATTCCTTCAATTCCCAGGGAATTCCTCTAATTCCGTGTTAATTCCTCTAATTCCACATTAATTCCTCTAATTCCTAGCTAATTCATGCTAATTCCTACTCAAGTGTACAACTAATTCCCAAGTGGTTAACCCCTCGCGTTACCCCTACTCTATCAGAGCTGTTGCTTAGATACTATTATTTTCAAGATAAGAATAACATTCATGGTACTTCTACAATTTTTCTTAATTTATTCTAATATTACACTTGTAAATTGACTGATTTGAATTGAAATCCACAGAAATAGTATCCCCGGATAAGCATGCAAAATTTCATCTTAATATCTTGCACTGGGGAGATACTATTCACAATTAACTAATTTTACATGTTAATCGCCCATGTGTCGGTCGGCCTAAGACACCCGGTATATATATATATATATATATATATATATATATATATATATATATATATATATATATATATATATATATATATATATATATGTACCACCCAATAAAAATATTCACCCAAATGACATACATTGATCAGCTCCTACAACCTCTTATAACACTAGGAGATTTTAACGCGTACAATGTAATCTGGGGTCCTCCGTATACAACAACAATTTAATATTGTTAAATGATGGGTCTGAAACATACAGATGCATCAAGTATCATAGATCTTACATTCGCAGATGCTAATCTGATAGCAAGTATGTCTTCGGAGACACTCCGCCTTCTTTTCGGTGACGGCCAGTTCCCTATAAAAATTACACTTACAACATCAAATATGTCAAATACAACAGGTGAAATTGAATGCAAAAAATGGAATTTTAAAAATGTAAATTGGGAAAAATACAATGAAATTTTTAAAAATACCGAAGAACGAAGAATAGATAATATAAATAACTCTGTGCAAGACCTAACATGTAAAATAGTACAGGCCGCTGAAATAGCAATATGTTACAAAAACAATAAAAACAAGCATAAAAAGGTCACTTAGTGGACCCAAAAATGCAAAGAAGTAGCGAAACTTCAAAAAAGGGCATTATACAGAAAATGCAATAGCATGGAAAACTTTAAATTACAAAAAAAATATCAAAAGCTATCTGCAGACGCACTGTCAAAAGAAATAAAACGCAATCATGGCAACAGTTCGTATCTACTATAAATAAAGGTACCTCTACTAAGATAATATGGAATAAAATAAATAGTATGAAAGGAAACGATATACCACGAGATATAAATAATTTAGTAGTAAATGGAAAGTCGATTACATTGCCAAAAAAACAAAAATCACCAATACACTCGCAAAAAATTATAAGGATATATCAAGTGACCAATTCTATGATCAAGACTTTAAACGAATCAAAAATGAAACCGAAAAGAAATAAAGGTAGACGAAGATAACACAAACCCACTCAACATCAATTTTTCTCTATGTAAACTCATTACAGCTATTGATGAAATGAAAGCCATTTCAAGCCCAGGACCCGACAACATTCCACCAATACTGATAGAAAACCTTCTTTTTGAAACCAAAGAATATCTTTTATAAAAATATATAATCACATTTGGTTTTCCCATACTTTTCAAAACAAAACAGATTCAACTAATTATCGACTAATATGTTTGACAAACTGCCTCTGTAAATTAATGGAAAAAATGATAAAAAGAAGATTAATGTGGTATCTCAAAAATAAAATTTTAACAACAATGTAAGCTGGATTTCGACCCGAACGTTCAACAACAGACAACCATTTCAGTCTTACAGCAGAAATATAACAGGCATTCAAACATAAACAGCATCTAATCGCCATGTTCTTCGATATCGAAAAAGCGTACAATATCGTACGGAAATTTAATAATATATATATATATATATATATATATATATATATATATATATATATATATATATATATATATATATATATATATATGTATACCATAAAAGAAAATGACATTCAGGGCATCATATTTCACTCCGTGAAAAACTTCTTGACCTATAGAAATTTAGAGTGCGAGCAAACAACGTATATTCAAATAAATTGAGACAAGATAACGGAAAAACGGAATCCCTCAAGGATCCACGTTAAGCGTAATTTCATTTCTATTAGTAATAAACAACATCTCACAGACAGTAAAAAGCCCAGTAAAATTTATTCCATAAAAACAAAAATATTGAAGCAATACATCAAATGTTACAAAGAACAATTAATAAAATTAAAGATTGGTCGAAGAACACAGGATTTAAATTTTCCCAGACAAAAACAAAGGCTATACACTTCACCAAATGTAGAACAGATTAATTAATCCGACATTTACACTCGGTAATGCACATATAAGTAAATAAACGATATTAAATTTTTGGGGTTAACAATATATAGAAAATTGACATGGAAAAAACAATAAAAACATATTCTTCATATTACAAATGTTTGTCATAGGAAATTAAATATCTTAAAAGCATTGTCTCATCATGAATGGGGAGCAGATAGATCTAATCTACACATTATATACAAAGCTCTAATAAGAAGCAAAATGGACTTTGTGTCAATAATATATTATCAGCAAAGAAAACAATCCTCCGACCCTTAGATTCACTACATCATATGGCATTAAAAATAATAACAGGAGCCTTCAGATCAAGCCCTATAGAAAGCATGTATTGCGAATCAAATGAACCATCCCTTAAAGACCGAAGAGAAGCGTTATCCTTGTCATATGCATGTAACTTGGCATCTCGACCTAACCATCCAAGCTTCCAATATACTTTCAATCTCACACAGCCATTAACAATCAAAGAGTACCTTCC
This sequence comes from Harpalus rubripes, assembly GCA_963082715.1. Taxonomy (NCBI): domain Eukaryota; kingdom Metazoa; phylum Arthropoda; class Insecta; order Coleoptera; family Carabidae; genus Harpalus; species Harpalus rubripes. The sequence continues at coordinate 41,116,637 of OY720450.1, forward strand.
CATTCATACACATATTAATGAAATAATAATATCCTTAAATATGAACTTACCACAAATACAAGAAAATAAAACTTCCGAATCACCTCATTCGCTCCTACAAATACCAGATATAAACCTAACACTTACATAGTACAATAAAACAGATACATATCCAAAAATTATAAAAACCAAGTTTCAAGAGATCAAGCAAAACCACAAAAACTATAAAAAAAACAGGGTCAGTTTTTATTTTTAATAATAAAAGTTACAAATACCATCTTCCGAACGAAGTCAGCATCTTCACTGCAGAAATGACAAGTATACACTTTAGTTTAAAAATAATAGAAGAACTAAATACAAGCAATACAAAGTATGTAATTTGTTCGGACTCGCTTAGTTCAATCCAATCATTACCAAGAATATACCCGAAATGTCCAATATTTAAACTTATTCAAGACCAACTATTCAAACTATTCCAGAAAAATATAAAAATAACAACTTTATGGGTTCCATTACGCATCGGTATAGCCGGAAACGAACAAGCAGATGTTGCAGCCAAAGAAGCTACCAGTATGGAAGTAACTTACTTGCCAATCCAAGAATCTGACACTAAACTGGATTTATAATGAAGTAACGCAAAACATAACGCAGTTGCAGTAAAGTAGAAAGTAAAGCAAGCGAGCTAACTGATTTATATTAAACGCAGAAAGTCTTACTCCTAACCAATTAGAATAATATGCAAAAATTTCGGCATCTTTCGTTCAACTTCGATATATCTTGTCTGAGCTTCGGCACTAGCTGCCAATCTTATAAGCTTTTTATAGGCATATAGAAAATAACACACAATATTGGTGAAATGACGCTTATTTACACTTTTGGTAACATGTATGTACATATTCATCACACTAATATTGACATCGAACGCTTTTGTCTATAATAATAGTGTTTGTGAAAATCGGGTTGATGAAAGTCGTACTTGAATTTTGTTGCCCCTACAAATCTGCCGCCCTGGGATTTAGCCCGGTCAGCCCCTACGTAAATATAGGTTTAACAGTAGTTGTGCTTGTTGTCGTTTCAGTAGTTGTAGTTGCCGGTCTTCATACTCTTCTACGAATATATTGCACTCAAATGGTGACATGCTGCTCGACTACATCGACTGTTCTTCCATTTCCACTTGTACTTGTGATGGAGGCATAGGAGAACAGGATTTATCTCCGATGTCTACATTACTAAATGTTCTGAATAATAAAAAAAATATTACCAGTTTGTAATGAGAGAGCATTAGTAAAAATATATAATACCACAGTATATACAACATATACAGTAGCGAAACTCTGTGTCGGCACCTTTGGACTTTTGATACCAAACTGAGTGACCTTGAATGAAGCCGCCATGTTTCTGTTGCGCGTATTGGCGCCAATTCAAATGGTACCACAAAGTATAATATCGTATTACACTACAACCAGTTATACAGTACAAATAAAAAGTATTTTACATGGTTTTAGTATAATAACAGTATACAATATTATCGTTCAAGGCTATTATATTCCTGCCTTCTGTCAGAATCATTGAAAACGTTGCCATAGTCGGCGATAACAACAGGCCGACACGGATGCATATTTCTTGAGCCTTATTTTATGTACAAAATATACTGAAATTTAGCTAAATTGTTATAAATTTAAAATATATGACCGTTCAATATACTTTGCGTACAAATAAATAAGTGTATTGAATATTTCAATTGTGATAAAAGTTAAATTCTACGCTCATGTTCCTAATTAAAGTGACGCCATGTTCTCGTTGCGCTGATTGACGCATACGCGCTGTGACAGAATCATGAGTTTCGCTACTGTATAATACTTTTTATACTGTGATAATACTCACTTCCTACTACTGTGGACGTACGGCTCTAAGAAAGACATTTCTTTATAATATTCCCAGTCATTTTCGATGACGTTTGATGCTGCTCCAGACGAAATATTCATTATTTCTCTCCTTTCTTTCGAGAACCTGTCCCTCAGTACTTTCCAACGGCGTTAGACAACTTCAGCTAAAAAAATATACAAGAAACTGTTATTTCAGTACATACATATCATTCCAAGTAAAATCTAATTTCATTATATATTTATTTTCTAATAATTGTTTACTTCCAATTAAATAAAATAACTTTAAAAACTTACTTGTTGTACTCGTATTTACCATGTATGTATTACAGCGTTAGCAATTTCTTCCCACTGTTGCGTCCCTCCGGTGCGAAGGACTAAGTAATAAGGACCTAATGGCTCGAAGGACCAAATGTTCAAACCCTAAACCAGCGAATCCGGCCTAGAAGAACCAAAATGTTTTGATCCTGCTCGCAAGCCCAAATGCGATGTCTCTAGATCAGCGAATCCGGTCTAGAAGCACCAACAATATGTTTGATGTTAAATTCAATGAATAAAACAAGACTATATGTAAACCAAATTAATTACAACCTTCGATAGCTGGTTCACATCACTGGACTTGGCCAATATACGGGATAATATTAATTTGTGAAACGTACTAATTAAAACGAACGAAGGACCAGATAGTTTTACGAACTAACAAACGTGCTAAATATAATTGCAACAAAATAACAAACAACTGAAATCCAATTCTGAGAAATATGTGATAGCGTATTGAATACAAGTGACATAAACAATAATAAACCAAAGATATAACAAATACGATATTTGTAGAAATTAACTAAATCATTTCATAAGTGTATGAACAAACAAATGTAGTTAAACAATATTAAGAACTCTAAATGAACTTAATAACAACCAACTAGAATGCAAAACTTGTTGCATTGAATGTACCTAGTCGACAATAACAGCAGATGCGCTGTGGATGACGTCACTCGAACGAGAACGTGTGTAAACAGGTTTACAAAGAAATAATAATAATTTCACCCAAGGAAATATGAATCAAATCCCTAACAACACGAATTCCCGTGAGAAATCAAATTGTACAGTTCGATTTTACAATTGATTCCTGAGATGTGTCTATTAGCTGCATAAATTGGCGCCGGAAAGTATTCGCGGACTATAAAGTACCAAATTAAATGAAAACCGAACGATACTCCTTGAATTAGTCGTGTTAGGCTAATCAAGCTACGCGTACGATAATTAAACAACCAATTACTTTACTGACCATATGAAAATCAGAAAGTTTATGCAAAATGGTGGAAAAACCACTCTCGCGGACGACGACGCGATACGTGTTTACCGTTTGCAAGCCAGAGACACTCTGAGTTCAGCGCAGTCGATCAACGCTGTGCAGCTGTACGCTGGGCGTGTGGGTGCGCGCGCACTCGCGTGAAGCCAGATGCAATAATATTAATATTAATAATTAGTTTAAGATACTACAGCTATTTCAAACAATTCTAAAATTAAACTTAAACACGTAAAAATAAATAACTAATTTTTCAAAGTAACAGAAACAGTTATTTCTATTTATTTATTGACTTATTTAAGTAGAGTCAGGGCGGGTTAACCGTTCTATTCCCATGTGCAGCGGGTTGCTACCTCAAGGGGTTAATATTTTCCAAATTCCTCTCATTTAAAACATGTTAGTTTTAAACATACCGGCCACCTTAGGGTCTCCCTAAAGACATACTTAGGCGTTGGCAATCTCTGTCTGAGCAGAGTTGGTTTGATCTTCGTCAAGTTGAACCACTTCACTTTGTGGCCAACACGAGTAAGGTTGTTGTAACCACTCTGGTCCACTTATCCAGAGAGTACATGTCTTGAAACTTAGAGGACTGAGACCTCTAGAACCTACGTCGGCCGCATTGTGTTCCGACGCTACATGACGCCAGTGTTCACTCGGAAAATTTGTCTGTATTTGAGCGACTCGATTACCCACAAATGTTTTCAGAGTGTGTGGTTCCTTGCGCAACCAGGCAAGAACTATCATAGAGTCCGAGAAGCAATGTACAGCTTCTGGTTGTTTTGGAATATTTTCGAGAATATTCTCGAGAAGTTTGGCGAGTAGATGCGCCGCACATAATTCCAAACGAGGTATAGTAATTTTTTTCAAAGGCGCTACACGCGTCTTTGCACAGAGCAATTGCACCACTGGTTTATCGTTTGGATAACTTCTAACATAGACAACGGCACAGTAGCCTCGCTCGGAGGCATCCGCAAATCCGATAAGATCGAATTTCGAACCCAAACAAGCTAACCTTGGTATCGAATAGTTGGATATACAATCGATCTCTTTCAGAAACAAGTTCCACTCCGAGACAATATGAGCGGGAGGTTCTTCATCCCATTCTACCTTTGATTTCCAAAGCTCTTGCATGATGAGTTTAAGAAACATCACCAATGGGGACATAATGCCTAATGGATCATAGATCCTTGCAATGCAGGACAAAATGTTTCTTTTGGTGCACAAATCGTCGGGTTTTGAGACCGTATACTCGTAGCAGTCGGACTTGCAAACCCATTTGACACCTAGCAATTTTACTGACTCGTCGTCAGTGAAATGGACATCTTTCACTGCGCGTGCATTGTCTGGTAGTTCATCCAGTATTGTTTGAGAATTACTGGCCCATTTTCGGAGGGTGAATCCTCCCTTTTCGAATATATCCGTGAGTTCACGGCGCAGTGTCAGTGCTGACTGAATGTCTTCAGCTCCAGTCACAACATCGTCCATATAGACATCATTTTGCAGGACTTTAGCTGCTAAGGGATATTGATTCCCTTCGTCTTGAGCCAACTGCTCAACTGTACGCAACGCCAAGAACGGCGAACAATTCAAACCAAAGCAGATAGTGTTGAATTGGTACACAATAGGATGTGTGGCATCCGCAGGTTTCCAAATGAACCTTAGAAATCGTTGATGCTCGCGTACAACTCTAATTTGTAGGAACATCTGTTTTAAATCCCCCGTAATTAAAATAGGATAAAATCTATTTCGCAAATGAAGAGTGAAGATACTCTTCTGTAGTACCGGACCAGGATACAAGTAGTCATTAATCGACTTTCCATTAGACGATGGCTTTGAAGCATTGAACACAATGCGTACCGGTGTCGTCGCACTATCAGGTTTAACCACCGCATGGTGTGGAATATAGTACGAATCCTGATCATTCAAATTGTGTTGCACATCAAGTCTAGTGACGTAACCCTTTTGCAAATATTCTTCGAATATTGCATCATAAGCCTTGAGTAACTCTGGGTCTTTACTCAAGCGAGTCAGCTGTGCGTGACAAATGGACAAAGCTTTCTTATATGAATTGCCTAGTACTGGTGGGTACTGTTTAAAAGGTAAAGAAACCGTGTATTTTCCCTCGGAGTCTCTTTGGGTAGTATTGACAAAATGATCCTCTACCATTTTATCCTCGGGTTTAGTGACAACCGATGGAGTTGGAACGTTTTCCAATTCCCAAAATTTTGACAATAGTTCGTGGGTATCTTCTTGTGTGTATGTATGATACGACACCACAGCATTGCTTGTTTGCTTGCTGGTATATTCTCCCATAACCACCCAACCAAAGATTGTTTTGATGGCGGTAAGTGTGTCATCGACTCCTTTCTTAACTCCGTTACGAATGACCTGACCCCAAATGTCAGCTCCTAACAGCATGTCTATTCGTTGAGATTTATAGCATTCGGGATCCGAAAGTTGGATATTCCCAAATTGTTTAAAGGTATCCCGAGATATTGGATAATCTGGGATTCTGCCTGTAATGTTGTCGATTACAATGCAACTCAAATCGAGAACTGGAGTTTCTCTACGACATGGTTTGATTTTGGTATGTATAATACCACTAGTGTCCTTGCCGTGGGTGTCACTGATTGACATAATCTTTGTTTGACACGCTTCAATAGACAGATTCAATTTGTGGACACAACGACTTGTGATGTAGGATTTCTGCGATCCTGTATCCAATAAGGCACGTACAACATGTACCTTTCCTGCACTGTCAAATATATGCAGTTTTGCAGTGGGTAGTAATACCGAAGTATGTTTTCTGTGTTGACTTAGTGAATAAGTCCTAGCAGACATTGACGTAGTAGTTTCAGAATTACTACTACTGGCTTGAGAGTTTGCATCACTCTTGGGTGATGACGGAGGATTGGTTTGCTCAGATTTTTTATCACGTTTGGGTGATAACGACTTGTTCGACCTTTCACCAAAATGCAGCAGCGTATGGTGAGTTTTGTTGCATGTTCTGCATGTGGCTGTACTAGGACAGTTCGGGCGTATGTGACCCATTCTAAGACAGTTGATGCACAACTTGTGTTTGATTGCAGCATCATGTCTTCCTTTAGGTTTAAGAGCTATAAACCCTTTACACTGACTGATGTAGTGAGATTTTCTGCAATACGGACAATTCGTATTAGTTGCCAATGTCATCGCTCGGGATGCTGGCTTGTGCCTTTTGATTGGCTCGTGAGTTTTGACAGGTTTGTCTGGTTCAACCTCTAAGCTTGAAACTTGCTTAGTCAAGAACGCAATTAACTCTACATGAGTGGGCTTGGAGTCAGAATCCAATGTTAGTTCCCACTGTCGTCTAGTAGCCGAATCTAGCTTACGACAAATCATGTTTTCCAAAATGACCCCACATGAGTCAACATCAACCTCTAAGTTTTTCAAAGCAGCGATGTTTTCGCGTGCTGTATTCAACAACGATTTTAGTGCAGGAGCGTCTGCCTGCTTGACCTTTTGCACATCTTGGAGTGCATTCAGATGTACCGACCTCAACAACCTAGGACGATAATATTCATCTGTGATGGCGTTCCATGCAATATCAAAACTATCAGCTTTGACGGGGATATTTGCAATAAGCCTAGCGGCTTCCCCTTTTAAGGATAACTTGAGATATTGAAGTCGTTCAATATCTGACAAACTGTCCCGATTTATCACCAACTGTGTGAATAAATCGTAAAAATTCATAAAAGTTGTTTTCTCCCCATCGAATGTTGGGAGATTTAATTTAGGCAAGCTGGGTTGCATATATCGCAAAGATTGTGCTGATTGAATCGAATGTGATTCTGATTTAGCTCTGTCGGACCCTGCCTGTGATCCGGTGTCTCCATTGAACATAAGCTTGTAATTGACACGTATGTCGCAAATGAGTTCGTTTATTTCATTAAACAACTTCTTAACTTGGGAAATTTCTGCCAATATATCCTCGTCGGGATTTTTGGTTTGTTCTAACTTTGAAGAATATTCACAATAAGTACGATTGAATTCTTGTTCCCAAGCTGCGAGAGACGGAAAAGTTACCTCAAATTTCACTTTACTTTTTTCATCAGTCTCTGAAGAATAGACTGATAGACGACGAATATGTTCTGTCACAACCTCTAATTGTTCGTGTAGTAGTTTAGCCATTTTACAGTGTGTTAATAAATGCAATTACTAATACCAAAGTAACTAGAAACAATAATTATCTCCGAATACCGCCAAATCCGGCTCGACGAAGACCAAATGTAACTAGAAACAATAATTATTTCCGAATACCGCCAAATCCGGCTCGAAGGACCAAATGTTGCGTCCCTCCGGTGCGAAGGACTAAGTAATAAGGACCTAATGGCTCGAAGGACCAAATGTTCAAACCCTAAACCAGCGAATCCGGCCTAGAAGAACCAAAATGTTTTGATCCTGCTCGCAAGCCCAAATGCGATGTCTCTAGATCAGCGAATCCGGTCTAGAAGCACCAACAATATGTTTGATGTTAAATTCAATGAATAAAACAAGACTATATGTAAACCAAATTAATTACAACCTTCGATAGCTGGTTCACATCACTGGACTTGGCCAATATACGGGATAATATTAATTTGTGAAACGTACTAATTAAAACGAACGAAGGACCAGATAGTTTTACGAACTAACAAACGTGCTAAATATAATTGCAACAAAATAACAAACAACTGAAATCCAATTCTGAGAAATATGTGATAGCGTATTGAATACAAGTGACATAAACAATAATAAACCAAAGATATAACAAATACGATATTTGTAGAAATTAACTAAATCATTTCATAAGTGTATGAACAAACAAATGTAGTTAAACAATATTAAGAACTCTAAATGAACTTAATAACAACCAACTAGAATGCAAAACTTGTTGCATTGAATGTACCTAGTCGACAATAACAGCAGATGCGCTGTGGATGACGTCACTCGAACGAGAACGTGTGTAAACAGGTTTACAAAGAAATAATAATAATTTCACCCAAGGAAATATGAATCAAATCCCTAACAACACGAATTCTCGTGAGAAATCAAATTGTACTGTTCGATTTTACAATTGATTCCTGAGATGTGTCTATTAGCTGCATAAATTGGCGCCGGAAAGTATTCGCGGACTATAAAGTACCAAATTAAATGAAAACCGAACGATACTCCTTGAATTAGTCGTGTTAGGCTAATCAAGCTACGCGTACGATAATTAAACAACCAATTACTTTACTGACCATATGAAAATCAGAAAGTTTATGCAAAATGGTGGAAAAACCACTCTCGCGGACGACGACGCGATACGTGTTTACCGTTTGCAAGCCAGAGACACTCTGAGTTCAGCGCAGTCGATCAACGCTGTGCAGCTGTACGCTGGGAGTGTGGGTGCGCGCGCACTCGCGTGAAGCCAGATGCAATAATATTAATATTAATAATTAGTTTAAGATACTACAGCTATTTCAAACAATTCTAAAATTAAACTTAAACACGTAAAAATATATAACTAATTTTTCAAAGTAACAGAAACAGTTATTTCTATTTATTTATTGACTTATTTAAGTAGAGTCAGGGCGGGTTAACCGTTCTATTCCCATGTGCAGCGGGTTGCTACCTCAAGGGGTTAATATTTTCCAAATTCCTCTCATTTAAAACATGTTAGTTTTAAACACCCACACTTATTGTTTTTTACTTCCTTGTAGAAAGTAAAGGACGTATTGCATTCGCGAAAAATTTCGGTTTTCAAATTTCAACGGAAATATCCATTTTGACCATCCCTGAATCCATTCTGACTAATTTCGTCGTGACGTCTGTACATACGTACGTATCTCTCATAACTCAAAAACGGTAAGCGGTAGAAAGTTGAAATTTTGTATTTAGGACTTCTATAACATCTAATTGCGCACCTCCCTTTTTGGTCATTACATAATTTCTAGAAATGGTACTTTATTTGGAGCCTATAATAGATTTTAATGAAAAACTATATTAAAATATAATCCAAAACTTTTAAAATTTGGTATATAAGACTTTTATATCAATTGGAATAACATAGCAGAGTTTGGCTGAAACAGGCCAACCGGAAGTGATATATTACCTGAAGTTGTTAACAGTTTTTCTTGAATAAAATGGTTTCATTTTAATTTTAGAAATAAATGCTTCAAATAGGAGTTTTAGAGAATTAAATTCTGCGTCTAGCACATCAAGTATTATTAAATTAGCCCTTTGTATAAGCGAGATATGTAAATTTAAAACTTATATACTTTTTGGTTTTTGTAATGAAGCTTGCTATGGATTAGGACAAAAAATAACAAAAAAATAAAAAAATAGATGTTAATGTCAAATACGTGCAATTTTATAATTGAGTCTATACTTCATAGTAGTCTTGCGTACAAGGAAGTCGTGTGGTGTCCACATCAGATTTTTTTATTATTGTTTTTGAAATCTTTAGACGATTTAACGTATAAAATTAGATTTATTTGGACAACTTGAATTATTTTCCTATTCATATCTAGGTCAAACAAACATTTCTGACCGAAGAGTCGGTATCGAATATCGATAAAATGGATCACGCTATCAATCTCAGCGCAATATTTAAAATGCTGACTTCTTATTGGCCAGCGGTAGAGAAGTTTAGGTAAAGCAATGCAGAAAGATACTGTTTTTAAGTTAGCATTAAGAGAAAAATGGATTCGGAGGTGGAGAAACACTACGTCAAATAAGCTTAGAGAAATTCAAGACACAGTTATAAAATGGCGACCAATAACAAATATCAGGCGATAACAAGTAATCCTAAGAAGACTAAAGATTGGCCACACATGTATAACCCACGAACATCTATTTAGAAGGGAAAATACTGACACATGTGAAGAATGTAATACAATATTAAATATCCTAATCCTAATCCAATGCCCGAAGTACCAACCGCAACGAGCCAAATACAAGATACCTACCAGGGCATCTAAGAGAGATATTCGACCACAGCAACATCCAAAAAATCATACCATTTCTAAAGGACATTTAAATATTTAATAGAATATAACATGTTAAGCGTTGACTTGTAATCTTGTAGGCTAAATCAAACACACATATAATAACGAACTGTATACTGACACTTGAAATCACAATCAATGCGCGACCAACTCTTCCGCTTCGCGTTCAGTTTCGTACTGACTAAAAGTTCTCAACGGCCAAGACTGTAGCTCAATGGGTAAAAAGGCGCGAATAATCATCAATCATCAATCACACAAAAATATATTATAATAATAATTGTTTTATTATATGTTTTTATTCCACCTCGGGCTTATGTACCTATATGTGTATATATAAGAGTGAGGTAAATTAATAAAAATATGTTCCTCTGATTATATCCCCGCAGTTTTTTAACCCTCTATCGTATTTTGTTGCTCTCAGGCAACATTGAATTCAAATGTTCAAAAATCTGTATCACGAGTTTCTAACCATATTAGCACAATGTCGCCTGAGAGCAACAACGTTCCAAGAAGTTTCTTACAAGTGGTGCAACCTGCAGAAAAAAATTTGCACTAAAAAAAATATTTATGGCGGCGATTGTCAAGATTTTCTCGTGGTATATTACGTCAGTTCATAACTACACCAATTTAGGTAAGTAAAAATGCCACATATATCGTGATTATTGTAAAATACATTAGTTTTGAACTGTTTTACTTAGTAGTCTTGCCATTTATCTGTATGGAGCTTTGCTAGCGGAGTAAATTTCGCTCAAAATTTTATGTTGCCTGAGAGCAACATTGATCTAATCTGGTACTCTTTTCAGAAATGTAACTCCAGAAAGCACGGATCTCGGCTAAGATTATTATATGGGTACCCACTTATTTCCTATTATTCTGTGGATATTACTTTTTAGAATTATTACTACCATTGTTTTTTGTTGCCAAAATGTATTCGTATTGTTCTCCGTTTATTTCTATTTGTGATTATTACTTTTTAGAATTACCATTGTATTTAGTAGCTGACATGTATTAGTATTGATTTCCATTACATTATTTTGTTTTTTATGTATAATAAACAAAATAAAAAATAAGTTAGAGTATCATTTTTTTGTATTGACTACTCTATATAAGTTGAAGTCCAAAACGGTCAATGTTGCCCTAGAGCTACATCCAATTTTTATGACTAACGGTCAATGTTGTCTCAGAGCAACATTATCAAACTTGTTTTTGGTGCACAAATTATGTATTTTGACTTATACATGGCCTTTATGATGACCTAAATATAACATGTAAATATCAGAATTTTCCTCAACGTTTTTAGTCAGGTGACCGCTAGAGGGTTAACTAGATTCTTTATTACAATAAAGAAATATTTGATTACAACAAAAATAAAATGATTACAATAATGAAAAATTGATTATAATTTTTATCACCGTATATTGTAAAAATTAGGATTTTTTTGCTTTAATTTTTTTTCTTGGAGCGTTGTGAATCAGGGTCTCAGATTTTTTTTGCATAGGGGCACAACAGTTCTATTTACGCCACTGTTTTTGACTTTTACATATACAACATAGAGATGCCCTAGTGCTTAGTAGGTATTTAGCTAAATTTGAAGAGTGATTATGCTTTGATTCATGATCTAAATCTTGACCTAAATATTTCTAGAAATTTATATATTATAATACGAATAAATATTGATCAGGATCATTATCATGATCTCAAATTCGAAATATTTACAAATTAGAATTACTTCCTGGTTTATTTTCAGATATTAATATTATTTATAGGAAATTTAATGTTGGTGACCACCTTCTGATTTAGATTTAAATAAAACACTAAACTACAGCAAATATAAATAAATTAAACCAATCTTACAAATCCCAGTTAAAATTTCAACTTCGTAAATAAATAATATTAAATCGGATTATTGGCATTAATGACACATTTGTGATTTAATAGTTTATTTTGTTTTAGTTTTATTTATTTAACTAATATTTAAACTTTAACCGAAAAAAATTGAAGATTTTTGATATTTAAAGTACATATTAGAAAAAGAGCTTTCCAATAAATTACAGAAAAAAAACATAATTTGTTTTCTACGTAAATTGAAAAATGAAAATGATTAAAACAGCATAATCGGTTCACTTTGAGATTTTTGTTTACTGTAGCAATGAATATTTTGATTTAGAAAATCCGTAACCCTGTCTAAAGAATGAGGTGTTGCAAAAAAATTAACATATATTTTTTCTTCTGATATTCGAATAAGTACGTTCTACAGTGTGATTAAATATGATTTTCTGTTCAAATTTCTGTATATATTAAGCACAGTAGCAGTTTAAAAATATACTTTTTGAATTGGCGCCAAATTACACTGTCCGTGGCATCAGACATATATTAGCCAATTACAAAACTGGAAAGATGATGAAAAAAAAAACAAATGTATCATACATTAACGTCAATGATAGCTTTAATGACAACTATGTGACATAAGGGGTGGTATTAATAAAAATAAGTAAATACTTATAAGTATGTACTTATAAGTACTAGCATTTACTTATCAGTATCAGCAAGAAGTAAAAGTAAATACTTATTTTCATATTAATAACCAGATGCTGATACTTACAGTAAATACTTACTTACTTATAAGTACTTACATATGAAATTCAGAAGTAAGCCGTGTGTTTGTAAAAAAATAAAATTTTGACATTTGTTGACAGTTCATTTTTATATTTATTTATTGGAAGTTGACAAACTAATCTGGAATTCAGTTCTATATCAATGAAAAAAGTGTTATTTCACGGTCTTCACCAACACCAATTTGAAAACCTTATGTAATATAACTTTTCGGCTTTTTTAAAATAAGGACCCGCAGTTATAATTTTTTTAGATGTTTATTTATCAAGGCCGGAACAGTGGCGTATTATCGCAGGGGGCGCAAAAATCGTACGTTCTCAGGGTATCAGGGTGCAAAATTATAAATGGTCACCAGGAGCTAAAAAAAAACAACGCAGCAAACGGCGTATGGGCTTGTGACACAAACAAGGTTTATTCGTCACTGGTCGGCAACATATCTTAAAAATAATTTCATTTAATAAATGAACACAGAGCACCATCTCTGGATTCATTGTTAACGCCAAGAAAGAGTTCTGTTAGCCATTCCACACTTTCGGGTGTAAAGCGATATAATTTGACAAAATTTTGTTCACTGGGATTTTCCCTACGAATTTTATAATTTTTACGGACTCATACGGCGTAGAACATGTTTTTTAAATTAATATAATCTTTTAAATTTTTGTTCGGTCCCCCATAAGCATGATAAATATCATACTTATAAATTTATAAGTAAATACTTAATTCCATAAGAATCAATTCCATTTTATTAATGCAGTTTTAAGTAATTACTTATTTTGATTATAAGTATAAGTACATACTTTTGTCAAATAAGTATTTTCTTATAGCATCAGCTTTTACTGACACTTTATTAATACGGATATAAGTACTTACTTAAAAAACTGTCAGTATAAGCATTTACTTATTTTTATTAATACCACCCAAGGTCTGACTTAAAGTGCAGCGTGATTTTTGGTTCTTTAGCGTAGTTCTTAGTTATTTATTATTATATTATAGCGTTATATTTCATAGTTTCATGCCCAGTATTATAAAAGATGGATAAGTAAAGCAGTAGCAAAGTAAAATTTACTCCTAAAGTAAAATAGTTTATTCCAGATATTTTCGTCAAAACAAGAATAAATATACTAGCTAAATAAATCTACAGAATAAATTACTCCACCGATGTTCGAGGAAGTAAATTTTATTGTGTAAAATACATTTGACACATGTCAACATTAATTTAATTAAATTTATTATAAATTTAATCCCATATATTATTTTTACATTTATTTATCTCCAACATGTTTTCTTTGTCTATTTCTGAGTAATTCCCCCGTTCTCTTTTTTCCATTTTAGTTGACACCTGACACTTTATGACACACACACACTGTTTATTTTCTATTTTGACTTTTGGATTTATTTCGTGTCAGGAACATACATAATACAATATTATTAAAACATATATAAAACATATTCCAGCGACACATTGTTTGGAATAGATCATCTTCAGTTGGAGATTGACATTATCGTCAGTAGTGGTCTCCAGCAATACTGTTTAATAATATTTTATCCTGGATTTAATAATCTCTCTTATGGTCCAATACTGCAAAGATTAGCCGGTATAAGAAACCGTAGCCTGAATGCATCATTTACCAGCTAAAAAAATAAATGTATTCAATAGTTCTTATTTAATTATAAAAATATTTATATTTACATCAAAATGATCTTTGCAACAAAGAAGTTTTGATTTTATGTTTTCATCTTTACTTGCGACAACCATTTCATTCTTCTTTCTTCGTTTTGAGGCACTATGTTTTATGTTTCCCTATTATCAGTTCTATTTGGGCACACTGCACAAAACACTTTTTACAACCATGTTTGATTATTTCTAAATACAAAAATCAATAGTAGTTGACGGATGTCATGACTGTCACTCGTTTAAATTCCGTCGGTGGCAAATGTTAGCCACACCCTCATTGGTTAGGTTTATTCTGACGTCATCAGGCGAAAGGGGAAGCGGAAATGCAAACATTATAATTTAAAAGACAATTTTCTCATGAATAAAGAATAATACGAAAAAAATAAAAAATAGGGGCAAAATATTTTTTCTTATTCTTTTGATTAAAGCAAAAAAGAAAAAACCGTGCAACACCTCATTATGTCATGTTTTCTCTTTTAATTATTTATGAATTTTCAATAATTATTTAACATTTGATTAATTTATTAACTTAACTGGACAGATAATTCGTTAAACATTTATTAATTTTTTGGTAAATTCCATGGCTATTGTAATTTTTGGGAAAATTTTCGGCGTTTTCATATCAAAATTCAGCCGTTACAAAGCATGCAAAATTATTTTTGTCTACTGATTCAAATGTAGAATTTTGTATAATACAACTTTTATTTGAATCTTTTTTTACCTAAAATAACTAGGGAAGCAGGAAATTACGAAAGAAGGTACATTTAATTTTACATATTAAAGTTCTATATTCAGCTGTGCCGGTGCCGGACAACATCCTGTATTCTAAGAAAAATTTGACTGTAGGTACATATTTATTCATGCCATTATAAGGTTTGTTCAAACATACAGGTTGCCTTTCGTTTATGTTGCGGTTCGTGCACTACTTTCTACTCATGCGCTAATAAAGTACTAGTTTTGAACTGACCCAGGACTATGTTGTGTTGGAACGGTACACGATCGTAATTTGTAGTTTAAAATTCGAAATTCAAATGCCGTAACAACTCACACTAAAATTTTTTTTGCAAAATACAAAATTTTAAGTTACCTAACGATCGATAATAAATACGTGGCCGCTAAATCAACAATAAATTGTGAAATTTGCGTTTTAATTGTAAGAATTATTAGAAAATCACTTAAAACTTCATCAAATGTCTAAAAATTCTTCCAGATCACTCATTTTATAAAATAAATTGCACTGCGCATGTCCCGGACTAACAGTACAACTAAAAATTCACTGACTAATTTGACCGTTCACGAACCAATTCAAAAACGATCATTTTTATGTTGAAACAACCGACGCTTAGTACATGATTCAGTCGAAATTCATGTTGGAATACTAAATGGACTCTGCGCATGTACCCGACCGTTCGCAAACTGGTTTGGCGGTGTGTTAGAACAAATCTATAGTTACAACTATTAATAGTACCTACGGTATAACAAATCAAAATTATGCAGATAAATATAAAAAACACTTACCGAATATCTTTCTCCATAATCGCGCGTACACAAAATTTGAGACCTGTAGCTTGACCGCCGAGCCGTGATCTGTGGGGATGAGTAGTGCGCAACACAGAGAGAGATCTCACTAGAAAGAGACAGGTAGTTACGCGGCTGCTGGCAAGGTATTAAAGAAGACTTTAGTGTTGTAGTAATGTATGTTCCAAGCGCCCGCTAAACCCTGGTCGTTATATTTGTTTTGAAAATAAGGTTAAAAAACAGGAATAAGGACCCGAGATTTGTGCGTTTTCCACTCGGAAGACATCGTTTATCTTTGGGGTCCTCGAAGCTCTGACGACTAGACTGTAAGGATTGAAGAATTAAAATCATATACGTTTTAGAAATATACCTCTGATATAAACTTCTTAGCGTGGTCGACATCAGATTGCAGAGATATATGTTTCTATCTCAACTTGTCCCTTTCTTTTAATTTGCGCAAGCTCGAAGTCTGAATATTAAATTGGTTAAAACAAAACCTTGAATTCTAATGTTAAACCACGAATGTTTGAATGTAGTTTCGTTCTCAATATCATATTTGAAATTATATACGCAAAACATTTTAAAAACTAGGAAATATATTATTATTTTTATAAATTATTTATTTCGTTTATTAAAAAAGAATATTCTCAATAACATTTAAAATAGAATTTACAAAATGTATTTAAATACAAGAGTGAAATTTCAAGAAAATATATAAATAATAAAAACATTTTTATAAGGGGGGGAGTTCCCATTGATAATGCTATATATTTTTAATCAATACTTTGTCATCGTTTGTATTTATAATATATATATATATATATATATATATATATATATATATATATATATATATATATATATATTCAACTTAATAACAAAGTATAACAGTAATTTTTATTTGATTTATTATTTATTAAATAATCAATCTAACAGAAATAAATGTTCCAAGTGAAGGGTTATACAAATATTAAAATACAAAAAAAAAAATAAGAAAATACCTTGAAAATTGTGATTATAAACAATAAATATACGTATAAAGAAAAAGTAAACATGCAGGGAACATTTCTTTTAGAGGAGATGGCCTACACCAGTTACAGCTGTCAATAACACTGTTCAATATTCAAAACAAATGTATTTTTCGTCGATTAAAAGTATTATAATTTAATAAATAGAGTATATATTTACTGATTACTAAATATTACTAGTCTATTAAATTTACTACTTATAAAATCGCGCTTCAGCGAATACATTTTAGTTTCGTGATAAATTCTAATTTTCTTCAAGTTACCGTGTGACAAGGCGAGGATAAGCGCAATAACAGATAAATAACTTTTCATAAACTCTTCTAACTTATAGTTTCGATAATCATATTTTAAATCTGTTTATCTGTTCAAGTTATAAATGTCAAAATTCAGTTTAGAAATTCTTTTCGTATTATGATAGTCACGACATTTATTTGTTGATCATTAGGTTTAGAAATTATTGTGTATACGTTCGTGACTTTGGGTGACCTAGCCTATGCACCCCGTGCCCCTAAGATAATCCTGTCCTGAAGATAGCGTTTTTGTTTTAAGACAGTCGGATTAGATACTCGGGAGAGTGAACATGTAGTCTTTAATTTTGGGGCGCATGCCGCCCGCCCGCTGGGTTACGGAAATGTAACCATGTAAATAAACCTTAGTTTAATTGTTAATAAAGTTAGTTAGTAAATTCACAAGTTAGTTATTAAAAACCAAGTAGTGTTCATGTCCGTAAGTTCCCTTCCGTAAATGTCCGTAGCGTTCATCAGTGTAAAGTTAAAGTGTAAAAGTGTATGTGTGTTCTTCCTTCTCAAAAAGTTCCTTATCACCAGTCATTAAGTGAAAAGTGTATCATTGTTGGGAGTAAACAGTAATCATCAGTAAGAAACAGTAGTAGTAGTTATCCTACTTCGCACCCCCCTCGTGTTACAGTGGCGCAGTCGGTAGGATAATGAGAGTAATGATTTACTCTTATTCATCCGAAAAGATCTTACGTTAGTTTTAGAATTATTAGTTTGTGACCGAGGAGAGGGTACTTGCGACCACGACGCCAGCGATGATACAGCAACCCAGGCCGAATCAGCCGTCACCAGACATGCTTGAGGTATTTCTTGCAATGAATACGTTCTCTGGTGATGGCAGTGTGAAAGAATATATCCACAACATGGTAGCAGTCAGCAGACGATATGGCTGGGATGAAGTTTTTCTCGGTAGTGCAATAGTGTTCAGGGTCAGTGGTAAGGCAAGGGAATCGTATTTTGAAATTCCATTGTATAAGCAGCCTACCACTGGAACAGATATGGTGCGTTGGTTACAAATAATCTATGCAGGGCGCACCATATTACCACCATAATTTTTTCCGGTTGTACGCCAAGTTTTTATGATCCAGCATGGACGCACTAGGTCTACGCACCGCAGGCGCCGTTAGAATCGTTGTCTCCAGGGCATTCGTCGGTGGCATACAGCCACGTTTCTTTTGCCATGCATGGAGTGCATGAGTTGCCAGTAGGGAGGATCAGTTTACAAGAAATTGAGTCCTTGCTGGCAATAGAGGATCGATTTGCGGTGGTAGACATACCACGATCAGAGAATTCAACAATAGCCGTCAAAGCGAGTGACAAGGGCATACAGGACGGAAATATGGATAAAAAGAATTGCCTGCCGGAGGAAACAGAGAGTTGTAAGACTGACGAAGAACACAGCGAAGTAGCTGATGAACAGGACATAGAAATGGACACAGTATATAACGACAACCGCAACGAAATGGATATGCAAATGGTCAAAGAAGAGGACATCGTGAATGGCGACTTGGGCGTGAACGTCGGAAAGAACAACTTAGCATGCCCAATTGTGCAAGATTTACGCCGCGAGCACGCCACTGGTGATATCGTCTTGTATTCCAGGATCGATGTTATCGCTTGCAGCAGTGTTCCCAAATTTTTGTAGTGCCTTCCGTTAGACCGCTTAGGTGTGAAAGGCCGCCTCCCTCTTCTGCAATGCAGTGACCTTTGTGTTGTGTGTGTTTGTTATGACTATTATTTGACGATTTTTTGTTAGTGTTTACTTTGTTTGGCTAGTTAAGTTGCATGTTAGATTCGTAATTTTTATTAGATAGGAAAATAAAATACCCGTTTCCTTTTTAGCATTTGAGATTAGAATTTGTAATTTGTTAAAACGTTTTAGGTACGTTTTTATGATTTGTGTTTACATTATGTTTATAATGTTTTATGTTGGTAAGCTTTATGATTTATGTCGTAGGTTTTATACTTTTTGTGTGTTTTTACGTATTATGTTGTGTTTGTACATTTGTACCTGTTTTGCAATTTTTATTTTTTTCTCTGTTTTATGCTTTGTGTCATATTTGTAATATGTTTGATGTTATGTTTGTATGCTTTTGCATTTGAAATGTCTTAGGTTTTATACCTTTTGTGTGTTTTATCGTATAATGTTAATTGTGTTTGTACATTTGTACCTGTTTTGCAATTTTTTTGTATTCCATGTTTTATGCTTTGTCTCATATTTGTAATATGGTTGATGTTTTATGTTTTATTTGTTTTATGTATGTGTTTTATGTTCTGTGGTTGCAGAATTTGGAAACTATCTTCAGTTCAGGATTTAAGAATAAATATATCGATTTTGCGATATATTTATGTCTTAAGGGGAGGATAATGTGACAACGCGAGGGTAAGCCCAATAACAGATAAATAACTTTTTATAAACTCTTCTAAATTATAGTTTTGATAATCATATTTTAAATCTGTTTAAGTTGTAAATGTCAAAATTCAGTTTAAAAATTCTTTTCGTATTATGATAGTCACGATATTTATTTGTAGATCATTAGGTTTAGAAATTATTGTGTATACGTTCGTGACTTTGGGTGACCTAGCCTATGCACCCCGTACCCCTAAGATAATCCTGTCCTGAAGATAGCGTTTTTGTTTTAAGACAGTCGAAATTAGATTGTCGCGTCGGGCAGACGTGTTTTGTTTTGACGAGACATGTAGTGTCTTTGAGTTTTGGGGCGATGCTCGCCCGCTGGGTTACGGAATGCAACTTATTAGTACTTGCTTAGTTGTGTATTTTAGGCTTAGTGTTAATTAATAATAATGTAATCATTTAGTTTAATTGCAAATAAAAACATTAGTTAGTTATGTAAATCATCAAGTTGTGTTCATCATGTCCGTAGTGTTCATCTAGTGTAAGTGAAGTGTTTGTATGTTCTTCCTTCTCACGAAGTCGTGGACGCTAGCCATCAAAGCGTCCACCAGTCAGTTACTGTATCATCGTTGGAGCAAGTATTTGGAGTATAAGTAGTAGCAGTCATCATAATCTAGATCAGCACCCCTCCCCCTCCTCGTGTTACAACCGCCAGTCATAAAAAATACACACAGCGAATAAAAGTGAGATGTCCGAGTTTGCGCACATTAAAAAGGGTGCAAAACGAGATAGAGTTACCGATATTGCTGTCTCTCTTTATTGACCATGCCCACCGCTCATTGTCAGAATATGAGAATTAGTATATGATTGAAGTACCTACCACAATCTGAAGGCAAGGCTACTGAGCATCCAATCTGGTCGGTCACGGTTCGGCAGTCAAGGTTTAATAATAAATACTTCCTACTATATAAATCACAAATTCGAGTAAAGTAAGGTTAGGTCTGACAAAGATACCAACTTTGAAATTTCAAGTATGGCTCAACAACCGATATAAAAACAATCGCGTATTCTGTTGCCATAAGGCAAGACTATGTTCTATATTAAGGTATATACCGGTGTCTACTTTTTTGTGGACCATAAGAAATACAATGGTAAAATTTTCATATGGCTGTAAATTCTGCTCTTTTAATTTTAGAACTAAGAGGTATACATACAAAAATTGTTCAAAATTAAAAACTGCATGTAAAAAGTCCAAAATGATTGTTTACATGCGTTTCGTTCGCCAAAGAGAGGCAAAATATAAGCTACAATTTTTAAAAAATTACAGAATGACATGAGCAATAGCACAAAATGTTAAACAATTGTGTTGCTTGAGTTTGGTAGATGACATTTGTCGTAATATTAATAACTGAATTCATTAATTTATTTATCAGTAATCATGGATACATTTACCATCGCAGAAAAAACTTAATGAAACAATAACAATATTAACATCTAAATATCAATCAATGCTCGTAAACTTTTATCTGTTAGTCAAACAATACGACTATTTGAATTGTATGTTATATCTTGCATGGCACTCTGTAAAAAGCTTAAAGACGGATATTTTATTTTACGTTTATCTCATGACAAGAACCTATTATATCAATAAATTTAGATACATTTGATGCAGTTTTTAATTCTGAACAATTTTTGTATGACTGTATGTACACTTTAGTTCTAAAATCAATAGGGCAGAATTTATAGCCATATGAAAATTTAATCATTATATCTCATATGGTCCATAAAAAGTAGACACCCAGTATTTTTAACCTTAAGTTATCTTCTTTTACAATATATAAGGCAAAATTAAAATTCATTTCATTCCATGTATTCAAATGTTGTATAATTTAATTATATATATTTTATACTTGACACAGTCATAAACATAACATAAAAATAAAGTTACTGTATTTGTGTAATTACTCTAATGACGTCAAATTCGAAAGAAAGCTTTGTATACATATGATTATTCTAATCGCAAAATTTCAAGAGAATTTCAGTCTTCTTGTAAATTAAATTATGTTGAAATGCTACAATAACGGAAAAATTGTAATGTTTTTTTCAAGAATTGTATTTTATATAAAATGTTAATTAATATTCATTCCACGAAAAAAGTTTTATTTACGTAATAATTATAATAATAAATTACAGTAGTCACACTTTATAGGTTTTATAAAGAATAAAACAAAAGCTTGTTTCTTATGTAGAATTCTTATGAAGTTAATGTATGAGACAGCAAAAAGGATGATAATTGCTTGAATATTAACACATATTTTATTTAGAGTATGTTAACATTTCTATATTAATATGTAATTTTTACAAATACATTTAAGATAGCATAGACTTTCCCTCCTGTTTTATGAAGGACAGAATAAATTTACTTCCATAGTAAATTTATTTAAATTGACAAATTCGAATCTATTTTATTAATGTCATTTTCCTCACTTAATTTAATTGTGATAGTAATTACTTCCCTCACAAGTGACGAAAGTAATTTACTTTCCTTACTACGTGACGAAAACGTCATTTTCACAAATGACGTCGAAAAAAGGACGAGCCTGGTAAGCTGATTTGACTTCTTCCTTTACCGAAAAAACCCGTTTTCCTTTCTTTTCTATATTATCTATTTAAATAAAAATGAAAATAGAATTTTGGAAAATATATAAGGACATACGTCGAAAAGGATAAGAAAGGCAGGAATAATATCACAATCGATCCAAGTGTACATGTACAAAATTAAAAAGATAAATATTGGCAAGTTCCAATGCTAAAAATATTTAAATAATATGTAAAATTGATGAAAAGAATGTTAGAATTAAACTGGGTAGGTATATGTAACAAAATCACTGTAATCGTGGAAGAAAAAATGCAAAAATATGGGTATACCTTTGGAAGATCAAATAATGGACCTTTCCAATTTAAAGAGATAGAAGATATGCGCAATGGGGATCTGCGCATAGTAAGAACAACTGAGATCTATGACGTTTGATTCTAAAAAAAATAGACGTAAAATGTAAGATAACTTTAAAAAATCTTATCGAAATAAGTTACAAAAGTTTAAAATGTCTAAAGATGCAAATTTTCACTAAGAATACAGGTATTTTAATGACTGCAATATTTTTGACGTTTCGTTTGACAGCCCAACTGGCAGTTGTTCGCGCCATTTTCTTACTATTTGCAGCGATAGAAAGAGATAGCCCTTAAATTGGAAAGGTCCATTTGCACCTTATGCTTTGCAGATAATCAATACTTACTGCAAAGGATTACTACAATACTGAATACATGACACGAAAAGTTATAGAAAAATACCGTAGCTGGGATTTAGAAGTAAACAGCATAAAACAGAATATGGGCCCTATTCTGTAACTCGGTGGTTAATTTTTAACCACTGGTTAAAAATTTTATCCAATAGTTATTAATTTGACAACTAAAAATCCCATTTTTTGTTATATGTCAACATACTTGATTGGTTAAAAAAATTAACCAGTGGTTAAATATTAACCACTGAGATACAGAATAGGCCCCTATATGTGTTTAAAAGGGTCCCAACAGGACTTGATGCTAAACACAGGACAAAAGATTGAACACTACAGAATATAAATACTTGGGATAAAAATTACGAATGAGAGCACCATAAAGGCACGCTGTACACAAGGAGAAAAAGCTATGTCCCAACTAAATAGTGTTGAAGACAATTTAATATAAATATTATTTTATTGACAGGTGTCATCACGTCATGTATATGTTAAATGTATTTATTCTTTTGTTATCGTATATAAAATCACAGGTTGTAAATGAGTTGTTGAAAAATAAATTCTGATTCTGTCAGTACATAAAATTAAACACAGGAGTCTTTCATTGCGTTTAATAATCTTCAACATATTAAATCTTATAGAATTTAACAGGTTATGGGCCCAGAGCTCTTCTATATCAAACAATAGGTACTGTAGCCAAAAATGAATGAGCAAAAAGTCTATCTGTTTGATGGGCAAACTACAGCAATTGGAAATATCGATTGGAAGAAGTTTTGGACCATCATGATTTATTGGAATTTATTTGTAAAGTTCTCAGGACATGGTAAAGGAATTGAATTTAAGTAATACTTTAGCGGAACCCATAAAGGAAGCTGTAATATTAAGGGCAGTGGAAGCTCTAGTCAAGAAGGAAAAGAAAGCTAAAGCAATAATTGTTTGTAGAATTGCGGATAGTCACTTAGAGTATGCTAAGGGTTTAAGTAATTCTAAAGAAATTATGAAAAAATTGGAATCTGTGTTTAACAGGAAGACAATTGCGAGTCAAGTTATTTTTTAGAAAAAAACTTCTTCAATTAAAATTTAAAGATGACGAATCCTCTATGGATTTTCTGCTAGAATTTAACAAAACCGTACGGGAACTTAAATCTGTAGGCGCAAAAGTAGAAGAGGAAACTCTTGCATACCAGTTGTTATTATCACTTCCAAAATCATATGAAGGTTTAGTAACGGTTTTAGAAACAATTAATTGAACCTAGTCAGCTCACAGTGGCTACAATAAAAAGCAGATTATTAGATGAAGAGAGGAAGAGAACAAGTTCAAATGAAGAACAATCCAACAATCGCGGAAAATCTGCAGCTTTTGTTGGTAATAGTAAAAGTTGTTCTGGTAAATTCCCTTTTAAATGTTATAGATGTGGAAAGATCGGACATCGTCGTGCTCATTGTCGAGTAATACTTCCACCGGAAAATAAAAGCAAGAACGGTGGTGCAAATATTATCACAGTAGACAACGATGATGTTATATTCCTTGCTGTAGAAGCAGCTGAAATAAATAGCAGCGCGTTTCTTGGAAGTTCAACTCCCCCATTTGAGTGGTACATAGACAGCGGAGCATCAGATCACATGGTTAAATGTCATCAATATTTCTCTTCCCTCCAAAAATTAGTTTGTCCTAAGAAAATTGCAGTAGCCAAAAGTGGAACAACTGTTGATGCTGAAATATCAGGTACCATTCAAATTATTTCTCATATGAACGGTAAATCTATTCCCATTAAAGTCCAAAATGTATTGTATGTCCCAAATTTAAACAATACTTTGTTATCAGTGAAGAGACTAGAAGAGCAAGGGCTATCAATAATATTTAAAGATAGAAAAGTTAAAATATGTAAAGGAAATAATCTAGTTGCTGTTGGTACGGAAAAGGACTTTTATGTTTTAAATTTTTCTTTAAATATCGAAAAAGCAAATAATTGTGATTTGGAAAATAATTTTATTTTATGGCATAGGCGCTTAGGGCACCTTAATAATAATTCAATATTGGAATTGAGTAAATCATCATCTGTAACAGGAATTCCTAGATTTACTGACGTTAATAGTAGAATATGTGTTCCCTGTTTGGAAGGGAAACAATGTCGTTTGCCATTTAAATCTTCTCCAAAAGTTAGGTCATCTCGAGTTCTAGAATTGATACATAGTGATGTATGCGGTCCCGTATCTCCTTCTACTTGGAATGGTAAGAAATATTTTGCTACATTCACAGACGATTTCTCTTATTTCACAATAATTTATTTATTCAAGTACAAAAGTGACTTGCTGTCATACTTTAAAAAATATGTAGCCATGGTTTTTGCAAAATTTGGCGCAAAAATTTCAAGACTCAAATGTGATAATGGTGGTGAATACAAGTCTAATAAATTCATGAATTTTTGTAAAAATGCAGGTATATACATAGAGTATACAAACCCTTATACTCCGCAACAAAATCCTATTGCAAAGAAAATGAATCGAACTGTATTGGAAAAATCTAGAGCAATGATCTATGATTCAAAATTGAGTAAAGTATTTTGGGGAGAAGCAGTGCTTACTGCCGCATATCTTGTGAATAGAAGCTTGACTACATCTCTTACAGAAGAAAGGGGAGGGAGAACACCTGCAGAACTATGGTATAGTGTTAAACCTGATTTATCTAATCTTAAGATATTTGGTTGTAAAGCGTACATTCATGTCCCTGACGAAATTACAAGGAAGCTAGATTCCAAGACTACTGAGGGCATCATGGTTGGCTATACAACAAATGGGTACAGGATATGAAATTCAGAAAAAAGGAAAAAAAATTCTTTAAGAGATGTAATATTTGATGAAAAGAAAGAAGATTGTATATGGAAAGTAGACGGGTATGAAGATACGACTTAATATAAAAATCAAGATTCAGAGGAAAACCAAAAAGATACTGCAATTTTGGAAAATAGTGGTAGTTCTGAAGTGGAATATACTGATAGTTCTGAAATAAATGAAAGAACTATTCGTATAAGGAAGCCACCAACCTGGATGAATGATTTTGATATAAGTCATTATGCTTTATGTGCAGAACTAGATCCTGATGTATCGAGAAATATTGAAGACAAAAATAATAGAGAAGATTCCGATCATTGGAAAGAAGCACTAGAGGAAAATGAAACCTGGGAGCTTTGTGAGTTGCCGAAAGGAAAAACTCCTCTTAGTAGCAAATGGATATTTAAAATTAAAAGAAACTCGGAAGGAAATATTGAAAGATATAAAGCCCGATTGGTTGTTAGAGGTTTTACCCAAAAATATAGAGTTGATTATAAGGAGAATTTTGCACAAGTTGCAAGGATGAATACCATCAGGACTTTATTTGCAGTGGCAAATAAAGAGGGCATGGAAATTCATCAATTAGATGTTAAAACTGTCTTTTTGCAGGGATTCTTGAAAGATGAAATCTATATGAGGTTACCTGATGATTATAATTCTAGTATGAAAGATGATATGAATATGGTTTGTAAATTAAAAGGATCTTTGTGTGAGTTGAAAAAAGCACTTCACGGGTGGAACATTCGCTTCGATGCATATATTAAAATATTAGGATTCAAAAGATGCGAGTGTGATCATTGTTTATCAATGAAGAACAAATATGTCTCTTAATATATGTAGATGATTGTATTCTTGCATGTAAAAATATGAATACAATAATTATGAGATATTGCAGGAAGAATTTCAGATGAAAAATGCTGGAAAAATAGATACTTTCATCGATATTAAAGTAACATGATATAAATGGTGGAATATTAATTTTAAGTCAACCGAGAATTAACTGGTTCATTAATGTTTTTGATGTGTGGAACTCGGCGAGACATTGGTGCAAAGTTTAATGAATTAAAATAGTATCTTGGTTTATTTAAATTGGGCGGGGGTGTTGAAAGACAATTTAATGTAAATATTATTTTATTGACAGGTGTCATCACGTCATGTATATGTAAAATGTATTTATTCTTTTGTTATTCTATATAAAATCACAGGTTGTAAATGAGTTGTTAAAAAATAAATTCTGATTCTGTCAGTACATGAAATTGAACACAGGAGTCTTTCATTGCGTTTAATAATCTTCAGCATATTAAATCTTATAGAATTTAACAAATAACATATTATGGGATCAAACTATTTTATAAGAAAATAAAAGAAGAATTTATAATAACATTATAAAAAGCATAGTTACCTACAGAAGCGAAGTGTGAACTTTAAAGAAAAAGGCTGAATTAATGCTCCTAGCAACGGAAATGGATAATTGGAGGAGGGCAGCAGGAAAGTCAAGAAGAGAAAAGATAAGAAACGAAAGAATAAGAGATATCTTGAACATTCAAATTACTATAACCGATGGTATAAAAACAAATCAATTAAAATGGTACAGTCACGTACGGTACGTGAATGAGTAATGACAGGCTTCCAAAACAAATACTACAGTGTACACCTATCGGCAAAAAGAAAAGGAGACCTAGAAGCGGTTGAGTAGCAGGAGTACAAGAAGGAATAAGAGAGAGAAAGAGGATTAAATGAAGACCTATGAGAAGATATAGAGCAGTGGAGACACCAAAAATCCTATAGGAAAATCATGCTTTAATGTTTAGAACAAGACAATTTAATAATTTTAGATAGTATGTTTTAATCTGTTCTTTTTTGCAATTCTTTTTTTACATCTTAAAACGGTACAGACTTGAATCTGCATTTCATTTTCATATATTACGTTTAAAATTACCTATTTTAAAATTATTTTATTGCCAATTAATAAAAATCTTTAAAATTACATAGGGTCATAAAACGTTGTTAGCTGATTATATGGTCAACTGCAAAATGTAACCGTGGATACGTATCAAAAATACATTGGAAAATAAGCTTTGTCAAATTTAACAATGGTATTAAAGTTAACAATGTTTTATGCAACTGGGCCATAATCATACAGCATAAACTACAAAAGTAATCTTGTTTACCTATGATTCTTGCATTCTTCCCCTTTATTAACAATACAAACTTTATTAATATATTTTCAAATTCCTTGTATACGTTCAGATGTAACTACTTACTTTTCTCCAGTTTGTAATTAATTGTTTACTTTAGAATTAAAATATCACATTTTTGAGTTTTGTTTGATTTATTTTTACCTTTCAATTTAGTGTTATTAATATTATGTTTATATTTATCCTGTAATTGGGACATTTTGTCCTGTTTGCTCGCATAAAACGCGCAGCATTTGTTAATTTTTTTATGTTTTCATCAGTTCCTACTAACCACTTTGTATACCTAAGTATTTATTATAGTAGAAAATAATTCTTAAATTAAAGAGCATAAAATTCTACGTTCAAACTAATAAACAAAATCAATTTCGTATGTCTAGTAAAACTAGAAATTAAATATGAAAATTTTAGTTTAATAGCACTAGCCATGAACTTAAAACAAAAAGGCAAACAAATGATTGATGTTATAACTGATATTTTCGATATTTTCATTTCAAATTTCTGCCGTTACAAAGCATGCCCAATTATATTATTATATTATATATGTTTTGTTTCTTGATTCAAATGCAGAATTTCATGATCTAAAACTTTTATTTGAAGTATTTTTCTCTAAAATAATTTGGAAAGCAACGCGCAATGAAAAACTGTCTTCCCATGTTAAATGCTTATGTAACGGATTTGGAGCGCTACCCGGTATGTAGGTATGTCGAAAAATTATAATTAACTGCATTTTTTGATTATCCTTCTAAAATGTTAATATTATTTTTGCAAGGAACCAGTAGCCGACCGAGCTGTCGTATTTTTGACATTTCTCTATGACAACCCTTGATAAAACATTTCTTGTTTTTCGCATAAAGTTGTCAGAACCATGTCGTGATTGGGATCAAGTGAAATTTTTTCTGCACAGCTATAATATAGAAGTGTTAACAATTAGATATCTCAGTCGGCTTTTGTTTTGTGCATAAAGATGTGAGAAATATGTCGTGTTTGGTATCAAATGGGAGATCTAATTAAGGACTGTTAGATACATGTGTTAAAATTTCTGACAAGTTAATTGGCTTTTGTTTTATGCATAAAGTTAATTCGTTTGAAAGAATTTGGGTATCTGACAAGATTGTTGGCGTTAGCACTTTGGTGTTAAATTGTGCATAGACAGATTGGATGTACGTATAGACTATTATAAAACACTATCAACGAAGCCCTAGGGAAAACTCGGCTTCGCTAGTATATATACTAATTTACATGAAGTAATTTTAAAAATAAATACACTTAAACATAGAAAAATATTTGTCGTAAATAGCATTACATTATTTTTGTTTTTTCAGAGTATGATAATGCTGATAAAATTCGATGATTGTTTAAATTTTGTCAAAAAGAATTTTATCAGCATCATAATACTCTGAAACAACAAAGCCAATCAACTAATACCACTTTGAATAATGAACGTAAATTTTTATCCTGTTGTTCTTATGAGAGGAACAATTGTAGGAGAATGTTTGGTAGTTTCCTCGATATTCGAACTGTGAAGGCCAAGGAAAATATATCTCAGGAAGTTCCGGACACGTTAACCAATTATCGACATCCTTCCAAGAACTGACCGCCGACCAGACAACCAAGGCGAAGAAATTAATTGGAAGATTTCAAAATGTATTCCAATTTGACAAGAAAGCTAACGGCAGAACTAATGTAGTTCATCATAAAATAGACACCGGCGACGCAAAACCCATCCGCCAACCAGCAAGGAGACTACAATTGGAAAAGCGTGAGGAAGCGGAAAGAATAATTAAGGACACGAAGATGGAAGGTGTGATCGAACCTTCAAGTAGCCCACGGGTTTCACCAGTGGTGTTAGTGAAGAAGAATGGCTCTACCCGATTTTTGCGTCGATTACCGTCAACTTAACAACGTGACCAAGAAAGATAGCTACCCGGTACCTCGAAGAGACGATACACTAAACACTTTGGCTCGCTCGAAGATTTTCTCTAGTCTGGATCTAAAAAGCGGATACTGGCAAGTAGATTTGGATCCAAAAGATAAGGAAAAGACAGTCTTCACTATTGGTACCGGTCTGTAGCAATTTACTGTAATGCTATATGGGTTCTGCAATGCCCCTGCAACGTTTGAACAACTCATGGAAACAGTATTGGCTGGACTATCATGGAAAACCTGCTTAGTCTATCTCGACGACATTATTGTGGTAGGTAAAACATTCGAGGACCACATGAAGAATTTGGAAGAGGTTTTCCAGAGATTACGGAAGGCTAACCTGAAGCTCAGCCCCAAGAAGTGCCACCTGTTTCAGAAGGAAGTTCATTATCTTGGACACGTGGTTTCAGATAAGGGTATTGCAGTTGACCCAGAAAAGATAAAGGCTGTGAGAGATTGGCCAGCGCCTAGAGACAAACACGAACTTAGAAGTTTTCTTGGTTTGTGTACTTATTATCGGCGATATGTACCTGGATTTGCCAACATAGCCAAGCCACTGACAAAGCTTACTGAAGAAGGTCGAAGATTTATCTGGGAAATGGACTGCAAAGTTCGAGGACCACATGAAGAATTTGGAAGAGGTTTTCCAGAGATTGCGGAAGGCTAACTTCAAGCTCAGCCCCAAGAAGTGTCACTTGTTTCAAAGAGAAGTTCATTACCTTAGACACGTGGTTTCGGGTAAGGGTAGTGCAGTTGACCCGGAAAAGATAAAGGCTGTGAGAGATTGGCCAGCGCCTAGAGACAAACACGAACTTAGAAATTTTCTTGGTTTGTGTACCTATTATCGACGATATGTACCTGGATTTGCCGACATAGCCAAGCCACTGACAAGGCTTACTGAAGAAGGTAGAATGACGGACATGAGAAGGTTATTGCCTATTTTAGTAAGACCTTGTCAAAACCGGAGATGAATTATTGTGTTACCAGAAAAGAACTTTTGGCAGTCGTGAAATTCGTGGAACATTTCCACATTTTAAAATCGAGCATTGGACAGGTACCAGTCATTCTAATACCGACGCATTGTCTAGAAGGCCATGCCAAAAAGAATGCAAGCATTGTAGTAGACTATAAGAGAAATTTTCCATCGTCGCCAGAACAACAGTAATCGACGATAATTGGCAGCCCGATGGACTACGCGAAGACCAAGAAAACGACCCGACTTTAAGAATTATACCGGAATGGACAGTAGAGGAGAGCAAACCAGTACGGGAAAATGTTGCATCGCACTCACCGAGCGTAAAATCGTACTGCGCGCAATGGGACTCCATGGTGATTAAAGATGGCCTTTTGAAGCGTGTTGTAGAAAATGCTGATGGAACTGAGAAGAGAATTCAGTTAGTTATCCCTAAGAGTAGAGTACCAGACGTGTTGAAAGAGATCCATGAGGGATCTGGAGGCCATTTTGGAGTCATCAGAACGCTAGAAAGATTGAGCCAGCGGTTTTACTGGGTTAACTTCACGGAAGATGTTAAAGATTGGTGCAAGAAATGTGTGGTTTGCGCTGGAAGCAACGATCCACGTAAACGACGAAAAGCTCCATTGCGTCAATACAACGTTGGCAGTCCATTTGAGCGTATTGCGATTGATGTGGCTGGACCATTCCCAGAAAGTGATGAAGGAAATAAATACATCGTGGTTGTCATGGACTACTTCACCAAGTGTGTTGAAGCGTATCCATTACCCAACCAGGACGCCACCACGGTCGCTGAAACTTTAGTTACAGAATGTATATGCTAATTCGGAGTACCACGTGAACTCCACTCCGACCAGGGAAGAAATTTTGAGTCTTCCGTTTTCCAAAATGTCTGTAAGATATTAGGAATTAATAACACTAAACCAACTGCATTACATCCGCAGTCTGATGAAGCACGGAAAATGTTAACCTGTTTAATAATAACAGTTACAATTGTGTTAGTTAATTGATTTTTTTCAAGCCACAGTCATGGCTCACTATTCTCTTTCCAATTAGATGTATAAAAAAGTGCCCGCCATTTTACTTTTTAATAATGTAACATATGGATTATTTTACATAATTGTAAAGCAAATTTGATGTACTTTTCATATCTGTAATAAAATATAGTATGTTCTATTTGAAATTTTGAAGTAGATGTTAATTACTAATAAACCGGAAGTGGTATCAGGAATGTACATCCGTCATCAAGTAGCTTACATGTTGCAGTATAAATCATGTTATATGAAAGAAATTACCAACTTAATAAATAAGCGAGATATTTGCTAGGTCCATTAAAATATAACACCCTGTATACTCCGGCATTTGTATTCGAGAAATTTGTAGAACACTATTCCAGATAGAAACTCAAACAATAGATTACATCAACCGAACAATTAAGCAGGTACGGACAAGTCTCTTGCGTCATCGCTAAAAATAGACACGCGCTCATTGCTCCGATAGCGGCGGCGACAACTGCGGCGACGCTGGGCGCTGCACATTACAATATTAAAAATATTTATATAGATAAAATGACAATATATATATTCTAGGAACCACAATATTCATTCAAAAAGATATCAACACCACAATACCTTGCTCCATTAAAGCCACTCAGTATTGCGGAGCATAGGGAATAGTTTTTTTCTCTGATTGGCTGAAATTAGACACAAGTTTACCCAATGTAATTTCGGCTACTTCATATTTGCGCTGTTGCCAGTGCAATCTACTGAATGGCTTAAATGGAACAGAGCATAATGGAAAATTTAAGAACGAAGGCGCATCATCTATTTATTTGTATCTGTATATTCAACATTCTTCATTGTTGTACTTGCCCATATTTAATAATTATGAATCAATGTTGCAATCATTCTTACTGATTATTTCATTTTATAATGTATATTAATTTATTGCTACCAACAAATATTATTGTTGGAATCGGATGTTTCATTTGACTTGCATGTTTCATTATACAATTTTATTCACTATTGTAATGAGTTGTATGATTATAATATTGTAACGTTTTTATTTATCTGGGTGAAGTGTAAATATATGACAATTAGTATTAATTAAAATAAAAGTTTATTATAACGATAAATAGATATTAAATATAATTAAAAGATGATAAATATAACGAACACTACGATTAAACAAATATTAAACACTAATTAAGACTAAGAATATTATAAAACACTTAAACACTAAGGTTATTTATTTAAACAATATATAGATCAGTTATTTATTTATACAACTGTATTTATTTATTATTACCACTTGTCTATTATCTGTTTATATCACCAACTGTTTAACACGCAACGCTTATTTATATCAGACTGTCCAGTACCTTCGCTAACGGTGCTTATATACCCTGGCATTTTTATTCCAGAGAATTCGAGAGTATTATTGTAGATAAAACAAAATAGGTTACATCAACCGCGTACTTAAGCAGGTTCAGACAGGTCCGTTGAGTCATCGCTAACAATAGACGCTCGCACGACCCCGCGACAGTGGCGGCGACAGCGACGGGGACAGCGGCGGTGACAGTGGCGGCGACGGCGGTCACTGCACATTACAATATGTTTTTATTTTTGTATGTAACATCTTTATTCATTTTATCAATATGTTTAACCGTTATCTAGTGCTTAAGAACGGGAAGATAGCAACTTCCAACTATCCAACTAGTTGATTATATCTTCATTGAACTCAACACTTTCCTTATTTGAAATTTTGGAAATCTATTTCTTTCTGGTCTCTCTTTCTTGTATAATGTCCGTAGTTAAAACTATAATAGGTAATACAAGGGTAATAAAGCATTGTACATAAGGGATATAGAATCGATTTTAAAAATTCTACAACTATACATTTTAAGTTACAAAAATTGTAATATTGGAATGGAATTAATACAAAATATCTGTATAATTTATTTACCATATTTTAATTAATTAATTGTTTATTGTAGTTAGTAATTTTTGAGGGTAAAATTTCTACTTATATTTTAACTGCCAGATAGATTTATCTGCCAGTTGAAGTGACGGATAAATTTTGGCCGATTTTATCTGACAGTTTACATTAACTTTTGTTTAATAAACGTTTTCTATGTTTTAACTGGACGTTAAAAGGTTATATGCCAGTTAAATTACTTATCCTTGCAATGATAAATCGGCCCTACAAATAATAACCGGATCATTAAAAACCAGCCCAGTGATAAGTCTTATGGCGGAAACCGGCGTACCTTCATTAGAAATTCGCAGAGAACAACTATTACTAAATTATCTGCTGAAATTAGTCTCAAACACAAAAAATTCCACGTACAAACAAATATTTACACTAAGAAACAAAAAAACCATAATTATGAAAGGAAGCGAGTATCACAATATTTTCTACACTAAATGATACAAATAAAATCTGATGTGGCCAACACATAACCTCCCGTCAATTCCATGTTTGAAATAGCAATGAACTTTAAGAAAAGTGTCACTTCCGGTTGATCGTTCGTAGACAAAATCTAATTTGTTGTTACAATAAATAGAAAAGTCTGTAATACCAAATTTTAGATTATGTATATTTTATTATGTTTTTCCTCAAAAATCTGTTAAGAGCTCCAAATTAAGTACCACTTCCGGTTTATCATATAACTATAGTCAAAATCTAATGTTGTTTCAAATTATACACGTGTTTTAAATACCAATTTTGAGAAGTTTTGGATCACGTGGTAATATATTTTTTCAAGAAAATCTGTTTATAGCATCCTGTAAAGTAGTACTTCCGGTTTATCAATTTTAGAAAATATCTAATATGTCGTTCTCATTAATATAAAAGTCTTAAATACTAAATTTGAAAAGTTATGGATTGTATCAATTTATTTTTCACGAAAATCTGATCAGAGATTCAAATAAAGTATCACTTCCGGTTTATCAATTTTAGCCAAAATCTAATATGTTGCTTCCCGTTATATAGAAGTCTTAAATACTAAATTTGACAAGTTTTGGAGTATATCATATTATATTTTTCACAAAAATCTGTTCAGAGCTTCAAGTAAAGTATCACTTCTGGTAGATTAATTTTAGCCAAAATGTAATATGTTGCTTCCCATGATATAAATGTCTTAAATACTAAAATTGAAAAGTTTTGGATTATATTTTAATATAGTTTTTCATTAAAAACATTATAGGCTTCAAGTAAAGTATCAGTTCCATTTATTCAATTTTACCCAAAATCTAATCATCTCGTTACATGAATGCAGGAAGCTTAAATACGGGAAATACATATATTTGGAAGTTTGTTATGAGTTATCGTGGACGAAAAAATCGTCACACACACACACACACACACACACACACACACACACACACACACACACACTTCATCGTAAAAATAGTAAAAACGTGTTGTGGGGACCCTAATTCGTGCTTATATACTGAAAACTCACCATCGAATTTTTGGCACAATTACATTACCTCCCTTACCTACGGTATGACGGGAGGTAATAAATCTGACAGATATCCAAAAAAATTATGGAACTCAAAACCCCCCCATGGGTACTACAACAAAAAAACCTTGATGACCAGCTATCACGATACGACAAAAACAACACATTAGGAGCGATAAGAGTATACATACTTAGAAAGAGACATACAAAAACTATGAATTTATCTACACTGATGGTTCTAAAATGAATTTACAAGCTGGCGCTGCAATAGTTACAACTGAACGATATCATCTCTCTAAATACACATCAGTTTTCACCGCAGAAGTATATAGCATATTAAAATCAATCATGAACATTAATAATTCCAACGAAAACAATTACGTCATATGCACTGACCCCTTAAGTACTCTCCAAAGTATCCAAAACCTTTATTCCACGAATCCCTTAAGGTTAGAAGTCAAAAATATTGTATATATTACCCATTGCTGGGTGTGCCAATCCGCTTTGTATGCAGATATTGGTAATGATGCTGACATATTTGTACCGTGCGGGCGTTCACCAGACGTCACCTCACGGGCACTCATTGCTGGAGTGGAGAGTGTACCACAGGGGGTCAATATTGTGCCATTTAAAATTTGAAATATTTGGCGTCGGTTGGAATCGAACCCGGTTCCCCAGATTCGCGACCAGACAAGTTTAGATCATTGGTCTAAAAAAATATACATTATGGCTTATAAGTAAGTAATTTAATTATATTTCAGTTTATTTTTTCTAAGAATAACATTTCGGTTTTAATCGTAGTTAGAAATTTAAATGTCGCCATTCTAACTGCGAGAAAATTAGCTAGAGGTCATTATTTGTTATCGATTGGACCTACGGCCGTTGTGGACGAAACAAGTCTACATTGGAGGATTCTTGATCTGTACTTCAAACATTTTGTGACAACATGCAACACCTCTTCGTCTTCACGCACATTGACGACAGGAGCAATACAAAATTTCTAGGATTTTTCCACCTCTTACTATGAAAAAAACTGAAACTACAGCTTCAGGTCTGATGTGATTGTGTTAGCAACTTTGGTCCTCATTCAAATAACTGCAAAACCAAGAACTTGGAAACTTATTTCAGCGTCGTCTTTTGATAATGAACATGTGTGGTACATATTGCTACGCCCAGATGTAAGTGCCCGTACAACAGCCGCGAATCGGCTAGATTAGATTACAGGAACATATATGGTAAATACGATACAAATACATACGATAAAATCAACAATCACATTACGTAAATAAGTTGAAATTTAACTTGTACAAAACTATCGTGAGACAGTACATCAAAATTAATTAATGTAATATTTCATCTGGGTGTAGGCTCCTGCTTCCATGGCTTGTGGTTCCCAAATATTTACAGGGCTCGCCAGCCAGATGAGAGATGAAATGAATTGGGACAGCGATGGTTTTCAAAACTCCAATAATCTCCACACATGTAAAGGCTGTGCGTGGGCGTCTATATCACTCCAAATATCAGCGATACGATACGAGAAGAGCCCAAACGTGAACGTCGAGGAGTTTGGCACAACAAGAGAATTCTTATCCTATTTGTATGTTTGGTTAAATCCGAAATACAATCGGTAAAATGAAGTCAAATAGAAATATATATATATATATATATATATATATATATATATATATATATATATATATATATATATATATATATATATAATATATATTATAAACCTAGAAAGAATAATTGAAATTAGTGGATCTCGAGGTTGATGGGAGGTTAGTACTGGTTAGTACTCTTTAAAATCTTACCTAGGATGTAGTGTGGCTAGTAAAGTGAACTCTTCTGTCTGTAGAATATGTGAATCAAATCCCGGACTTTCCGGAGGAATTAACAATTGTTCTAATGAACACACACGCATATGACTCCATTAAATAAGAATAAATAACCTCAACGGTACCTAAAGGCGGAAGAAAATGCTGAAACGTGTGATTCTCACGACTACTTGCACAAAAAAGAAGATTCTTGAACTTCAACAACTTGATTCCCGTTTCCAAGACGACCAACGTCAAAAATGGGTTCGTTCATGCAACACAGAGGACGATCAGGAAGTCGGACTGTAATAATATGTTTAAATAATATATCATCAATATGAAGAATACACCGGGCTATTATAAGTAATCAAGAACGAGATGAAAATGTTTTTATTAAAAAATATTTTGTTAAAATAATGTATGTTGTACATTATTATAATAGAAATAATAATACTCAAATTATAAAAATTAAGTAATCACTGTATATTAAACAAATGAACGTTGACAGATTCATATGACATATATTTGACATTTATTTGACATTTATTTGACATGTCAAAAGTAGTTTACCCAATAGCACCCAAGGGACAATAGTTTCGTGCTGCCAACTTGATGCATTTACTTGCACTTCTTGTTTAGGTTTTGTTCCGTGGTACCAACCGCAACGAGTCAATTTCAAGATACCAGCGCAACTAGGACAGATATTCGACCACAGAAACATCCAAAAAATTATACCATACCTAAAGGACTTCAAAATATTTAATAAAATGTCATATATTAAACATTGACTTGTAACCTGACACCAAATTTTGTATACATATGTAAAAATGACATGTAGATGCTAATACCTAATCAGGTGAAGCACGTTAATTTAAATAATAAGGTGAGTCCTCTTTTATAAAAATAGTTAACAATAGAATTATTCATAATGTTCTGCTACGCCCAGATGTAAGGGCCCGTGCAAAGGACGGATTGTTGCGGTCGGCTAGGTACAATGAAGTAGGTCGTAGTTCTTAGCTAAGAGAAATACCATGGCGCCAGTCGATAAATTACGGCACAACAATCGAGGTGATCGACCCACCTACGGGATTGGGGGAGACCGGGAGTTTTAAGGAAGTGGAATTTCAAAGAAAAGCAAATATTATAATACAACTTTATTAAACTACTTTATGTATTACTGTTGAGCAGATGTGCCCTGGGTTCAGGTTAACAAATTTTCAGTCTTAGTTGCAAGAGAAAAATAAATTTATTAAAGAAAACAAAAGTAATGTTAATCAAAAACCAGATACAATGATTGCATGTACAATGTCTGAAAGTACAAATTTGGAGGTTAGACCTCGAGCGCAAATTCTTGCTATCATTTACAAAGGAAATGCAAAAACATTTACGTCACAAGCTATGAAGATCAAGCGTGATTCCTTGCAGGAGCCATAAGCGCACGGATGGTCATTTTAGACCATTGTTCGCACGGATGTGTCGAAGTATGAAAAATGGAAAACGTGGAGTCACGTAACAGACGTTCGTACTGAGGGCTTGAATTTCGGTAAACTAGAAATCGCTAACAAAAGGAAATAAATTTACTGGTGCTGACAATTTTGAAATTAATAATTACATTTCAACACTTCTCCTTAATTTATTAGTTTTCTCAAATCTGTAAAGATCTTACCGTTTAATGGCTTAGTCAGAATGTCAGCAAGCTGATCCTGACTCTTGACGTGTTTCAGCTTGACGGTAATACCGATATGCTGTTGGATGAATTTTCTGGGTATCTCAATGTGTTTCTTCCCCTTTGTGGTCTTGTCTTCAT
Source organism: Harpalus rubripes (assembly GCA_963082715.1). Taxonomy (NCBI): domain Eukaryota; kingdom Metazoa; phylum Arthropoda; class Insecta; order Coleoptera; family Carabidae; genus Harpalus; species Harpalus rubripes. The sequence goes on from OY720450.1 coordinate 41,155,615, forward strand.
GGGCATACTTCAACATCAGAATGGCTGATTGATTATCAACAAGAAGAGTGGTTGGGACAGTGAGATCCAGAAAACCAAGTTCGCTGACGAGTCGACGGATCCAGCTGAGTTCGTCGATAGAGGAAACTGCGGCCATATTTATTCGGCTTCAGCAGTCGAGGTGGCGACCAAACGTTGTTTTTGTGTATACCACACAATGGGTCCACCTCGCATAATCAGGATGCCGCTCGTCGAATGTCCAGTCTCGCGATCTCCACCGTAGTCAGAATCTGAGAAACTGAGGAGTTCGCATTCTCCATTGAAGTGAATACCAAAGGTTTCAGTCCCATTCGAGTAGGCGAATACTCGTTGGATCATCTTCCAATGGCTTGTCAGTGGTTTGCTACAGAATCTGCTAAGGTAGTTAACAGCTAACTACTGTCAGGTCGTGAAATGGTTACTAAGTAAAGAAGGCTGCCGATAGCTTATCGGTAAGGTTCAACTTCAGAGTGGTCTGTCGTTTACCAAATTGCCTTTCTCAGTAATCATACCTCTTTCGATTACGGTAGTTGCCGGATTGTTAGAATTAAAATTAAATCGTTTGATAATTTTGCTAGTGTACTTGGGATGATTGACACTAATTCCGAACGAAGTGACATTTATGGGCTTTAAAAGTAATCTCAATCTTGCAACTCAGTTCGTGTAGAAACTTGAGAATGATCTCTTCGCTCCTGCCGGCAACTAAACCATCGTTTACAAACAAGGCGATTATCAATCTTTTGTCTTCGTTGTAGAAAATACGTGGGTCGTCGTCAGTACTGGCAAGCTTCATTTTGCTCAGAAGACTGGACACTTTTTCGTTCCAATTCTTAGGTGCTTGTTTCAGGCCGTATAGACTTTTGAGTAGTTTACAAATTTGGTCAGAACCGTCGTGAAAACCTTCTGGTTGATACATATATCTCTCTTTTGACAGATCTCCATATAAGAAGGCGGTTTTCACGTCAAACGTCTTCAATTTTAAGTTTTCAGATGCAGCCAGGCTGAGGATCAGCCTGATGAATGAGTGACGCATAACAGGACTAAAGATCTCGTTGTAGTCGATTCCTTGCCGTTGTTCAAAGCCCCGAGCAACTAGGCGTGCTTTCAGTCTTCCGTCTTGTTTTTCTTTGAGTACCCAATAACAGGTCAGAGGTCTGACATCATCCGGAGAGTCGACAAGTTTCCAGGTTCCCATCTTTAGTAAGGAGTCAAATTCTTCGGTCATAGCTGTGCGCCATCCCGCGTGTTCCAGGGCTTCAGCTACGGAAATGTCATTCGACTCTCCCATCACAGCAGGGTTGGCGAAATTTCCTATACGCGGGCGCCTGAGCTCGTAATCCTCGTATCGAGAAGTTTTGGAGCCTCGATGCTGGTTCCTACTGCGTTTGCTGAAGATTTATCCTGTGTTTTTCTGGCTGCTCGTTGAAGAGGCGGTGTGTGCAACACCTTGAGGTTCTCATCGACTTCTTCTGGTTCCAACTCGTCGACGTCTTCTCCTTGATCACGGTCCAGGTCATCTGATTCGGTGCTTCGATGTTCCAGGCTCATGGTGGCAGTCACAGCGTCTGTTTCAACATCGAAGATTTCGTTCTTCGAGCATACAACATCACGATCCTCTACCAGGTATACTCGGTAACACGGTGAGTCTATGCCGTATCCAACTAAAACACCCTTTTTCGATTTCTTGTCTAGCTTCCTTCTCTTATGTTCCGGAATCTTGACATAACAGATGCATCCGAAACTTCTGAGTCGTCTCACGTTCATTTCCCTCTCAAACCAGAGATCAGCGGGACTTACATTCTCTACAGAGCTGGTTCAGCCCAAAGATTCTCATTTAATTTTCTCTCGTGAATGATTGTGCGTGTTAACTCCGCCGAGTTCTTCCAACAGAGCTTTTGTCCTGGCATTTTTAATTTCAGTGCCGTTATCACTCATCAGGCATTTCACTTTCTTGTCAAACTGATTTTGTACTATATTTATGTAGACATTTAATATCGTGGCGGCTTTATCCTTTGATTTCAAAAAGTAGACTGTCCGGTAGTGAGAAAAATCGTCTCTAAAGAGAAGAAAGTAGTTGACTCCACCTAGAGATGTCACGTTCATTTCTCCCAGGTCCACATGTATCATATCCAGCACGGCTATGGCAGTCTTCGTGTTGGTTGGATGTGAAATACAGTGATGCTTCCCATAGATACAGCTCTCACACACGAAATCGCCCCAGTCCTCTCGGTACTTAATATTCTGCCTGCCCAGAACTCTTTATCTGACTCACGTTCTAGTGTGCCATTCTGCCATGCCAAGCCTTGAGACTAGGTACTGCTAAATACCTCTCATCCTGTTCTCAACGGAATCTCCTTTGGAAAAGGTTGTCGATCCACTCGGACACTGTCTCCTCCTGTTCATTCATGGTTAGGAACGTTGATACGTGGGCGTTTTCTTGCTGCTTGTAACCCTTGCCCAGCATCTGAGCCACGCAGAAGAGGTTGAACGTTAGCTTTGGCACAGGCAGGACGTTTTTCAGAGTCATCTCCCAGTCGTGTCCATTGAAGGCTTCGAGTTTCACATCTCCGACTCCAGTTCCATCTAGCTTAGTGGCGTCCCCAATGACGACGGGCGTTGGTTTCTTCAGTTCGACGAAGTTTTCCATCCAGTCTCGTGGAAAGGACATGTGCTGCGTTGCACCGCAATCCTGAGCCCACAGTTCAGCGCAATTTTCCTTGGAATTTGCTTGCTGATTTTAATGGTTGATAGTCCAATGCTTGCAAGAGCTCGCCGGCTCGAATTACCTGACTGATTCTTATTGGACTTATCACCGTATTTACAGACATTTGCTTCAGGGCAGTCTTTAGCAAAATGTCCCCTACGCTTGAAGGTGTTGCATGGCTACTTATTTTTGCAATAGTTTAAATATTTAGAGCAGGGCTCGTTTTTGCAGTGCCTTTTGACATGTCCTCTCTTGCCGTATTTGAAGCACTCGACAGATTGGTATTTTGTAGCGATGACGATTTCCTTTTCTTGGTGATGAATGCATTTTGGCTGTGCGTTCCGGCATCGTTAAGTCTGTCCTCTTCCAGCTTTAGCTTTTCGACGAGTAGATCGAATCTGTTTTCAGCAACACTGAGGTTATTCCACGCTGTCCGGAAGTGGTGTAGCTTAGGTGGCAGCATTCCAATTATTCTGATGAGAATCCAGCTTTCCTTGATTGACTCGCCTTCAGCTTCCAGGTCCTCGGCCAAATGTTTAATCTGCATGCAGTTTTCAGTGGCTGATAGGTCTGTATTATACTTGAAGCTGAAAAAACACCTTTGTAGCCCCTCCCGTAAGATCTGACTTTTTGCCATAAAGCATATCGAGTTTGTCCAGCATAAGTTTTGAAGTTGCATAATTTATTATCTTACGGGCAATATTTCCATCCACATTTAAGCCTATTAGTGCTTGTGCTTCGAGATCTTTCTTGATTCACGCTTTCACTGCAGCGTCAGCGTCGGCACCTTCAGGTTTATTATCTATACCTTTCGCAACAGTATATAGACCCTTAGACTTAAGCATTAACTTTACCATAAATAACCATGGAACGTTATTTACCTCTTTCTGAGCGTTCTCAGAAAGAATTTCAAGTTGTAATTTTGAATCGCACAGACAAAAAATTTATAACTACACTGTATAGATTTACACCGATGACAGAGGTTATAATTTAAAAAATCAACAACACTCAATTATAATCCCGTCAAGGTCAACAAAAAACAAAAAAATAATCTTATCTGACTACGCTGATGTCTCGACGTGAAGACTTGACGACCGACTGGCGCGTTGACTTGACTGCTAACTGACGTGTTGACTCGACGAGTGACTGGCGTGTCGACTGTCTGCTCACTCGTCAATTTAACTTCAAAAACTGCGACTGACTGACGTGACGTCCTGACTGTGAGGCTGGCTGACGTGACGTCCTGACTGCGACTGGCTGACGTGGCGTCCTGACTGTGCGACTTGCTGCCGTGACGTTCTGACTCTCGAACAACTGTATCTGGTTTTGGTTTTTGGCTGACTTTTACTTTTATTCAAAATTTACTCAAGGCTTTGGCAATGTGTCGAACTGGGCCCATAACCTGCTGAGCAGGAGTACCCTGGGTTCAGGTTAATAAATTGTCAGTCTTAGTTGCAAGAGAAAAATAAATTTATTAAAGAAAACAAAAGTAATGTTAACTAAAAAACAGTTACAATGATTGCATGTACAATGTCTGAAAGTACAAATTTGGAGGTTGACCTTGAGCGCAAATTCATGCTATCATTTACAAAGAAAATGCAAAAATATTTACCTCACAAGCAAGAAAGATCAAGAGTGATTCCTTGCAGGAGCCATAAGGGCACGGATGGTCATTTTAGACCATTGTTCGCACGGATGTGTCGAAGTATGAAAAATGGAAAACGTGGAGTCATGTAACAGACGTTCGTTGCAAGTGAGTGAGTTCGTACAAACATTGAAAAAACAAAATTTACTGAAGGCTTGAATGTCGGTAAACTTGAAATCGCTAACAAAAGGAAATAAATTTACTGGTGCTGACATCTTTGAAAATAATAATTACATTTCAACAATTACAAAGTGGTCAGCACACTTCGCGCGGCGTTATTCAAATTTTAAACTAGACTTTGCGGAGAAACTAATAATTGTTCCAAAGAACACACACGCCTAAAACTCACTTAAATAAGGATGAAAGACGAAAGAAAATGCAGAAACGTGTGGTTTTCATGACTACTTCCAACAGAAAAGAAAGATTCTCGAACAATTGCCACTCAATTCAACAACTCGACTCTCGTTTCCAAGGCGACCATCGTCAAAAAAGGTTCGCTCATGTAACACAGTGCATTATATTTTTAGGAAATGATTGTTTCGGTATATGAAATTTAGGGCTTCTAATGCCTGAGAAGATTAAATTAAAACGAAAATTATTAATTATTATTTCTATTGCTATTTATAGCGGTAACGTAATCGCCCTAGCAGCCGGGCGATGTGAACAAACTGGTCGCGACGTGTTTAATTACTTACGGTCGCCTGAACCTTTTGTGTTCATTGCTATTGTGCGGTTGAACATTCTAGGGATTTTCTAGAAGATAGTGGCAGCTGTATAAAAGGGACGTAGCTATGCTCGAGAGTTAGTTAGTTATTCAATTACATGGAGTGTTAGAGAGTAAAGTGTTAGTGAGAAGCACAGCAATATCGTAGTGAGCGTATGCAGTTGGTGTCGAGTAGGTACTCGGGAAGTTACTGGTATATTGGGATAGCTGTGGATGTGAATACTCGGTAGTGTTTAGGAGTATTGGGAAGCTATGGTGCACAAGGACAGTAACGGCGAGTCGGGCAGTTACTGATATACCGGGATAGCTGTTAAAGATAATACTCGGTAGTGTTGAAGAGTATTGGGAAGTGGAAGTGAATACTCGGCAGAGGTGTTGAAGAATTGTGGCATACGGACAGTCGGTAATACTGAGGCTGTGGAAGATAGAAAAAGAGTTACATAAATAGGCAGATAGTGTTGTGAAAGAGGTGACTTCTATCCGAGCAGTTGAATATACAGACGCTGTTGAGTCAGTTTAGTATATAGACGCTGTGGAAGTCGGTAGGCGGACAGTTGAACGTGATATAAGTATATAGTGATATAAATATGCAACAGACCGGCAGTCTAAGATTGGAACGCGTAGTGCAATAAATAATTTGTAATATCGTGGAAATAAATGGTAGTGTTAATTGGATAAATAAATAGTGTTAGTGTTATCTAGTTAATTATAGTTTGTCTTAATTAGTTTTTAATAATTGTTTAATATTAGTAATAGTAACTTTCATTATAGTTTAATAAACACTTAATTTTAATTAATAATAATTGTTTAATATTTACACTTCACCCAAATAAATGAAAACGTTACACTATTAATAAGACAAGTGCTTGCTCATGAACTTACTTTTAAATTAAAAATCTGATGTGGCCAACACTATACCTCCCGCAATTTAATTTTAATAATTTTAATATGTACTTACTTTTAGCTGGAAACTGTATTAATTCATTTCCATATTACTATTGTCCTAGTTACTATTTTCTTTTTAAAACGTTGGTATGACTAATTTGAAAGTGACATTTATCTGTCAGTTACATAGGTACATTTGGGATGAACTGTGAAACCAAGTAGTTGTGTATGTTTAAAGCGTAGGCACCGGGATTTAAATTATAGATAATTTTATAAATTTATCCATAAAGCATATAGAAAAAGTATTAACACCTACCTGTAGAAAATTAAATAATCTTTAATTTTCATAATAACATAAATCTCTAAAAAATAACATTTAAATGTATTTTTTGAAGAAAAACTGTTTTGACTTTCAAATAAAGTGCCATTTTTGGTTATTTGATTCATGTACACCAAAATCTAATGGCTTTTTATATTAGAATAAGGTAGAAATACATGGTTTCAACAGTTTCTGAATGATAGTATTGGAGTTAGAGTGGAGGATTCACAAACACACACACACACACACACACACACACACACACACACACATATATACATATATATATATATATATATATACATATATATATATATATATATATATATATACATTATTAAATTAAATATTAAAATTGGATTCTAAGGGCCTTAAAACGTGGTCATTTACCAAAATCTCGATATGCGCTTTTTAGCACGATCTCTATACCTCCCTTACCAAGGGAAGTGGGAGGTAAAAAACAAAATAAAATTATATGAAAATTGTAACCAACCTAGAAAATTAAATCCCTAATATCTGACGTCATTAGTAGATACTTCATTGAGACAGTCTCTAGTCTCCAGGGAATTAGAATCAGTGTCCAGACTATATGTATTGTTCTTGGGAGGACAATTTGCTCCCGTTATTAGAGGTTGCTGCGGTTGTCAAAATAAGTACATCACCTTAGAGCGTTTGGTGAAAATATATAACCGAAAAACAGCATTTTAAAATTAAAAAGTCAAAAGTCATTTTGGATTAAGGCTGATATTTCAGTACCGTCACAATTTTTCAGAAGTTCGTCACCATTATTTAAAAGGCAGTATTAATGATCTGACCCTCTCTAAATTATTTAATAGTATTTTTGGACGACCACTTTAGAAAATAGTAGATATCGCAATGCGACAGTTGCCTACTTAAGAAAGTTGACTATAGCATGATTGTAAATATCGTACACTAACCTGATATAAATATCGTTCTTGCAGTAATTTACCAAAAATAAATTACATCCTTGCACAGGAGGTAATCTTAGGCCAAAGCCCAAAGAATGGCTAGATCGCAAATTATTCGGATATTATTAATAGCTCGAAATATAAAGAATAAATATACGTTATACTAATTTAAACTTATTGACATAATGCCATTGGTTTTATTATATTAATCAGGTCAGACAGGTTGAATTAAATTAAGTTATTTTGTATTTGTTGGATAAAACATGAATTATCCGTTAAGTCATGACATGTCGAGTCATAAACAGTTATATTATACATTGTCCAAAATATTTATGAATATCGAATAAAAACAAATATGAAAATAAAAATTCGTTTCGAGGTAGTCTCACAGACGATAAGTCTGTTACATAGGTACACTGTCTTGAGGGCCCGTGAAGTGGCTGTTAGTAAACGCCCTCAATGTTTCAGACATGTTGCCTTTACCGAAATTTACGAATAGAAGCAGTTTGGCTCACCTAAATGGCAAGAGTAATAAGCCGTGTGGTATACATATTTATGTATTTATATTATTAAAAGAACAAATATAAATTTATAAAATATCATTGGAAAAAATAAAAATAAAACATTATAGTATTTACATTTTTCGTTGTACCACTTGGTACTGAACCCAATTACGAAAATGTTATCACAGTAAAAAATTATACGAATTGAAAAACATTTTTTCTTGTATTTATTTTATTTCGCCGAATTTATGATTTGTATCTTAACTTCTATTCTCTATGACGCGCGATCCCCTCCATTGTTCGGGGATCACTTTCATTTATTAAAATGTAACTCCACGATTCTGAATACCTATAGTTGTACAACTCGTTGAATCAACAGCAGACCCGTGCCCGTGCCTTTTTAGCTCACAAACTTTTCGGCGAAAGTTAGTGTATAGTCAGTATAGTGTTTCTTGCCTGCTGTCAGTTTACATTCGACCGGTAAGTGAGAAATATCATATATGTGTGTTCCGCTAGTCAATTTATATTTTAACCCCGTACAACACGATTTTAGTGTTAATTTGAAAATATTTAAAACAATTCACGAGTTATGAGCGCCAAAAAATGCATGTTTAGTCTCGGGCAAAAATATGAGGTCAAGAATGGTTCAATTTCACAATTTAGATAGTTCTTTTTGTGCAAAAATGAACTTTAGAGGATTAATTTGAATATTTCTGGTATAAAAGTGATTAAATTTCCAGTTAAAATTCCTCATACCTGGGTTTAAAATTTGTACATTTTTGGCTAAAAATGTGAGGTTAAAAATCGGTCATTATTTCGATTTCGCTTGACGATAGTATTCATTCTTGCAAAAACGAATTCTGGATCGTCGATTTGATATATTAATATTTTAAAAGTGTCAAAAAGGCCTTACGGATTGCAGAAAATTATAACGAAATTTTGGAAAAAATTGGCCCAAAAATGCATTTTATTTTGCTCCCAACGCTCAAAGGTTTAAATTATTTTCAAAATATCACTAAATTCGTGTTCTACGGAGTTTAAAATATAAATTAAGTGAATTACTAATCTTAAAACCAAAGTTTTATTTATATATTTCTTAAATGACATCCGTTGCGAATTTTTCGCAGTTCTTCCAAAACATCGAAACTTTATTTGATTATGAATTCGGCTGAAATATATATACTTAAAATTTGTTGAAAATGTTGATTTTTCAATGAAAATATTTTATTGATAGCAATGCTATTCTTATATAACTTTGAACATTAATTATTTAAAAAAACAATGCAATATTTTGAACTCTAACAACTTCTACGACAAGTCCTGAAGCTGAAAGAACATCTCTACAAAATTTGGTGTCCATGTAAAACGGTGTAGATATGCCTAGCGGTTATTCTTTTACTTTTATATACTATAAGATGCTAAATACAAAAGTAAAAGCAGGCATATATCTAACATAAAATAAACAGTATATATAGTACCTACTATAAATTCAAATTAACACATATTATACAGACTGTTGACGGTCAGGTGCGAAAATAGGGATTTAATATGGGATTTTTACGTTTTACGTTTACGCAATTTCCTGCTCTCCTGTTCATTTTATGGCAAAAACTGTGGAGATAAAAGTTACACAGAATTAAAAGTTGTATACAAAACTGTTTTTACAATTCTTTTTATGTTTTTGGTTTTTTCACAATTTTAAAAAGAAATTTAAAAAGTTCCGTTAAGTAGTCATGACATTACATTGTAGAAAATAATATTAACATTCTGTCAGTTTTTTTTTTTTTTTGTATAAACTGAATTAAATAATCAATGTTTATTCGAATAAGGAACGTATCTTTTTTGTAATAATTATTATGACAGAAATAGTTATCGAAGAATACGGGATTTATTTTCCGTGAGTCAGATTGACGTTTGACGTTTATAAATAATTTCTGAAAACCAGGAAAAAGAAAACAAATGTCATGGATAATGCTACGAAGTAACAGAGTTTGTAATTTCTTTCTAAAATAGTGAAGAAACTAGAAACATTATAAAAAATATTAAAACCGTTTTGTATCTGAACAACTTTACACTCCACCGATTTTGCCGTAAAATAAATAGGAGAGCTGGAAATTGGGTATAACTATACTTCATTTCACGTATGAAAATGGTGATGGGAAGACAAAAAACAAGATCAAACAGCACCTAGCTTTCCATCACTATTTTCTTACGTGAAATGAAGTATAAAATCTCATGGTAAATCCCTATGTTCGCACCTGACCGTTAACAGCCAGTATGTAGAATATAAAACACTTTATTGTTTTAAGATGTAAATTCAGAAATACAATAATATTCCTATATTTTATTTCAACTAAATAACAATAATAAATAAATAAAATATATATCATCACGGCATATTACTCATTGCTGGGTATGCCAATCTGCATGTACACAGATTTCGGTAATGATGATGACATATTTGTACCGTGCGGGCGTTTACCAGGCGTCACCTCCCAGGCACTCATTGCTGGCGTGGAAAGTAATTTTTTAAAGATGTCCGATCGAGGTCATCTACGAATGGGCTACTTGCGTTAAAATGAAAATCCGATATCTATCACTATATACTTAATGTTATGTTGAAAACGTATGAAATAATATAAATTTTATTTGTTAAAAAATATGGTTTTTAGTAAATTAAGAAAAAACATTTTCTGTGACGTGATTATTTTAAACAAGAGACAAGAGAATGGGAAGCATATTTAAGAATGTAAACTGTAGATGGCGTGCGAGTAATTTGAATAATCAGATTTCATTAATTTTTTTCTGGCCAATTAATGAAAATTTTGTCAAAAAAAATAGGTATCAAGTTTTTATCGTCTTTTCAAAAATATTAAATAAAAAAATGGCTTCCAAGTAGCCCATTGTATGAATTAAAATTTTAGCTCCGCCTATTTTGTCAGTAGTATCGTTTACTTAGTTTATATGAGGGTACATAAGATACTACTGTTATTTTACTATTATAAAAATATATGTTATACAGTAAAAGCATTCAAAATTTAAAACTAAGTCAACTGGTAAGTTTATTAGCAAATGTAAAACCAAATATGTGAACATAAGATACTGATATAGTGTCAGTGGCACTGACAGAAAGTAACGTTATTCGTACGGCTATGAATCAAGGTAATATATCTGAATTAATTAATAAACTTACGTTACAGTACAGCGAAAGTATTGTCAACAAGCATTGTTTTAAAATGGAATGTCTTAACTTAGTCGAAACAATATTAATTTTTGAAAGACACGCGTGTTATATCCACCTTTATTGCACATGCTTGTAGCCTTTATAAATGAGAGAGATAAATGTATGCCAATTTGTTAATTCGTTGATAAAGATGACCTTGATCGGACATATATACACATAGTAGTATTTAAATAAAAAGAAACAGAGAATTGGTAATATTCACGTGCTATTATTTATATTATTCTTTCTTGTTTGTTAGTTAAAAATAAATGAATTACGTATTCAATACAATAATATTATTTTTTTTATTGTCTTGTTTTTTTTAACAAATTCCTTAGTTTTTTATATTTTAACCAGTCAAACAGAATATTTAAGAATTTAGCAGAATAATGAAAAGAAATATAATTCATAACTAAAAAATAGTGAACATATATCGAAGAACTACCATACTTCGGATATAAATTATAATTCATTAAATTTTGTATGATTATTCATAACCAATAAAATAGTGAACGTACCGAAGACGTCAGACATAAATTATAATTAATTATTTTTTATAGTTTTTGATTTGATTTGTAAATATCTTTTCTTCTATAATAATACAAATATAAAATTATAAATTATTGGTTTATTAATTAATAAAGAAAATGAAAGGACTTTTTCAGACCCGAACTGGTTATCGAGAATTAAGAAGAATTCCTGGTAGGCCGATTTATTTCGGGGTCGATTTTAATAGCAATATAATTTTCCCGCGATTATTTTTAAAGGAAAAAAAAAACATTTGAGTGAGTAATTTCCCGATAATTGGAGTCCCAGTCCGGCCATGAACTTTACTATTGTACTTTTGCATTTCGTAGAATAGAAATGTACATTTAATTATATATATTTGAGTAATTTATTAACATGATAAAGAAATTTTGAATTTCATTTATTAACTACAATGAACTACGCCAATCAATAAATTGAAAATACGAGTAATTAATTCTTATATGCACATCGACTACATTTTTAAAAATCTCTATTATAAATTTCTATTCAAAATCACCAGTTTTACTTCTTTTAGATTTGTATTTAACTAAATTATATATAAACAATTTCTCTATTTTCCCTTGTATTATACTTAGATATAGACTATAGAGTAAATTTGATAAAGAAAACATCATGAACGAATTTTCCTTTGATTCGCTTTTATATAACCTGTAATTTAATGATAATTCTCGTTGTACCACTCAATGGAAGTAGAAAATGATTGTTTTCATAGCACAAGCCAACAATAGCATTATCTACGAGACAATTGAAATTGCAACAGAGACCCAAGACTTCAATTGTCGTCAATGTTGTTGCAAAACAGCTGAAAGTGATTTTTCTCTTGGTATTTTTCACATGCGATATGTATGTAGTAAACGATTTGCGTCTATCAATTCACTAGAAAATATCTACTGTGAATGTGAAAATAAAAATGCAAACCGTACTTTCTAAATTTTGCTGCCAAAATATTTAATTGGGTAGTTAAAATAAGTAGTTGGATTGGAACGATTTTAATTTTTATTAATGATACGATTTTAAATCCGTTATATAAAATTAATGTGTATAAAATATGATATTACGACTTTTTTTAGTAGAAAAATGTGCACCTATCACCCAAAAATTTACTTTAGAAATTAAATGATGTACCTATTTTGTATTATACATACCTACTTCATTATTAGGTTGCATCGCCGAATACACTAAAGTAATCGGTTATAATTATTACAAACCAGTTGTACTTTTAGCAATTTAGTTCGTGTAGTGAAATGTGGGAAATAACCACGTCCGTACAAATCTATTCAGTAGTGCAATTTTTTATAATTTAGATTGATAAAACCTTTATGTCCGGTTTCATAAAGCTTATTTAAATTTAGCAATGAGTTAAATTTTTATGAAACCGCAATCTTTAATCCGTTCATAAAACTATCCCATATGAAACTTTATACTCGCAAAAAAATGGTCTCCTGTTGCTCGCATTCATGAATATTATGCTGTTTGCTTGCAAGAAAACAAACATGACGAAAAAAAATAATTATCAAAATTATGGATGCCCAATGGAAATGGTACCCATTTCCATTCGGCATAGTTCGTGAAATGATCTGGAATAAAATTCCTTATTTTACTCTTATAAACTAACTACAAAATGTAATGGACCTTTTCAATTTAACGGCTATCTCTTTCTATCGCTGCAAATAGTAAGAAAATGGCGCGAACAACAGCCAGTTGGGCTGTGAAACGAAACGTCAATAATATTTCAGATATTAAAATCCCTGTATTCTCAGTGAAAATTTGCATCGTTAGACATTTTACCTTCAATAAAAGCTTTTGTAACTTATTTCGATAAGTTTTTTTTTAATGTTATCTGAGATATTCTCAAATTTCACGTCTAATTTTTTTAGAAACAAACGCCATAGATCTCAGTTGTTCTTACTATGCGCAGATCCCCATTGCGCATGTCTTCTATCTCTTTAAAATGAAAAGGTCCCTTCTCAACTTATATTGGTGCATCGCTTTCTTCTTCTCTTTTTCTGTCTTAATCTCGCAAGACTGTAGTGAGCATGATAAAAAATTGCATGTTACTTGTCAATAAAAAGGTATAAATCTCTTGCATTTCAATTTACAACACAATATTCGTTATTCATTTGTATTTAGCTTTCAATAAAATTAATAATATTAAAAATAAATCACGATAGTTTTTCACATTTCAAATTAGGGTAGGTGTAGTATCGATAGGTGAATGCGCGACGTATCCAAATTCATTACGAAGAATGGCTAAGTAACTGGTCTAGTTCATACAGTAGGTATGCCGCTAGATATCAGGTTTTGTTGCGACCAGGTTTTTATACAAAATATTTAAAATATTAAATTATTCATATATAATGCATACCTAATATTCTATATTTCCAATACATTACCTTTTATCTTTTGTCAGTTCTATGAATGTACAGAATGATCAAAACCATCTAATAGTCACGTGATCCGCGTCTTTCCTCAATGATATCTAAACTAGACTTTTGAGAAGAAAAGTTTGGTATGTAAGTTCATGGACGTGCGAATTTTTATTATAAAGAGTACAATTCGACAATAAACTTGTGGTGTTCGTCCGTTAAAACCATTTCGAATAGTAACTTAACCTAAAAAAACTCATGAATTAAGCTATTAATATTATTTTTGTAACTCACCAAGCAAATAACGCAATACATTAATAAGAGTCTTGAAAAATACTGTTGTCAATAATGTAATTATGAAACGCATGTAATAAAGACAGTAAAAATAAACAGAGAGCGTAACGGATATTTGAACAGATATTTGACAGATTGACAGAACAATACACGCCTATGAATTACACGCAACTGTTCCTACTTATTTCTGAGGAATAAAATATTGAGAACTACTCACGTCACGTGACTATCAGATGATTTTTGATCACTCTGTATTTTGTACAAATTTCATAAAGAAGGTTTCTATATTTCCATTAAAATTATAAAACAAACATATTATGACAAATGCATTTGAGACTGCGATCTTTCAATCAGAATTTTATTAATCTTAGTACCTGTGTCTATGGTTATAGCATAGCTGGCTGCCGCAAAATCGCACATTTTGGCACCCTAAAAAGACTATATTTCTCTTTATATGTAGCAAAACATTTTCTATTTAAACGCGAACTCATTTTAACCTGTAACCACAACCGGCACACCAACTGTCAAACACCTATCAAATTAGCGTCATTTTGTTTCCCAGTTACTTAGCCATGTCAACGCATCTCGTGCTCTCACCTATAGATACTAAACCATGCCTACTGCTTCTAATGCATACCGGGAGTTTTGTTTTAATCAGAGAGCATGGGCGTATATCATTACCATACTTACATTGGAAATTTTTGTAACAACGTGTTATCACGTTTTTTTTAAAAAAAGAAAAAACTGAACATAGCTTCTCAAAGTCATCAAACAGTCATGTGTCAATTTCAAACATTCTTTTTATCGAAAATGTATTGTAATTTTCATTTATCTGAGTAAATTATACCTTACATGTGATAAAAAAAAAACTCTCGGTATAATTATGAATTATCAGTGAATAAATAAAAAAAATTTACTGAGTACTCTCTTACAATGCGTGTGTGGAATTTTGTATGAGTACGGCGAAACTTGTACGTCAGCATTTATACGACAAAAAATTTGTAAGAGTAGAAATTTATAGGCTAAACTAGAATTTTGCCCATTTAACCGTCTTCGTAGTTCTTATAGTTCTCGATATCGCAATGCTGGTCTATTTAAAATGAACGGTGCATAGTCGCACAAATGCTTAGCTTGTTGTATAATGTACACTGGCTTGCAAAAAAATCACGTAGACCTACTTTCTGCTGTATTGAGTCGATCTTGATTTTTAATTTGTCAATGTCACTAATGTCAATTAAGATGTCAAAATTAATAGCAAATGAAATACATACTTGGTTGTTCTTTCGTTTTTCTGGAATATCTTTGTAATTTAATAGTAGGTAAATTAAACACAATGAAGAACTATACCTTGTTCCATTTAAGCCATTCAGTATTGCAGAGCATAGGGAATAGTTTTGACCTCTCTTATTGGCTGAAATTTAACACAAGAGACAAGTTTACCCAATGTAATTTCAGCTACTTCAAGTTTGCGCTGTTGCCAGCTCCATCTACTGAATGGCTTAAATGGAACAGTGTATAGCTTCATAATAGATCAAATAGTGATGACAACATTGTCAGTTTTTACATTTTTACAGAGCTAAAAAATTACAAAAACTCGGTTACGTGATTTTTAAGGTGTACGCGATGTTTTGCAAGCCAGTGTATTTCACGTATACATTTCCACTAGTACATATGTTCAATTTTATAAATGCTGGCGTATCCGGTGTACAAAATACGTACCTACGCAAAATACCTACAAAAGGAGTTAAGGAAATTAAATTAGAAATATAGCTGCTTTGCAATTAACTGTATTATTGTGAATAATATTTGCAATCTGTTAATTGTTGTTAAAAGATGATGAAAATTGCTTTTGTTTGCCAGATGAAATTTTTTTGGGTAAAATTGGATAACCGGAAATGATACTTTACTTGAAGCCCATAACAGTTTTTAATGAAAAACTATATTAAAATATAATCCTAAATTTTTAAATTTTAGTATTTACCACTTTTATCTCAAGGGAAATAACATATTAGATCTTAGCTAAAATTAATAAACCGGAAGTGATACTTTACTTGAAGCTCTGAACAGATTTTCGTGAAAAATATATTATGATATATTCATAAACTTTTAAAATTTAGTATTTAAGGCTTTTATGTGAAAAAATTGATAATCCGGAAGTGATACTTTACTTGAAGCTCATTGCTATTTTAACCATGGGAGTGACGGGAGGTCATGTGCTGGTCACATCAAATTTTTTATAATAATCTAGAATTGGATAGATAAGTACTTAAAATTTTATGTTTAAAAAATATACCGATACCGTGCTACTAATTGTATTTAATAATGATTTAAATAGTTTTGGTAATAATTTGACATAATTATTATCCGGGTAGATTAGTTTTTCTGCACTTTAATTGAGTACAAACGCATGCAAAGATGACTAGAGAAGGTCACTGTTGTTATCTTAATTACGGCTCTCGTTACGGTTTTATCATTACTGACAAAACATAATATTATTTTAACAGCAAATTCCGCTTAAATTTTACGTTCATTAAAATTATCTGGAGAAAACTATGCAATTAACTTTAGTTAGTCATGGCACAAAATAATGAATATAAATTGATTTTGTTTGAACAAATGCCTTTACTATTTTGGAAAATGTATAATGCTTTGGTTCTAAATTCATATATTTATGGTGTAAATATTTACACGAGTATCTTTTAATTATTAGTCTTTAGTTCTGCTTTTTTTGGGAAATGTGGTACTGCTTCATATAGATGTAAGATGCAACTAATATTATGAGTTGGAATAATGTTCTATACAACCATCAATGTATGTTCATCTTCGTTTTACTCGTACTGTTTTCTACAACAAAATATTTATTTCTAATTCTCAAACAAATTTTATTTCTTAGTATAAATTGTATCAACAATTTTATATAATATTAATTCATTATCAACATAAAACTTAAATCTTTAAAAACAATAATGACAAAAAATTGTTTTTTTGTTCTTTTCAAATGACGTAGGTTGGGATTTTTACTGTAGCAGGTACAACGTTTTTCTTACTTTTTTTTATTAGCAATTCTATTTGGACTTATTTTTTTTTTTCGGGATAATGACGCACTTTTCTTAGAAAGAATTAAAACACATGGTGCGTTTATATTTCACCAACAATTTTTTACCAACTTATTTATGAACCTGTTTCACAAACATATTTCCTGAATTACCTGAAACTTATGTAATATTGTAAATATTTTAGATTGTGAACAAAAAATATTATTATAATTTACTATTTTCCTTATTTACAGATCACGGGCAGGAATTCCGAACTACTTTTTTCAAAAATTTTCTCTTAATATTATTATAATAAAGAATATTATTGAAAGAATCTAAAGTTACTTTTAAACCAGTTACATATCATTATGGGTTTCATGAAGACAATTGCTGAGGTTAAGATACAAGTTTCGAACGATTCATTGTGAATTACTTGCAAATAAATAAATGCACTCGTATATATTTAGATGTACCAATTTGCTTTTATTCACAGATTATCGGTTATGCCAACATATCTGGGCCCTTATGCATGAGCGTTCGTATTCGCGTTTGTAGTGTTAATACTATGTCGTCATACCTGAACATGGTAGTTAGTACTTATTAAAACAAACAACTTTCTCAGTTCCAATTGTTGATTTGATGCCCCGGTTCATAGTTATTGGACTTCTTTTTTTTCGAAAAATCGTCATATCTCCTTTATTTACAAATATTTTTTATTTTTCAAATGACAAAATAGCCATCGATCAAAAATTTCAAAACAATTTTTTTTTATAACCACTCCATCGATTTTCGAAAGTAAAACATTTATAAAATCCTTAAACTACCTACTACAACATTTGTCCTAAACAATTTTTCAATGCATCCAAAAAAAATCTGTATTCAAATTTAAATACATTAATGATAATCATTTGTGTGCGTATTTTGCATAATTTGAACGTAAAAATGGCAGAAACACACTGCCGGGCTTGCGTTTGTAGTTGAAATGAATAAAAAAAATCTGATGTGGCCAGCACATTACCTTCCGTCACTTCTATGTATTTTGTACAAATTTCATACGGAAAGTTCGTTGCTAAATTAAATATTCTATTTCTTGTACATTACCTTCCGGCAGGTGCATATATTTTATGCAAATTTCATACAGAAAATTATTATTTTGTGACGTTTTCTATATACAGTGTAATGTATCTGCAGAAATAAAAGATTTATTATTATTATTTCTTGTACATTACCTTAAAGCAGTTGTATGTATTTTATACAAATTCCATACAGAAAGCAAAAGATCCTATATTTTCAGTAAAATTATAAGACAAACACACTATGTCAATTTCACTTGACACTGACATCTTTTAATCAGAATTTTCTTAATATAGTAGCTGTTTCCATAGCTATGGCTATTTTGTTAAATTTAATTTCTTTATAATTTTTTAACTCTATATCCATTTAATATTAAGTATAAAATGCAGTCAAATCGTATAGAGAATAAAATATTCTTTAATATTTATAATAACATCAAATGTGAAAAAATTATATTTAACATAGTTTTTTCAAGAAAAACTGTTAAAATCTTCAAATGATGGTACTTCCGGTTGACCAATTGTAACCAAAATCTAATCAGCTCTGCATATGGATGTAACGAAGAAGTATACGAAAAATTATAATTTTTGTAACTGTAGTATTAGAGTTATCGCAGACGAAAATTTTGTTACACACACACACACACACACACACACACACACACACACACACACACACACACACATCCACACACACACACATCCACACACACACACACATACAGACATCATCGTAAAAATAGTAAATTCGTATTCTTGGGACCCTAAAACGTGCTTATTGATTAAAAACTCATCATCGAATTTTTTGACCAAAGACAATACCTTCCTTACCTAAAGGTGACGGAAGGTAAAATTTTTTGGATACATTGAAAAAATGTTTAGGACAAATGTTGTAGTAGATAGTTTAAGAGTTTCATAAATGTTTTACTATCGAAAATCTATGGAGTCGTTATCAAAAAATCTTGTTTTGAAATCTTTGATCGATTGGCCATTTTATCATTTGAAAAAATAAAAAAAAAATTGTAAATGCAAATGTTTTACAGGGCCTAACGGTAATTTGTCAAGAATTTTTTTCCAAAGAATTCCGATAACTACGAACCTGGGCACCAAATCAAATATTGGAACTAAGAAAAGTTGTTTGTTTTAATGAGTCTTAACTACCATTTTCGGGTGTGACGACTTAGTATTAACACCTTGTATATCAGTGTTAGCATTAATTGTATTGTCACATTTATGCTGAATTTATACAGCGTAAGCCGTAACGTAACGTATCGTGCCGTAACGTAACGTAAAGAATAAATCAATGCATACTTATGTGATAATTTATGCAGATGTAAGCCTTAACGTGACGTACCGTGCCGTAACGTGTCAAAAACCCAAAGATCGCGAACTTTTATCTTTCTACGTAACGGCACGTTACGGTACGTTGCGATAGTATGAAAATTATTGCTTACCTGCGCTATAGTCTGTTTTTGTGTGGCTAATTATGTCAAAGTTGGATTTAATAAATTAAATGGATATAAATATAAAAAATACTACATTACGAATAGTATGTCTTGTGTGACTTTGACTGACATAAGTCACTTGTGTCATGTGTCAAACTTTAGATTAATATATTAAATGGAAATATATATGAAATATAGTGCATTGCGAATAAACTAACGAACCTGATAAATGCAAATCTGATGTACATGTACATTTGTATCGACAGAGCATTAGTATACTTTTTACGAAAATGTACCGCAAAAGTTCTGTATAAAATAGCCTAGAAAAATCACGCGTTACAATACGTTACAGTACGCCACGGCACGGTACGTTACGTTACGGCTTACGCTGTATAAATCCAGCATTATTCAGATCACTTTCTTTATTATCTTTCTAATACAAAATGTTGATAAGCTACTGTGCTATACGTATATACAGTGTGTTCAAAAAAATTCGGAGTAGGCTATATGAACAAAGAAATGTATGTCAATTTAAAAATAGTTAATTAATAAATGTCAATTTGACATGAGATATTGTCAAAAATGTTATCTAAAGAAATCAAAACTTTTCTTCTTGTATTTTATTTTAGAAATGGTAACAAATTCAAAAAAGGCGTATGTCATTATACTGTATCCTTCTTTATTGTCTTTTCTCCTTAAAATTCCATTTCAACAATTTTGACAACTTGACTTTTGCATTGAATAATGATCAGACATACGTGTCTCTGTTCAAAGCCTAATTCGAGTTAGGATTTTTTCTTTGATCACACTGTATATATATATATATATATATATATATATATATATATATATATTTACATCCCACTATCATTGCTGCGTCCTCTAGTGGCTAGGACATTGTGGCAACCATCGAAAGGAATGGAAATAGGTTTCGATATTATGAAGTATATCGACTAATTTTTTCCCCTGATTATGAATTTCGGTTCAAATTTAAATAAAGTTGATTTACAACGATATACATCTACGTATATTTGACGACATTATGAGCTCCTCCATACTGAGTGGATCCGACACGTCCATCGTATATACTTCATGCATATCCAGTACTTGTGACGTCCAAGTTGTATATTTTTATTCATACTACCATCACAGTGACGTCCAGCAACGTTGCCAATATTAAATACATTATTCTAATGTAGAAACCAAAGCGCAATTTTTATAATCATAAGTGCATGCACATTCACTTGTGAACATCACAGATTTTTTACAATATTTGGTTATGATAATTAACACATGAATGTTAATTATTTGATTTGGTTTAGTTCAATGTTTGAAGGTTTAAAGCAAGATAGCATACTTTATTTTATTCATAATTTTTTAATAACGTTGAACTAGCGAAAATTGATAATATTCCTTCCCGTAAATCTAGTAATAAACCAGACGATATTTTACAGAAACGTGTAATGTAATGTGATTTATTTTTTATAAGAAAGGAAATTTAACATAAATTTAGTCTAAGAATAATATACACGCGTATCTATGATGAAATTTGAAAATTGATACGGACGCTACCTGAAATAACAATAACTCAAAATTACACATTCATTGTTACAAATAAATATATGAATTTAAATTTTTATACCGGGTTCCTTTTTACCTTCCGTCACCTTTAGGTAAGGAAGGTATTGTCTTTGGTCAGAAAATGCGATGGTGAGTTTTTGATGAATAAGCACGTTTTAAGGTCCCTACAATACGATTTTACTATTTTTACGATGATGTCTGTATGTGTGTGTGCGTGTGTGTGTGTATGTATGTATGTGTGTGCGTGTGTGTGTGTATGTATGTATGTGTGTCCGTGTGTGTGTGTGTGTGTGTGTGTGTGTGTGTGTGTGTGTGTGTGTGTGTGTGTGTGTGTGTGTGTGTGTGTGTGTGTGTGTGTATGTAACAAAATTTTCGTCTACGATAACTTCCATACTACAATTCTAAAAATTATAATTCTTTCGTATTTCTCTTCGTTACATCCATGTGAAGAGCTGATTAGATTTTGGTTAGAATTGGACAACCGGAAGTATCTTCATTTGAAGATTTTAACAGTTTTTCTTGAAAAAACTATGTTAAATATAATTTTTTCACGTTTAATGTTATTATAAATATTAAAGAATATTTTATTCCCTATACGATTTGACTACATTTTATACTTAATATTAAATGGATATAGAATTAAAAAATTATAAAGAAATTAAATTTCATAAAGTAGCCATAGCTATGGAAACAGCTACTATATTAAGAAAATTTTGATTGAAAGATGTCAGTGTCAAGTGAAATTGACATAGTGTGTTTGTCTTATAATTTTACTGTAAATATAGGATCTTTTGTTTCTGTATGGAATTTGTATAAAATACATACAACTGCTTTAAGGTAATGTACAAGAAATAATAATAAGAATAAATCTTTTATTTCTGCAGATACATTACACTGTATATAGAAAACGTCACAAAATGATAATTTTCTGTATGAAATTTGCATAAAATACATGCAACTGCCGGAAGGTAATGTACAAGAAATAGAATATTTAATTTAGCAAGGAACTTTCCGTATGAAATTTGTAAAAAATACATAGAACTGGCGGAAGGTAATGTGCTGGCCACATCAGATTTTTTATTTTTATTATACCGGGTGTATTTTGTTTTCAGGGTGTACATAGGAAATTAATTTGGTAAATCACTATTTTGTAGACTGTTAATTGAAAACAATGGTTGTGACAAAAATATAAATATAAAAAATTGCATCAAATGTCACCAAATATATGTAAATTATGTAATATTTTACTCTCATAAATTAATAAATTTGAACAAAAAGATAAACAAATATTTGACTTTTTATCTGTCAGAATTCATTATAACCTATAACTTGTGCAAATATTGTTATGATATAATTTTATTAAATTAATTTTTTCCAGGCAATGTCTAACAATGTTATAAATTTAAAAAGAAATGGGTAGATTTTGTTCACATCTGTAAGTCTAATGGCCACTTGCATCCACGTAACTTAAATATTAAACTTGGCTTAAATTGACAATATTGCATCGAAATGAAATGTCACATGAATTGTATTATTTATTATAGTCAAAATTTTGATTTGCATTTTTTGTTTTAACTTTTCATAAAATTTAAGTCCTGTTGGTGCAACTGGGCATTAGAGATCTGTAGCCACTCTTATGTATAACTTTAAATTAATCTACAAGAATATATGCGTTTTGTCATTTTTTAAAATTTACATATGTGTAAGACTTACAGTACTGAACAGAATTCACCCATAAAACTAAAAAATCATATTTAACGAATTTTGACAGATAAGAGGTTGAAAATTTCAAACATTTGTTTATCGTTTTGTTAATGCTATGACTATCGCTATTTATAGGAAATTGAATAAATAATAATTAATTTATAGGACTAAAATATTACATAATTTACAAATATTTTGTGTCACTTGATGCAGAATTTTTCCTCTTTCTATTGTTTATACAACCATTGTTTTCAAGCAAAACGGGGGGCAAAAGTCTGCAAAAAACTGATTTACTATGTTAATCTCCTGATGATTCTAATACTCGGCATAAGAAATCAAAGGTAAAATTTTCACTTGGCTTTCTATTGTTATTACAACCATTGTTTTCAAGTAAAACGGGGGGCAAAAGTCTGCAAAAAACTGATTTACTATGTTAATCTGATAATTCTAATACCCGGCATAAGAAATCAAAGGTAAAATTTTCACTTGGCTTATAAATATTTCTCTATTTTACCTTGTATATATTTTCTATAGAGTATGAACGATTCAGGCACCTTATTGCTCCATTTTTAGTTAATGAATAATCTAATTTGCCCTTATAATAATTAATTTATCACCAAATTGATTCAGTATAAACAACTGTTAATGCATTACTGTCATCAGTACAACTAATCAAACATTAAAACTTCTTCTTTGAAACTAAATGTATATTTTTTTTAACTCTCCAAGTTTTCATGGACGGCAAAAACACCATTAACCGTGCTTTTAACAAGGATGAAGGAAGGGCTGAAATTTAATGTTAGACAAAAACTATTTCTGTTGGAGTTTTACACAAGACACGTGTTCTTCGCATATATTAGCGTTGACCCCATCCCTTGCAAATCGTTCTCCGGTGCATTTTTCATTGAATTTCCTAGTCAAAGCTGTAAAGTTACCAACACTTCCAATTTTTTTGATAACTAAGTAATTTAATTGTAGCTATTATGATTGAAAAAAAGGTTGTTCAATAATTATTTATTGAGGGAATGGATTGCTGTTAATTTAAAGACAGTTTAGTTAATCTGAGATAAAAATAAATACCTGGGATTAAGTGAATTATCCCGGAGCTTGCGTTTGGTAACAAATAAGTATTTTGGTGATAAATTCTTATTTCTATAACAATTATATAGAAGACTCCCGGTTCTTTTCATTTTCTTTATAATTGTAGAAATAAAAACAGATCCAGTACAGTAAAACAAAATGTATTGTACTAACTCAACCCGTCACTGATACAAAATAACAAAGAATAAACTTATTAAATGTATTTATTTATATCACAGCAAAATACAGGTAATTATTTTATAGTAAGCACTAAACATGTAATATAAACAGAATTAATAACGGATTTTTTTTGTAAAATAAGCCTCCATTTCTTTTGAATTATATTATATGAAAATTATATTTTTGAGAGATTCATTTATTAATTTTAATTAATTTTATTTTTACCTCCCGCTACCCTTGGTAAGGGAGGTATAGGGATCGTGCTAAAAATCGCATATCGAGATTTTACTAAATCACCACGTTTTAAGGTCCCTAGAATCCAATTTTAACATTTTCACGATGATGACTGTGTGTATGTGGATGTTTTACTCTAACTCAAATCATTCAGAAAATTTTGAAACCTTGTTTTTCGAATTTTTTCTGTAATGGAAAGAGCCCATTAGATTTTGGAGTAAATCGGATAACCGGATATGGCACTTTACAAGAAGCTCAAAATAGTTTTTCTTCGAAAAATACCATTAAATATTATTTTTTCGAGATTAATGTTATCATAAAAATTAAAGATTATTAAATTTTCTACAGATTTACATTAATACTTTTTCTATATATTTTATGGATAAATTTATAAAATTATATATTAATTTAATCCCGGAGCCTACTCTTTAAACAAGCAAAACTCCTTGGTTAGACAGTTCATATCTTAAATGTATTTAACTGACAGATAAATATTACAGTCAAAGAACTAATCATTTCAAATTAATAACAGTAACGTTAAAAAAAGAAAATAGTAAATAGAACCCTATCGAATGGATCTTAATACGGTTTCCGCAATAACTAAATATGTAAGTATATATATATATATATATATATATATATATATATATATATATATATATATATATATATATATATATATATGTAAGTATATATATATATATATATATATATATATATATATATATATATATATATATATATATGTATGTATGTAATATTTAAATTAATAAAAACTAAATAGCGGGAGTTTTGGTGTTGGCCACATCAGATTTTTTCGTATAAAATTACTAAATTTAAAGCCTAGTTATTTTTCTCTATTATTTAATGGGGTCTCATGGCCATGTACCTGAATGTCTGGTTGCGATCTGAGGACCCGGGTTCAATCCCGACCGACGCCAAAACTTATTTCACATTTTAATTGGCACAAAAGTGAGCCCGCCGCCAGCAATGAGTGCCCATGAGGTCATGTCTGGTAAACGGCCACACGGTACGAATTTGATATCATCAACTAATATCTGCGTATAAAGCAGATTAGCACACCCAGCAATGTAATACGCCGTGATATATATTTTTTATTATTTAATTTATTGTTTAAAGTAATTCAATTATTAGTCTTAATTTTACTTTGTTATTAGAATAAATTTATTATTTAAATAAAACGCATTATTATCATTAATAAATGTATAGTTGCCTTGTAAGTTACGAACAAGGATACAGGCCAATTTTTTTGGCGCCGGGCTCATATATTATATATAAGTATTTTCAAATTATTTGACAATAACTGTTTTGAAATTATCGTTGTTTATTTTAAAAGTTACCTACTAATAGTTATTTTTTTCAGGTTAATTTTTAAAAGTATTCCGCAGTGATATATGATGTTGCATAATAAGTAATTTGTTCGATTAAAAATTTTCGTATGACATATTGAATCTATTCTGCGCTTTCGTGTTGCAAATTTAGCTGTAAATCACGTTTTTAACATAGCTCAGCTACCCCTGCGACTTTTTAAGCCCTTTTAAATTTTTTATAGATAGGTACCTATAGGTATTATATGTAAACAAAATCTATTTAAGCTTGTGCTATTAGTATCATTTTTACCAGTAAGTATAAAAATAAAAATATTTTCTAATTAACCACATTAACTAAATACATCGGTAAGTAGAGGGGAAGTATAAAAGAGTACCCAAATAGAATAATTAAATTTATTTTTAATAAATAGTTTATAGTTTACTGAGTCAATTTCTTTAAAACTTCATTTATATAATTATAATAATTTTTTCTACACTATTTAAAATTTCGATTTTGGTGTTTTTGAACAAAAATTTACAAAGATTTTATTTTTATATTTCGTTGGATCATACCGTTCTTATATTTTTTTCCATACATCTAATCATTAGTCTTGTTATCATTATATTGGCATTTATTTACAATTTACACAATATTTTGCAATTAATAATTCAGATTTGTGATATTTAAATAATTACCTTTTTTAATTTATTTTACATTTGCAAACAATTTATTTTGACTTCAACGTTTATCGATTTTGTATTTCCTAAGATGATTTTATAAATACAAAACAAAAGTTTGATTATAAATATTAATTTTATATATTATTATCAGGAGTACACAATATAGCTTTAAATACGTTTAAAAGGACGACACTAGCGCCGCAAGTGGAATTTTTTGAACTACAAAAGATATACATTTTCCACTCTTCTATCATTCTGACGTCCATAACAAATTTTGCCATTCGATACTAGAGGCCCCCTTGATGCCAGAAAATAAATTACAAGGCATTTTAAAGTGACGCCACATGCACAAGGACGTCACTTCGAATGTAGAAAATAACACTGGGGACGTCATAATGGTAGTGGGATATATATATATATATATATATATATATATATATATATATATATATATATATATATATATATATATATATATATATATATATATATAGATTGTTTATTTACGTATACAGTTTTTTCGTGAAATTCCTTATTTGATCAAAAGCCCAAGAATTCCATGAACCACTGACATATGTATATGTAAATAAAAATCCGCTTTCATGTTTGACGTGAAATGACTTGTATATTTTGTTTTGATTTGGTTAGCATAAAATATGCATATTAAGAACATGAATTTGCGGTGGTCACTTTAACACTTTAAAGTAGTTGCATTTCATAAGGCGTATTGTAGTAGAAAACATTCTATCGGGTGATCTCTTGCAAGAGCAGATTAACAAGAGGAAATAGACCATTTCAGAAATTTGAGCGACCACTACATTTACTTTTGGAACTAAAAAGTTAGTGCCGTTAAATGGCGGCATTTCAAATTTATATATAACCCGGGCATATAGTTTTAAATTTTAAAATTACCCAGGAGTTGTTAAGATGAACTTGAGTATAAGGTATGGTTTAAATTTTTATTTTACAAATAAAAATTTATTATAGTACGTGAAAAAGTGAGATATATTCATCAATCAATTATGAAATATTTTATTAACCTACTTAACCCCACTTTTTATTTTCCAAACCAAACAAAACATTTTAAATGGCAATATTTTGGGAACCAGAAGTTTAGTACCCATCATAATTATTTGAAAAACAAAACCAACAAAACAAAAAAGACTGTGAAATAGACAGAACTGTCATGTAAACAAGGATGGATATACGGCAAACGGCACTAACTTTTTGTCGCAGTCTAACACTTGGCGCATGCGCTTTGAATTTCTGAAATGGTTTATTAGTTTTTTTGCAGACTGTTGCCCTCCGTTTTAACAACATGGTTCTGGTATCAATAGAAATACATGTCAATTGTGTAATGTTTTAGTCCCATAAAATAATTATTAAATTGATTCAATTTCATGTTAATTACGATAGCCTTGGCATTCGAACAAAAATATAAACAAATGTTTGACTTTTATCTGTCAGAATTTGTTAGCTATGATTTTTTTTTTTTTGTTTTAAGGCGATTTCGGGCTACATACCCGTTCACTTCTTCGGATTACTTACGGTTAATTACGGTATGATATGGTTAATGGTGGCGCCAAAAATCGTTGGTTCGTTGACACCGTGCTTGGTGGTTATGTATATTCTGCGACATTTAAAACTGTTGACTTTTGACATTTCAAAAAAAGGCCTGATAAAAAGAGATAGAAATAGTGAACAGGGAGCTGACCCGACTCGCAAACCCGTTCAGCTGTGAGCACTGATCCAAGCATACCGGGTATGTTGTTCCTAGCGCCCGAATGTGTGAACGTACCTGAACGCCACACACCGCAAGTGAACGGTTGTCGCCCGAAATCGCCTTTAATGTCCTTTGAATATTTTATAACAGATTTGAAATTAAGTAGGTACTTGAAAAAAATTACATAATAAAATTTGTACAAGTTATAAATTATAACGAATTCTTGCAGATAAATGTCAAACTTTCGTTTATCTTTAAATAATCTAATAATTAATTCATGGAAATAAAATATTACATAATTTACATGTGTTTATGTTATTGGATGCCGAATTTTTATATCTATCAATTAATACCACAACCATTGTTATCAGAAGTAATATCACAAGACCTCCTGATTTTATCGATAAATTTTTATTTTGCACGAATTTTTTTGCTTAGCAACAAACACGAAAGCAAACTTCATGGTAAATCCCGACTCCGAAGGAGGAGGGGTTTTACTTAATGTCAGTTTGCTTGAGTGATTTTGCTTAAAAGCAAAAAGAATGAGTGTTTAAAAATAAAAGTTTATCTGAGAAAATCAGAGAGGTCGTGTGGTATTTGGTGAGATAAATTCCAAAGACAACGCAAAATGAAACAATTTAATTATTAATATTTTATTTTTAAACTTGAAATATTAATTAACTGTCACAATGACAGTTATAAACAATAACAACAGTTTATTTACTTGGTAGCGGAAAATTATCGGGGTAACGGAGTTTTATCAGTATAATACTGTTCCCATTGGTTGAATTTTCAAGTGTTTCGCATCATGATTGGTTAAAAACTTGTTGTTGGAATTTATCAATTTAAATTGGAGGCCAACAATCTACAAAAAACTGATTTCCTACGTATATCACCTACAACTTGAAAAAACACCCGGTATATCTGCGGTTTATAAAAAGCTTATTTGTTAAAAAGACACATCGATATAGGAATGACATACAAAAAATTTAAATAACTTGGATTTTCCGAATTGACCCCATGACTTTTGGATAGAAGTTGTGTAACTTACAAAATGTCATTTGCGAAAATTGAACCCACGTTGTACTGCAATGAAAACTAATAATAATAAACATTTATTTTTATAAATAGAAAATAGAATAAATGTCGTTCTTTTAATTTACAAGTATTACT
The DNA here is from genome assembly GCA_963082715.1 of Harpalus rubripes. NCBI lineage: Eukaryota > Metazoa > Arthropoda > Insecta > Coleoptera > Carabidae > Harpalus > Harpalus rubripes. Next base: position 41,185,014 of record OY720450.1, read on the forward strand.
TGTATATTAACGTAGTTTGGGTCATTGGCGAACTGGCCAAATCGGCTGATCAGGCATTTCCTAATTGGACCCCGAATGTACACGGACGTATGGAATGCCGGTTTAACATTTATTCCCACATTTTAAAACAGTCGTACAAATTAATGTATCGTAAAAATAAACTCTAATTAAAAAGAAAGATTTAAACTAATTGTTGAATTAGAATGTTTGTTTGATAATATAATTACAAATTTTTCAAACAAACATTTTAAATCAACGGGCAACACAAAACTTTCTTTTAATATTAGTTTAATTTTATGTTTGTTCAATTTATATGATTGTTGATATTTTCTAAACAAACGTAAAAATTCAAGTATTGTAGAAATGAAGTAACATTTATATGAATGACTTAAATTGACCCTTTATTTTCACGACACAGGAATTAAAACTATTGTTTATTTCTGTGATAGGTACTTAATTAAATTGTTTGTTTAATTCTAAGGTGTATACGTTAATATGATTATTGATAATTTTAAAACAATCAATTTAATTAGCGCCGTAGTGTCTATTTCAAGAACTATTTGCAATTCGTCCATTCTTTCACAGATCACCTTTTTTAACAGGTAGTTGTAATTTATTAGTGACGCTAGATCACGAAGATGAGTATAAGAGTATATGTGTGTAATACCAAACATAATAAATATTTAATCAAATAATAACTTTTAAAATTTGAACACAATTATTTGATAAAAGTTTTTTTTTTTGTATTACATAACACAGGTGATCGGTGGAGCCATCTGTGATAGAATGACCGAATTGCAAATACTTCTTGAAATAGACACAACGGCGCTAATTAAATTGTTAGTTTTAAAATTATCAACAATCATATTAAATCATGTATCATAGAATTAAAAAATCAATTTAATTCAAGTACCACAGAAATAAACAATCGTTTTAATTCATGTGTCATGAAAACAAAGGGTCAATTTAATTCATTACTATAAATGTTACTACTTTTCTACGATACTTGAATTTTTACATTTGCTTAGAAAATACCAACAATCATATAAATTGAACAAACATAAAATTAAATTAATATTATTATTAATATTAAAAAGAAAGTTTTGTGTTGACCGTTGATATAAAATGTTTGTTTGAAAAAATTGTAATTATATTATTAACAAACATTCTAATTCAACAATGAGTTTAAATCTTTCTTTTTAATTAGACTTTATTTTTACGAAACATTAATTTGTACGACTGTTTTAAAATGTGGGAATAAATGTTAAAACGGCATTCCATACGTGCGCCTCTTGTCATTTTTTCAGATATCATAATTGTTTTTAAATTTAAATCAGGTTAACTGGATCTTTATTTCGCTAGCACGTATCTTGATTGTGTAAACAGTTATGTATAGTCTACAGGGTCGCCATAAGGACGTTGTGTCACTATTAGGAGAATGCCGCCCCCAGTCAAAATTAAATATTTTAAACAACTCATATTTTCAAATAGATATTTAATAGTTACAAAAAGGTCAATTACTCACAACAAGGATGTATTGACGAATTTTAAAAAAGTTTATATTATTTACAGTGAATAACAGTTGCGTATTGGCCTTCTCTCTCTCTCTCTCTCTCTCTCTCTCTCTCTGTGTGTGTGTGTGTGTGTGTGTGTGTGTGTGTGTGTGTGTGTGTGTGTGTGTGTGTGTGTGTGTGTGTGGTGTGTGTGTGTGTGTGTGTGTGTGTGTGTGTGCGTGCATGTCTGTGTGTATGTATGTATGTCTGGATGTGTAACGATTTTATCCACCACGGAAACTGTTATATCAAACTGTGCGTTCGTGCGTGCGATTGTGTGTGTATGTGTGTAAGTGTGTATGTGTGAATGTGTGTATTGTGTATATGTGTAAGTGTGCATGTGTGTATGTGTGTGTGTGTATGTGTGTATGTGTGTATGTGTGTATGTACGTTAGATTTTGGGTAAAATTGGACAACCGGAAGTAGTACTTTATTTGAAGCCCATAACAGTTCTTAATGAAACATAAACTAAAACTTTAAATTTTAGTATTTAAGACTTTTATTTCAAGGGGAATAACATATTAGATCAACCGGAAGTGATACTTAAAGCTCATTGCTATTAAAAACATGAAATTGGCGAGAGATCATGTGCTGGCCATATCAGATTTTTTTATTACAACAAAGAAATGGTTTATTACAATAAAGAAAATTTGAGTATTAAAAAAATTACTTACCTCACAAAAAATATTTATTATAATTGTTACTGTCCAATGGTGGCTTTCAAAATCCGGACATTCTGTAGAAATAATTGAGCCCCCCAGCTGAAATGTTTCTGATTTTGAATAATTGAATGTAAACATTTAAAAAAATAAATCATTAAAATCGGATCTTTTTTGTGGGTTTAAAAGTAAAAACCTTTATTGACTCAGCTATTAATATAATCCTGGCATGTTATATACATACGTGTATATCTATATGTGTCAAATGTACAGATAATTTTGTGAATACATGTCCCTCCGATTAGATTCCTGCAGTTTGTTTAAGATAATTGTTTAATTTTAAAAAAATGTTTAGGTAAAAAGGAAAAAAAAATAATTACAATAATAAAACGGCGAATACCATAGGGTCCTTTTTTAAAATTTGCTGATTTGTTACAAAGATGTCAGTTCTAGTTCATTTCTGGTTTGGGTGTGCCGTTAATGACGTTATTTTCATTATTAGGTACTTGAAGTTCATATTTACATAGATTTTCCATTATCAAAAACTAATAAAAAAATAATTTAAATATTTATATAACAGAAATATTTGGCATACAATGACATGAGAAAATATAAACAAGTCCATATTTTGAGAAATACAAACTTGTAACTTGAACATGCTACATATAACAACTTGTATTTCATAACTGCAATTTGTGAAATGAATGAATACGTTTCAAAAGTAGCACAGATTTTTTAAGGAAATGGAACAAAGATTTTTTTCTACTTTCTACAAATTGCTAAATATTTAACAAAATTACACAAATGGAAGATTTTATTTGATTTAGATTTCGATTGTTTTAAATAATGAGCCATTGTTATTTGCAAATTTAAGTAAAGATAAATATAACTTTTAAAGTCTTTTCTTTAATATTTGTTTACTTACAACAAATTTAATCATATATAGTTTAGTTACATAAAGTTCTGAGAATTTTAAATTTACTTTTATTACAGACATAAATTTTAAATGGGTACATGTAATGCATATTAAATTAAAATATGTTCTTTGTTGCAAATAAAACTAATGTTTTTTATTCAATATTGAGGTTTTAAACTGTCTTTATTAACTCCATAGCAACAACTATAGGTAACAGTTTATTTGCTAGTGATTAAAAAAATTAAATCACTCTCATACAATTTTAACTCATTCTGCAAGAAATATTACATTTAAAATAACGCCAGGCCCAAAAATAACACTCACCTCTATGAGACAGATCAGCCATTTTCATTATTTTTCACGACACAAATGAGTGGAAAAAAGATTGCGTAATCTATAAATAATGACGTCTGTCAACGACGATTGTCATTCACTGCCTACTAATTAATTAGTTTTTTTTTGTCAAAATTAAATGTTATAATTGTTTTTATTATTATTTCGTCAAAATTGAATAAAATATTGTATAAACCACGTGAGTTAAGAATGTTTATACGCTCAAAGAATTTAACCCACTCGCCCACGGGCTCGCGGCTTTAACTTTCTTTTCATGAATAAACATTATCTTAATTCACTTGGTGTATAAATATCTATTATAATACGAGACATACAGGTTACATTGACAAAGGGGTCACTCAAAATACCTTTTTTATTAAAAAACATTTCTTAACTTTCTTGATATATATGTACACTAGGCTTAGGGGCTCACAAATCATGGTAATTGGTATGAAGGTAGCGCTTCCGGTTTGGCCTAAACTTTCATATTTCAAATGGGGCACCTGTATATGTTTTTATATATTTGAAATTTAGGTAAAATTACGAATTTAACGATATGCTTGAAATGCATTTTTGTTGAATTACAAAAACGTAAGATGATCATTTATCACAGTCTACCTGATAGTGATATGGCTCACCAGTACCAGGTTAATTATTTTCTCTTACGTTTTTGTAATTTCAAGCATATCGTTGAATTCATAATTTTACGTAGATTCGATACATATAAAAATATACAGGAGATCTCATTTGAAATATAAAAGTCAATATCACTTCTGGTTAAATCTGAAACGTTAGCATCATGGCAAATACCATGATTTGTGAGCCCCTAAGCCTAGTTTACAAATATATGAAGAAAATTACAAAATAATTATAAACAATAAAGTTATTTTAAGTGGCCCGTTTTTGTGTTAGTGAAAAGTGAAACATAGGCGTTTAATATGGGAAATCCGTTTTTCTTTGCGCAAATGTTACCTAATTATTTTATGCAAAAATACTTCAAATAAAAGTTATGGAGCTTTAAATTCTGCACTAATGTCATGTGAAACGATTATTTCAACTCTTCATATAAAGGTAATAATTAATTATAAAATTATAGGCCGGTATTCCGAGCGAACTTTTATAATAAAAGCGATTTTATGGAGCACACTTTTAATAAGAATATAATGTAAAATCGTACTCCTTAAAAGCGCTTTTATTATAAAAGTGCTTTCGGAATACGTAACATAGTATTTATGAGCTTTTTGTCTTGGCAGCCATGGATTTATGAGAAAAAATGCCTGTTTTTAAATGTCAATCGGACCTATTCTGTAACTCAGTGGTTAATTTTTAACAACTGGTTAAAAATTAAAACCAATCAATTATGTTGACATATAACAAAAAATTGGATTTTTAGTTATCAAATCAATATCTATTGGATAGATTTTTTAACCAATCAAGTATGTTGACATGTAACAAAAAAGGAATTTTTAGTTGTCAAATCAATATCTATTGGATACAAATTTTAATTAGTGGTCAAAAATTAACCACCAAATTATAGAATAGGCACGATTGGGCCCTATTCTGTAAGTCAGTGGTTAATTTTTAACCACTGGTTACATTTTCTAATCAAATATTTTGACATATAACAAAAAAAGGGATTTTTAGTTCTCAAATCAATAACTATCGGATGAAAATTTCAACCAGTGGTTAAAAATTAGCTACTGAGTTACAGAATAGACCCGAAGAATAAAAACAATTTACCTTTTTGTGTTGTGTGTTAGTTTACTACTGTAAGCTAAATTTAGTTCTAATTTGTTTATTTTTATCATAAATCATAACAAACTAAAAAATTGTTACTTTATAATTAATTTTTACGTTTATATGAAGAACTAAAATAATCGTTTCGCATGATTTGAATGCATTAAATCAGGTCTTCCTAAATTGTATTCAAACGATCAGAAAATATTTCTTGTAAACACAACTGCCAACCAATATGACTATTATCATTGTCCGTAGAAAATATTAAAACGTGGAAATATTTATATAAATTTATAAAAGTTGCTAAAATTAAATTATAATTCTTTAAATAAAATAACAATGATGATGGCCAATAGAATGCCAACAGAGTTAATTAAAATAAAATAATAAATAACAAAAGTTAGTTGTATTGTTTATCTAAATATAAATTTTAAATTTAGGAATAATCTTTAATTTATTATGAATCATGAAACAGCTTAATATATAATTTATTTTAAAATATTTTTTGCTTTAGTGTAGAACACAATAAATACATAATTCAGTTCCGCGTTTCTCTGTAATGCGTAAATAATATTTAGCTAAACAATCGTTTGATTTTAATCAAATTCAGACTATACACATACATGTACTAATTGTATGTACATGTTATGCTCCATGACCGAAATCGCTCAGCGAAAAACAAAAACAGCCACATGTTGCAGATATATTCAAACTTTTCGAGATTCAAATTTATTTGTTAATTTTCTAAGTAAACCATAAACATAACGCACAAAATTCACGCCCTGGTCAATATGTGTTAATGTATATGTTTTTTTTTTAACAAGGCTGCTATTGGGTCGTCGAAATCTGTACAATAAAAAATACAAGAGAAGAGGCCCAAAGAGTGGGCACAATTCGTACTTCGTACACAACTGATATACTCGTATATAAAACGATTTATACCTTACATCTCATGGAAGAAGTATTATTGATTATACAGGTGATTTAAAATAAACTCGAACAAATGGTTATTTTCTTTATTATTAATTTTAGTCATATACTTTAAATTTCAAAGTTGGCAGCGCCTTAAATATTGCTTTTTAGTGTAAAAACATTCTGAATTCTACGTCCGTCTTAGTCGCTGATTTTTTAAATAGACCTACTCACATATATTTTTGAATGTAATATAAATAAATAGTGACATAAATAGTCGAAATAAATGGTCAATAATATCGTGGAAATAAATAGTCGAAATAAATAGTCAATAATATCGTGGAAGTAAATAGTCGCGTTACTATTTAAATAAATAAATAGTGTTAGTGTTTAATTAGTTAATTATATTCGTAGTCTTAAATAAGTATTTATTATTTGTTTAATATTAGTAATCGTCAGTGTTATTATCTTTTAAATATTTATTTATCCTTTTAATAAACATCTATTTTAATTAACAATAATTATTTGATTTTTACACTTCACCTAAATAAATAAAAACGTTACAATACTTTAAAAACATATTTCAATGAAAAAAGTGCAGTTTTTCACAGACGTAGAGAAAAGATAATGTCGAATTGTTCAAAATAATGAAAACAAATACATCATGTAAACATCCCAATATTTCCCTACTTAAACAAGATATGAATGTCATGGCAAACTCATAATAATTAATTAAAATTTAATAATTTTGAAAACATAATAACTACGTTAATTTTTGATGATATTATAAATATATATAAATATTTGGGTATTCGTAATTTAAAGTAGTTTTAGTCTGATGCCAAATATTTATAATATTTGGATGTTTACATGATGTATCATCATCAATATCATTTGCTTTTTATTACTTCGGACAATTCGATATTATCTTATCTCTACGTCTGTGAAAAATTATTAAAATATGTTTTAAAGTATTGTAACGTTTTTATTTATTTGGGTGAAGTGTAAAAATCAAATAATTATTATTAATTAAAATAGATGTTTATTAAAACGATAAATAAATATTTAAAAGATAATAACAATGACGATTACTAATATTAAACAAATATTAATTTCTTATTTAAGACTACGAATATAATTTACTAATTAAACACTAACACTGTTTATTTAAAAAAGTAACACGACAACACGACTATTTATTTCCACGATATTATTGACTATTTATTTCGATTATTTATGTCACTATCTATTTATATCATATTCAACTGTTTGACTTCCACAGCGTTTATATATTCAACTGACTCAACAGTGTCTGTATATTCAACTGCCCGGACAGAATTCACACCTTTCACCTCACTGTTTGTTTATTTATATAACTAACTGTCTAACTATCTAATTGTCCTTATCCCGGGCTACTCTCTAACTTCCATAGCCTCAGTATCACCGACTGTCCGTATACCACAACTCTTCAACACCACTGTCGAGTATCTACTTCTACTCTATGTTACTGTCCCCGTATACCTAGTTTCCCAATTCTGTTTTAAGAAATGTCAAATTCCATTATTTAATATTTTAGTTAAAACCGTACTCGTGGTACGAGCCATAGGCCATATGTCAAATTCAAATTTCATTTTATAATTTTGCCTTTATGTTTAAAGAACGATTTTTTTAAAAATATTTGTTTGAATACAAACCATGTTCTGCTTTAAAATCATATTTTGATAAATTTGATATTATTTATTATTAATATTAAATAATGAAATTTGACATATCTTAAAACAGCGTTTTAGTTAAAACCGTGGTCGTGGTACAAGCCTATGTGTCTGTCTTCACACAGACGTACGTCGCTTATATAGTTGTTCTACTATTTTTCCGGAACAGTCTCGTACTATATAAGAATGCGCGAGTAATTACGCTTATTTTCCCCTTGTTTACCTTACTGCCCGCCTTGCGCCGCCTGCCTACCGCGCTGCACTATGTTATCGGTCGGAAAACAATGCACGCCTACAGGCTCAATCAGCTGCTAGAGGAATCATGTCAGTCGTCCATCTAAATTTGGGAATAAAAACAACTTACCGCCACAAGTTTTCTTTTAGTCGGGTAATTGAATCGTACCTCCGAATTAAAAAACAGAGTACAGAGTAAAAAGTGTTTTATTTCACTGATAGGCTTTTATGAACTAGCCTACGGCTCGTGCGGTCTTTTCTAAACGTTAAATAAGACTGCTTTTTACTTACATATATTGCATAAATAACTAGTGTGTAGTTCACTCGCGAGTAAAATACTTTTTTACGAAAAGGAAAATTTGTCGCAGTTTTTATACGTCGATTATTCGTACGGTTGTGTACTTTATAGGACAACACATTTTGTGTACCACTGTGATTTACATAGAGTTTTAAGCGTTAGGTTAGGTTATGTTAAGGTTTGTTTAGAAAATTAAAAGTATTTACATAGAGTTTTAAGCGTTAGGTTAGGTTATGTTAAGGTTTGTTTAGAAAATTAAGAGTGCCACTTTTAACTAAATATATTTCCTGTTTACTATACTAACCATAACCATACGAACATAATTCCACGAAATATTGGAATAAGTCGTGATTATTTACTTCATAGTAAATTTCTGACATTCTTTTTCTGGTTTCCAGGGTCACAATGGCTTCTGCCCAAGAAGACTATCCTGACAGAATATCTGAAGTGTTCAAGGGTAAAAACATTTTGCTTACTGGGGCCACCGGGTTTATGGGCAAAGTGTTCTTGGAGAAAATGTTGCGATCTGTGCCTGATATCAAGTGTTTCTATCTGCTGGTTAGAACCAAGAAGGGCAGGGACCCTCAAGAGAGGCTGCAGGATATCTTCAATAATCCGGTAAGAAAATGCATATATACTCGTTTATGGACATAAATTTGTATATTAGTGCTTGAATACGTATAGTGAAATGAAGTTTATTTGATTTTAAATGAATAATTGAGATCAATGTTATGTTTTATGTAATAGGTAAGCGTGCTACCATCATTTAGTATAGAATTTCAACTGGCATAAAATATTTTCTTTATCTATTCGAAATATAAACAAATTAATATTTTTTTATTATTATTATTATTATTATTTAATGGGTTTTTATTTATTCAACAAAGTATATTATTATATTAATAGGTTCACAAACAAACAGATTTAAACAAAACGATAAAGTAAAATATGGACAAACGTTCTCAACACCACGAGTTCGCTGGGCTGACTTTTTGAGTGCGCGTCGGTTCACAGGCGGGTGTGGTCGGAGCACTTCGGGTGCGGTCGTAAAGGTTCGTCCCGCTGCGTCGCAAGGCCAGTGGCGGATTCTTGTTGTGTCATTTAGGGCGCTTGGTTATAGACTCCCCATCTGGTTCGTGAGTGCGTCCTCGTTCACGGGCCAGGAAAGCCAATTAGAGCGCCTTCCGTGGTCGTCCTCGTTTTCTTTTGGGGATGACTGGCTCATTGTCGTCTCTAAGCTCACCAACAAATGGGGTTAGATCACTCACATGATACTTACCAATTATCATGTCGGGTTCCTAGATAGAGGTAATCTCGTACGTAGTTGCGGAAATTGCCTGTGCGATCTTGTATGGTCCATCTCGTTTTGGGATAAACTTGGCCGTGACTCCCTTTGCAGCATTACTAAGGGCATGCGTTTTCACTAGCACCACGTCTCCGGGTTCGTAATCAGGTGCTGGTCGTCTATTTTTATCGACATAGATCTTCTGTCTAGCATGTTCCTTTTCGAAACGTTCCTTAGCAAGTTCAAAATGAGTCCCAAGCAGCTTCAGATAGGAAGTTATCTGCGGCACGAAGTTTTCTTGTCCTACTATATTCCTTAAATCGTGGAAAGCGTCATCGCCCGTTCTAAGTTCACGTCCGGAAGTAAGAAAGGCAGGTGTATAACCTGTTGTTTGACATATAACAGTGTTCATGGAAAATCTTATTGCATTGAGGTGTTCATCCCATTTCGAATGATCGTTTCCAACTAAAATTGCTAGTCGTGGCTTCAAGTCTCTATTCTTCCTTTCTACGGGGTTGGCTTCAGCGTGGTAGATCGGGATAAAAGACTGATGTATTTTAAGTGCAAAACATACTTGTTGCATTATCGCACTTATAAATTGGACTCCATTGTCACTGATGATCTTTCGTGGCAATCCGTAGCGGAGAAATATTTCTTCGATGAGTTTTTGTGAACAAGCAAATGCAGTAGCTTCAGGTAAGGGAAAAAGTTCAACCCATTTCGTGGCCGTATCTTCCACTATGAGTATCCATCTATTTCCCATTTCGGTAACAGGTAGCGGTCCAAATAGGTCAATCGCCAGAATTTCAAAACATTGAGCATATGCAGGGGTCTGCAATAATCCAGCCGGTTTTAGGTTACTTGCCTTATACTTCTGACAGGCTACGCACTTCCGAATGTGGTCAGTCACGTATCTTCGCATTCCTGTCCAGTAGTAGCGTTCTGATATTCTTGATAATGTTTTTTCGATACCGTAATGTCCACCTGTCGCACTATCATGGTATTCTTCAAGGATTTTCTTTCTTCCTTGTTCGGGCACAACTAATTGAGCTTCTTCACTTTCGCTTGTCGGTGAATATCTATACAATACACCATTCATCATAATAAATCCACGGTCATTCCAATGGTTCACGTCTTGCGTAGCTGGGATATCTTTTAAGTATCTTATGATTTTTGCAAGTTCGGGGTCTTTAAGTTGTTCTGATCTAACGTTTTCGGCTGTATCATGTGGAATTTCAGCAATTGCTGTACAAAGTTTAGTTTCTTCAATATCTTGTTGCTTACAATTCGGGCGCGAGAGTGTATCTGCTAACACATTCGTTTTACCAGGAGTGTACGCAACTTTTAGATTGTACGATTGTAGTCGTAAGGCCCACCGAGCTAATCTGCCTGATGGTGTTTTCAATGTCAACAGCCATTTCAATGGTTGATGATCAGTTCCAATAACGGCATCAGCATTTTCCACGTATCCTCGGAATCTATCTACAGCTCATACTACGGCCAAGGCTTCTCGTTCCGTAGTTGAGTAATTTCTTTCAGCAGGAACAAGTAATCTACTCGCATATTCTATGGGTCGTTCCATGTTACCTTCACCCTGAAGGAGAGCAGCCCACAACGCATAGCTGCTGGCGTCGGTGCGTAAAATGTATGGCTGTTTCGGGTCCGCTTGTTGTAAGATAGGTGCTGTCGTTAGAGCATGCTTGAGCGTATTGAACGCATTTTCTTGTGATTCATCCCACTTCCATTCTTGTTTCTTCCTAGTAAGATCCGTTAAGGGTTTTGCAATCTTTGAGAAGTTTTCTATAAATTTACGGTACCAAGCGCAGGTTTGAACAAAAGATTGTACCTGCTTTACATTTTCGGGTCGTGGTATATTCATGATTGCACTGATCTTCTCCGGGTCATATTTTATACCGTTTGATGTGATTACATGTCCAAGGTACTTTATATTGTCACACGCAAAATGACACTTCCTACAATTTAGTCGTAAATTAAAAGTGCAAAGTCGTTTCATCACTATTTCCAGGTCGGAAATATGTTTATCCAACGTTTCGGATAGAACAATTATATCGTCGAGATATGCAAATAAAACGATATCTCCGAGTCCGGTTTTAAACCTGTCAATCATTCTTTGAAAGGTTGCCGGCGCATTTTTCAATCCAAACGGCATTTTTCGGAAACGGTAAGATCCGAATGGAGTCACGAAGCATGTTTTGTCTGTCCTTTTCGCGTACATTTATTTGATGATATCCCGCACGTAAATCTAAAGTATACATATATGGTGTCTGCTTGGCTTTCTGTAAAAGGTCGTCAATCCTGGGCATAGGATAGCTATCCCCGGTTGTCACCGCATTTAGTTTGCGGTAGTCTACGCAAACTCTAAGACTACCGTCCTTTTTGGGAACTAAGACGGTCGGTGCACCCCATGGGCTTTCGCTCTCTTCTATGATACCTTCATCTAGCATACGGTTTAGTTCTTTTTTAAGGAGTTCTTTTTTGTGGAATGGTACTTTGTATGGTGGGACATAAATGGGTGCGTGGTCACCTGTGTCAATCCCATGTTCAGCAAAAGTAGTTGCCTCTCCCCCTAAAGCGAAGGTTTCGTCATTTTCTTGAAGAAGTTTATTGAATTTGTCACATTCTTCCTTCTTCAGTGTCGTTCCTTCATCGGCACGTAATACTACACTCTCTGTACAAATACTTTGGATTTCGCTGCTATTTATACATGTTTCTTCGAGTAATGAATATTTCTGCAAATCATTATCTCTAAAGTACCATTCTTCTTGACCGATATCTATTATTATTCCAGCGTTGGCGATGAAATCGGCTCCTAATAAGGTTTGATTATCATGTACATTTGGCAAGACTAACAGCTTTGTAGGAACAGTTTTCTCCGCTATCTTAATGTCAACTGTTGTTTCTAATGAATCTGTAAGAATTGTACTTCCATCTGCTAATGTGATGTTAATTTGTAGATTATTAAACGTACATTTGTCTTTTATGAGATTATATAAGCTTCTGCTTGCGACACTTCGATTTGCTCCAGTGTCGGCTGCCGCAGTGCCTTTGAAGCCACATATCTCTATATGAAAAGTTGGTCTTTGGTAGTGAATTTGTTTGCGTACCTTTGATGTCGATGCTATGAAATTCGATTTTCTTCGACTCTTTCTCTGATGACCCTGGTCTATGATTACAATTTTCACATCGTGACCTGATAACGCCAGGTGCGCCATCCATAGCACTTTAGCCCAGTAGCTCCAGTTGGCTCTCTGCTATTTAAAGAGTCCTGCGTACCAGTACTGACTGTGTTAGCTGTGTTGACCGATGACTGTTGTTTATTCTTATTACGGCAAACTTCGATTCGGTGACCGAATTTCTTGCAATAACTGCATTTGGGTCTTGGTTTAAGCTGAATTTCTTTTTTCTTTGCACCTTCTTCGTTTGTTTTCACTACTTCACTGTCTCTTAATGATTGTTCTGCAACGCGAGCACTCTCAATTAGTTCACTGAAAGTTTTAAAACAGTCTCGATTTACACGTTTTCTAATTTTGCGATTTAAAAGTCCGTATATCATATCTAGTTGAACTTTTTCGGTTAGCTTATCCGGGATTTGGGCAAATAACGCGCGCGCATTACATACAAATATATCTGTTCGTGTATCATCGTCCTGTTCCATAGAAAAGAGTTCTTTATATACTTGAAACGGAGGTTTTTTAATACTAAACGCATTCCGCAACGCTTTCACAGCATCCTTCCATGTTTTAGTAGTTGACTTTAGTCCTTGCCACCACGTAGCAGCAGTACCACTTAATAGCATGGGCAGACCACGTAACGCGTGTTCATCAGATATGTTTTCACAGTCTTTATAGATTTCTACTGCGTCCAAAAATGCTTATACGTCCGCATCCGGTGACGCATCGAACCGCGAAGAACATTTTGCAAAACTACCACTTTTAGTTTCGTCACGAGACGCCACTGAATCCGGTGTTGTCTCTCGCGTTTGCAAGCTCGCGATTAGTTGTAACAACTGTTCGTTTGTCATGACTATAAGCGGTGTTGCCATCTTTTCCCGCTTCGATTGGCGTGTGTTCAGCAGCTTGGTTATTTAATGTAACTATCTCGTTCACTCTAATTTAGCACACTGTAGCACCATCGATTTATGCGACAAACAAATGAGATTATTATTACACACACATTTTCTTTAGTGACACAAACAACTGCATATATCGGATAACCTAACTCACACGTTACACGTTTGTTTATCACTGTTTTTTGGCCTACGAGTTGGGCGCCAGTTTTAATGGGTTTTTATTTATTCAACAAAGTATATTATTGATCAAAGTATATTATTATTATATTAATAGGTTCACAAACAAACAGATTTAAACAAAACGATAAAGTAAAATATGGACAAACGTTCTCAACACCACGAGTTCGCTGGGCTGACTTTTTGAGTGCACGTTGGTTCACAGGCGGGTGTGGTCGGAGCACTTCGGGTGCGGACCACTTCGGGTGCGGTCGTAAAGGTTCGTCCCGCTGCGTCCCAAGGCCAGTGGCGGATTCTTGTTGTGTCATTTAGGGCGCTCGGTTATAATAATAATAATAATAATAATTATTATTATTATTATTATTATTATTATTATTATTATTATTATTATTATTATTATCTTTTAAATCTCCATGTAGACTTTCGGGTGTTGAAATTGCACTTCTTATTTTATTCTGTTTATTATTTCCTTTCTCTTATTTCTGTGTGTTGCTTGAGGTGTTCTTTTTGGTAGGCATTTCTTCTACACTACTTTTCCAACTCTTTCTTGGTCTTCCTCTTTTATTTTTCTTCATTACTTTTGCCTTCCACACTTGTTTAGCTTGCCTGCCATATTAGTAGCTTTTTGTCTATTGTGGCCAATTGTAGATTTTTCCTTATGTCTTTGTTCCTAACTTTGTCTATTCTTCGTATTCCTTCTACTCGTCTTAGGTATCTCATATAAGCTGCTTGTAACTGGCTCTTGTTCCTTTGATCATGTTTCGTTTCCGCATGGTAATGTTGGCCGGTAAATTGTTTTGTAAATAGTCATTTTTGTTGATTTGGATATTTGTCTATTATTTAGAACTAGCTTGTTTATTGCATGGTAAGTTTTATTCGTTGATTGGATTCTCTATTAGTTTCGATTTCCAAATTAGCCTTACTGTTTATTGTTTATGCTAAGTATGTGAATTCATACACTTGTTCTTTTACTTTTCCAGTTATTTTTATTGTAGCTTCTATTTGTTCCTCTGATATTATACCATTATCTTTGTTTTTTCTGCATTTATGTTCATGTTGTATTGTAATACTTCATGCCAAACAATTAAATTATATTGCAAGTCTTCTTCATTTTTTGTAAATATTATCAGATCGTCCGGAAATGCACTTTCTGCTACACTGACTTTTTTAATTTGTGTTACCCTATTTCAACTTTCTTTGCCTTGTCTTTTATCTTTTTTATGATGTAGTCTACAAATGTGATAAACAGTATTAGACTCAGTCCCTCCTTGTCGTAGTTCTTGTGTGGTAGTAAATTCTTCTGTTTCCTCATTTTCTGTTCTTACGTAATTTGTTGTTATGTAAACCCTTTTAATTGCACGTAATAGTTGGTGGTTATTTTTTTTCTAAAATTTTCCACATTTGATTTCTCGAAACTCTGTCAAATGTTTTCTCTATGTCAATAAATGCTATGGAGAGTGCGTAATCTTGCTTTATAGTCCTCTCTTTTCTAAGGGTCATTTTTGGTTACAAGTTTATTCTTGAACATGAAATACTGTAGTTATAAATGTCATATTTTTTTATATCTTATATGAAGAAACAAAAGGATTATGTATGTATAAAGTACCAAGAGTAGATAAAAAATATCTTTTTATACTCATATCATAAAGCTTGTGTTTACATTCTTGTTGCATAAATTATTATTTTCTATAGCTGATGTTAAAGTGATTTTGTCTACTCCAAACAAGTAGCACTTTAACCGTAAGGGCAAATAAAGTAACATTTTAACAGCAAGAGTAGATAAAATACTTTAATTCTTATTTATTTACGAGCCCTGCGCCAAAAGAATTGGCCTACATCTATTTTTTATAATTTTTTGTACAAAATTACTAAATTTCATACCTGATTTTTTCCTCTCATTTATTTAATGGAGTCTCATAACCGTGTGCCTGAACATCTGATCGTGAATCTGCGGACCCGGGTTTGATCTCGATCGACGCCAAAACTTACTTCGAATTTCAATGGGCACAAAAGTGACCCCTATGATGTACTCTCTATTAGGTAACGCCTGATAAATGCCAACACGGTACGAATATGTCATTATAATCAATTATTAACCATTACCGATATCTGCGTACAAAGTAGATTGGCACAGCCAACAATGGGTAATATGCCGTAATGATACCTATATTGTTTTTATTATATGTATAATTTATTGTTCACACTTATTCAATTGTTATTCCTAAACTTACTTTTGTGTAGTGATGTCGCGAGACGAGAACTGGCGAGAAACAGTCCACTCTCGTCTCGTCTCGAATTTCCAGAATTAGCAATGGTAAATAAATTAATATTACAAGTAACATGGATATAATAAACCACTATTACTAGTCTGGTGTTTAAATGGCAGGTAAAAAATACTCAATATTATCATGACTTATTACCCGTTGCTAGGTATGTCAATCTGCTTTGTAGGTAAATAAATATGTTTATACATATATTCATATAGTACGGGCATTTGTAGCTGGCGTGAATGGTACACCATATACAGAGAATTTATTTTAACGTGCAACATATGGTCAATCACTTCCATGGTTACTACACACTACTGTCAAAAAATGACAGCAATGTAATATTTGTCCATTTTAAAATGCAACATACACAAATTTGTAGTTATGTATTTTCATTACTAATTTCCAATAAATTAGCCTATATACTATTAACAAAAATCAAAACTTCAATGTAGCACATCTTAACAAACTTTGGCTTACAAAAATTCATAATTTTAATGTAATTAATGTTTAAAAATACCTCCATTCACACTGAGACAATATCCTAGTCGCTCGAAGAAAGATTTGACACTATTTGTGATGTGTTCTGGAGGTATCTCCTGTACTGCAATACTATTTATAATGTTGCATTTTAAATTGGACAAATATTACATTGCTGTCATTTTGTGACAGTAGTGTGTAACCATGGAAGTGATAAACTATATGTTGCATCTTAAAATAAATTCTCTGTATGTAACTCCTATGCATTTTCTTTTTACTAAAACATATAGGTATATATGTAATAACATATGAATGCTAATGAAGAGGTAATTAAAATATTAATATATACAAAATCGTACAATTGAGATATCGAATTTCTACTCTCGTCTCGGGCAAACTTCGAGGGCATTACACTCGTCTCGTCATATCGAGACGAAAATAAGGTCAATCTCGTCTCGAAAACTAAAGACGAGAACTCGGAAACGCGAGATATCGAGGCATCACTACTTTTTTATTATTAGAATTAATGTATTTCTTAAATAAAAATCTGGTGTGGCCATCACAATACCTCCCGCCATTTACAGCCCGAGTCACAAAAAAGATTATGTTAATCCTTATTTTTGAATTAGCGAATTTTACTCTAATTTTGGCAGTTTATTTCTTAAATATAGTCTAATCTATTCCAACTTCCTTTTTTAAATCCCTCAACAGGATTAAATCCCAATTACAGAGTGAGTTCACATTCACACACATCCATGCCTTAGTGGGATTCGAACCTATAGCCCCGAGGGCACTCATGACATGAGGCGGAGCTATAATAAAATGAAGATTAAATTTTAAATACAGGGATACAATAGAATTCTTTAATCCAAAAATGAGGATTAGCTTAAATATTTTTGTGAATCGTTAATTTTCATTAATCTAAATACATACCAACATATTTACTCATGCTGGAAACTGTATTGAATTCCTTTTCTATTGTTCTATTTACTTTTTTCTTTTTAAAACGTTATTAATATTATTTTGAAATGATTAGTTCTTTGATAGTGACATTTATCTGTCAGTTACATACATTTGAATAACTGCGTTTTATTTGTTTAAAGCGTAGGCTCGGGGATTTAAATCATAGATAATTTTATAAGTTTATCCATAAAATATATAGAAAACGTATTAATGCAAATCTATAGAAAATTTAATAACCTTTAATTTTTATAATAACATTAATCTAAAAAAAATAACATTGAAATGTATTTTTCAAAGAAAAACTATTTTGAGCTTCTAGTAAAGTGTCAATAAAAGTGATACAATTAATAAAATTCATATAAAATATATATTAAAATACAGTACTTGTTTTATAATTATTATGTAAGAAATTTTTCAAGTGTACAGTAGGCTTCAGTTGGTGGAAGGTGTTTTAAACTTTTTTTAAAAACACTAAGAGAGCACAGTCTCTGATATTATAATTTTAAATAATAAACGACTGTGTTTATCGATCGATAATGCATAATTTATTTATTTATAATGATAGGCCATGCAACAGTAACAAGTCCCAATTATAGCACAGCTTGATAACAGTTACAGAATAGCACCGATTAAATCGTATTCTATTTTAAATTAAAGGCAGTAATTCCCTCAGGTGACAGTAGATAAAAAATAAATGTTTTTCGAAATATCATTTTTATACATAATATTCCACTTTGTAGTCTCTTAAACTTTTATCATATATCAATTAATTAGTAATTATTTTTAAATAATGGGACATAAATTCTTTATATTATAGCATAAACACAAAAGAAAATACTTAAATTTATTAATCTTTCGTAATTTGAAAGAGTAAAATTTCACTTTTGTTGTTTTCTTCAACCATACTTCAATAACTATGTCAGATATTAATCAAAACTATGAAATACGTTGTATAACTTAACCACTTAATTTCTTATATATAGTATGTTACTGTCACAGTTTTACCGTCTTCAATTGCTTGTATTATACGACACCGGTTACCGTAGTAACCATTAAACCATTTGCTATAAATAAACATTTCAACAGTATATACTTGCATTTAATTATATGGAATTATTGGAAAAATTACATGAATTATGATTCGAAGATACTTGTAGTAGTTTCTGCTTAACCTTGTTGCAAATTTATTTGTCATTGCGTGAGGTATCTTGTCTAATTGAAAATCCTAATACAATTAAATTGAACTTCTTGTAGGTAGTGTAAATGAAAATACGTGCATAGTTATTTTTTAAAATTACAGTAGTAATTATTCATCACTAATTGTTAATATTAAAAAGAAATTATAAAACTAGTACTATGCAAGGATGATGTTTAAGTAAATAAAAGTTACATGTAAAAAGTTTCTTAATATGTATAAATTTTTGTTTACATACAAATACGTGCAACATTTGGATACAAGGATAAACAAATAGTTAATTATGCAATAGCAGTAGCAAGAAAAATGAAAAAAAAAATGACTGAAAAAGTTTGACAAACAAATAATGTTAATATTAAAATAATTACTAATATTTTTCGAAGATACTTTTTACATCTGTACATACATACATGCAATGTGTATAGAATTATTTCATAATAAGTTAACAAATATTGTATATGAGATATGAGAAAATATTTTCCATAATATTTCGTCTTACAATACAATAAATTTATAAAAACTAATAATTTCACCGAGATTATTAGGTTAATTTATTAAAATCATAATTAGTTAATATTAATGGATTCATTTGCAATAGGAAATGAAATTTAGAGGATTAGAATGAGAATCGGATGCTTATATTTTTTATAAATTTAAATATTTTTCTTTAAAATACATTGCAAGTATTTGTATTTTGTGCATTTTACTATCTCATAAATGATTATTATATTTTTGAACATTTACTTAAAGCATATACTCATATATGTGAAGTTTAAATGCAATAAATAAATGTTATTCATAATAAGAAAAAATATACCGGGTGTCTATTTCCTTTCGATATGTAGGAATACAATGGCACAATTTTCATTTGACGATATTTTCTTCCCAATTCTTTTGAACAAAGGTGTAAATACAATGAGATGTTCAAAATTAGTACATCCAACGACTAAAATTTTTTGTGTTTTATTGATGTCAGGTAATTTCCATTCGGAAAGTTTCTATTTTGGAAAATATTCCAAATATACCTACGAAAATTTGAAACCTTTCATATCCTATATTCTAGAAAACTTGATTAGAGTTCTCAATAATTAATTTATTTTTATTTTATTAAAAAGCTTTTTTATATAAATGAAAAATAAAATGTTAACGCACATTTAGAAGACTAAATTGTTCACAAAGAATATTGCGGGTGACCAGGCAAGATCACCTATCTACCATTTATACCGAAAAAAAAAAAAATTAGTAGATTTACAATATGCGTGTCTTTTTAAATTAAAATGAAATCCTCCCGTAAAGATTAAGTAAAATCACAAAGGAAATATATACGAGTATGTCACAATTTCATTTTGTTTCTTCGATATGCGTTATTAAAATTACCTATATGGCACATAATTATTGATTCAATAAATTTCAGCCAGTTTCATCACCAAATAAAAGATTTGATGCCTTTAGCGTGAACAGTGTACCTAGAGTGGCCTCATGCATGAAAAGGCCATTTACGCCATCTACGCAGAAACCATTTTTGTCATTACCTTTAGTTATCAAAGTAATAGATAAGCCAGTGCCGTTCGTGTCTTATTCTGAAGTTTAGTTCTAATGAAAATGCATCGTTTTATATATAATTAGTCAACAAACTATGTGTATATCTATATTTTAAAAAAGGTAAATATAGATGTATTAAGAAGAAATGGAATAATTATTCTTTGCAGATTAATTTGTACCATACAATTTACCTAGATTTTGTACTTACCCGACCCAAAAGACATTAAATATAATATCAGAAGAGGTCAAATATTTAATTAAATTGAAATGTTACATGAACAGTAACCCGAATTAGGATTACTTCTTTAATTAAAATCTGTTAACGGAATCAATCTGTCTTGTTTACAGGGCAATGATCTTCCATAAGTTTACATACAGGGAAAAATTAAAGATTTGAGTAGATAAGGGATATGTATTTGGTATAAATAATACAATTAATTTGTTTATTTAGTTATATTTTATATTTCAGATTACTTCTGCTTTATCGAGTGTTCGTGCAATATTTTGTGTCAAGTGCGCTTTAACTGTTTGGTAAATAATAAAATGGCAAACTACTGCCTAGAATATTTGTGGCTTCTACGTCATCGCTTCTGTCTTCTATTGATGACGTAAATGGCCCTTTCTTAAGTGACAGCCATTCTAAAGTAAAAATTTTTAGGCAGAGGAGTCACGTCATCAAACTTTGTAACTAGATAATGACGTATAATGACGTCACGAAAATAGTAGATTTACATGGTACACTAATTTAATTTTAGAAAATAATTGTATTTACCTGCGATGCTATTTATGTGATCAAGTTAATTTATTTATTAGTCGAATAATAATTGAATATTATTGTAAAATTTAATATATTTCCAATTTATGGTATTGAAAATTCGGTGTAGGGCACACCGAGTCGGGTTTCAGAAGGAATATGGGGAATAAATGAAGCACTTGATAAAAAATAAGAAAATTAATGTTAAATGACCGTGGACCAATTCTCTGTCAAAATATGAAATCACATTTGCATATAGCTCTTGCGATTGTTTCGATAATGCTTTCGGCATTGTAAAACGACAAAACACCAATAAAATTAAAGAGACAAAACGAAAATCACAACTGAACACAGAAAGAAATGAACAGTCAGTACAGTAGTGTACAGAGGTTATGAATAAATAAAAAAACAAAGAAACACAACTCGAAAAACAGTTACTGTTTGTATTGAAAAATACAGATTTGATACGCAACAAGGCAACAGTAATGGAATTCTGAGAAAACACAACAAACAACGTAGACAAAAATGTTAATTATACGAAAAAGTAACGAATAACTAATGACAGTCGACGGTTGACAATTCCGGAAGAAACATGTCATGTAAACGTTTAAATATTGAAATCCAATAGTACCAACATGTGGTGAAAAAATGAACTACAATTATTTTAAATAAATTAAAACTCATTCAAAACATTATGTTCGACTTTAAAATAATTGTAAATTTAATTAAAATGTACTTTACTTATAGTATGCAAAAAATTGTATTTATTTTCTTCGTTTTCCTAAACATATACATCACTCGGCCAATACTACAGTGATTTTTCATTTTGTAATGAAATGATGACGTGACTCCTCTGCCTAAAATTTTTTACTATAACACATGCGTTTTTTTTTGTGATTATTTGAAAATTGGAAATAGTTTCGATGTTCGACGTCGGTCAGATTCCAATCCGGACAATTCGATTCAAACTACAACCTGTCACTAAGGCCCAGTATTTTAAACTCTAATTAAATTGCCTGTACTGTCAGTTGAAACGAAAAATGTCGCATTGATAATTGGTAATTAAGCAAAATCTGTTACTAATTTGTAGCTTATTTTTGTCGTTATTAAAAAAAAACAATATTATGTCCGTAACTTTTATTTATACTTAGCGTTGAAATTGCGCAAAACACGTCTCAAGTTTTTAAAAATGACTGTATTTGACATTCATTTGTAATAAAATTTAGATCCTCGGTGATAGAAAACATGAAATTAGGTACGTAACATTTAAAAAAAACATTCTTTATTCGAAAAATTAACTTCAAAATTAACCATAAATTGACAATTTTAGAGTTTTACCACTGATATATGAACAATTATATTGCAAGAATAAAAAGTTACAGACATAATCTTAAGTTTTCTTCATAAATTTGTTAAAAATAAGTAACAAATTCTTAGCACATTTTGCATAATTGGTAAAATTGAATGCACATCATAAGAAAATCAAGCCATGAAATACTTTTAATGAATTTCAAGCACCAAACCAATGTGAAACGTTTTGCAGCACACAGAATGCATCTTTAAACACATCTAGGTTAGAGATTCCAAGGTTAGCATTTCTCTGCCAGACTGTCGAGAGAGAAAGACTCGTATTGAGTAATCCGTGAGTGTGAGAGCGTGCAGTGTGAGCGTATTCGTAATATACTCGACCTGATATTATGTAACGTAGTCTGAAAATCCGGTTTTGTTGATGAGATCCCATGCCTAAAGAAAGTGGCATACGATATATACGTACGGGTGGCCCTATAATCAATTTAAACAGGGTGGGAGGGAGACGGGGGGGCATCGATGTATTACAGGTATACTCGTATGATTCCATATTATGAACAAAATGCTTAAACGTGTAAATTTAATTTTGTGCTGATCTGATATACATACATGCAAAATGTATTTGAAAAATACATATTTTTTACTCGTATAATTTAAATTTTTAAAATAAACAAAGAATTTATTAAACAAAAACTCACTAAGACTATAATGTATAAGGGGGGGGGGCGAGTTATAACACGGTTATATAGAATATTGGATATAGGAATAATGGATGTTATTTGGAAAACAATGAAAATGATACAAATGTTAAGCATGTCGAAACAAAATTAAAAAATAACTAGGTACCTATAGCACAGCTTATTTCACTATTGTCCAGTTGCAAAACTTGGGTTCATTTGCTCCACTGACACTTAAATTTTAAGTTTTCCTTAAAGTGACAATATCATATCGAAACAAAAGGTCAAAGAAAAAATTAATATTAGCTACTGTCAAATTTCTGTTGCCAATAACTAATTTCACTTGATACAATTGACGGGTGGCCAAAAGTAAGTAGCGATTCGGATCGCCAGTTTTGGTATTCCAGGTTTACTTCGTCTGAAATCTTGTGTAAACCAGTATCGTACAAGTAATTGTCTAAAAACTTAACTTTAAAAAAAATGAAAGCACAAAGTTTTGAAAAATAAGCTTGAATGAACGTATTTTATATAAATATTTATTTGACTAAATTTTACATACACACTTATTATTAGATATTTAAGTAATTCGATTTTAAGTACAAAGCATCAACCTTTAAGAAATAGGCTTAAATTATAAAATGAAAAAAATATATTTAAAATTATCTGATTATATTTTACAAAGAACTAATTACTTAATATTCACTTAAATTTTAAATTTTTAAAAAGTGAGTACATATCAACAATGTAGTGCAATGTTGTAAGTACACTTTTGGATGAATTTATGTTAAGTGTGTAGAAAGTTATATTTTTACGTAATAAACCAGTGTGCACAATTTTGTAACTTCGGTTATTCTAATTTAAAGCCAAATAATATCATATGGGAATAAAAACGGTAACGGAAAGTGTTGCCTGGAAAAACATTTCTAGGGCTGTTTATTTTTAACAAAAAGAAACGTCAACCTCAATTTCTGATAAATTTATTTAAATAGTGCATTATGAAACTTATGAACGATTAATATGGTATAACTAGAATTTTCACCAATTCTAAAAGTTCATATGCCCCTTCGGTATTTATGGTAGTGGTGGAAACTTCTTGATATTGCTAGAGCCTAGAGCACTTGTACGAGTAGACTTTCTGTCATTTACAAAATAACCGGTATTCTTTTTCGACAACTTGGTAAGAACAAGCACAAATATTACCAGAAAAATATGCAACTGTCATTTTTGACAATCAAGATAAACAGTACAAAAAAAAAACAAATACACATCAACTGGCGCAAATTCAAAGATGTGATCAAAGTTAAATAAACATGTTTTTAATTGATTAAAAAATATTTCAAACACTTAGGCTCGATATTTTCAATCTCGGGTAAACAGTCTGTTAACTGTCAGTTAAAAGAAAAATCTAGCATCGTTATTATAGCATGTGTCACATTATTCTTATAACCGACAGTTATTAAGAGACTGTTTAACCATAGATAAAAATACTGGGGCTTAGACAGTATGAAATATAATTATACGACCGTGACGTAGTATTACGGTATATTATGACTAGCGAATGAAAGTTGACGTTCACATTATTTAATAGATGTGGTTTCTTTTGAAAATATTTCCCTATATTTGATTTGAAAGGAAACTGACCCTTATGTATTCCGTTACAGAAGAATAGAATTGTACTCAATACCAGGAGGCATTTAAAATGACCTTGGCAACAGCATTCGGGGATGTATTTAAAAAAATTAATATCGCAAATTCTCGTTTGTTCGTCTTAAGTGTAAGCCCTCGAGTCGAAATTACTGTTAAGTAGAGGAAATTAAAAATAATCCTATTTCATAAAATTGCCAAACGAAATAGTTTAAAGATCAAAATATTTTGTTATAATGAACATAAACGAAAAATGTTCAAATATTTTAAACGCAGCCCTGTTTTGATAGTCAGTTACCCTAGTCGGCCATTTATTTTCAGCCAGACATAGTAATGTATTTCTGTGCTTTCCTAGGCCAGTATTTAAATGCGTTCATGCAAAAATTTCATACCTGAAACCACATCTATAAAATAATTTAAACGTCAACTTTCATTCGTCCATAAACTTCTTATTCCTACCGTAATAACTAACTTCCCAGCCTTGTAACGTAAATAACTATTACTGTTCACCGCTGGTAAAGGAACCATCAATGCACGTCTTTTTTTCAACAGAGCGGCACAAATAATGGCTGATGGCATGCAATGTTATAAAACAAACAGTGAGCGATATGCCGCTTTGTCATAATTAGGATATTTATCGTTTTATTGCTGCACCCGACGGACTATCCAAGAATTGTTTGAACGAAACAACGTTGACCTTGTTATCATATGGAAACTCCAAGGTCACAGAACCATTTTCAATAGAATTTATATATAAGGTGAACTCGCCGAAGTGCGTAGGTATAGTTCGTCTAGGGATCATTTTCCGAAGACTCGTTATCGTTTTATTATGGGTGCACAATAGCTAAAACCGCAATGCCAAATTTTTCGGTTCGTACAGTCGACCAGTCCAGTATTTGCAATGCTGGCATATATTTTACGCCCAGTATTCGACTGTAGACCAAGACTGCACTTCCAAGATTTCAAAACATCTTTTGCAGACTATCATGAAAATATGTCGGCTGAAATCTTCGAACGTTGGTTTGAAAATAATTTACTTCCTAATATTGCACCAAATTCAGTAATAGTCATGGATAATGCCACCTACCATTCGCGACAAGAGAATAAAATTAGGACGACAGCAACAAAGAAAGGCTGAAATAATAGATTTTTTAGTAAAGAAAAATATGCCAATACCAGAAAGGGCAACAAAAAATGATTTATTTAAAATTATAAAAGAGCAGAATTTTGATAAGTCTTACGTTATAGAAGAAGTTGAAAATATTGGCCAGAAACAATGGAATAACTGTATTCAACAAATTATAAAAGAAGAAAATAAATTTGTATCACTTTACAAAGACGTGAATCCATTAATTATATCTTTAAAGGATTCAGATATGTCCGATAACAATTCTGAAGATGAGGACGAGTGCACTATGTCCGAATAAATATTCATATATTTTTTTAAATGACATGTGGTTATAGGCCTCTTGAGGAAATCGCCACTATGAACAGAGATTAACGGTCCGCAATCAGTACCTCCTGGGTGGTCACGGAAATCTGATTATACAATATATTTTTTAAAACAGTTAAATATTAAACAATTTTTTTTTACTATTTTGGAAAGTAAAATGTGTCAAATGAAATATTTCAAACCCCTACTCAAATTTTTTATTACAGCCCTGGCACATGCCAGGCTATTGGGACCCTCTATTGTACTGCCGTAATAAAACGATAACGAGTCTCCGGAAAATGATCCCTAGACGAACTATATCTACATTACCGGATGGCATTGAAAAATTGGTCACTCAAAATAATTTTTTTTATTTATAAGTAATTATGTTTTAATTCTTTTTGTATTTGTTATAATGGTTTAATGGTAAACGGAAGTGACATTAACTTTCATCATTCAAATAGGATACCCTACATATTTTTATATATTTGGAATCCAAGTAAAATTACGATTTCAACGATATACTTGAAGTGATGTTTTATTGAAAAAATAAATTACAAAAAACGTAACAGAAAATTTTGCACATTGCAAATACAAATATTCTAATGTCGGTTTTACATTGGGCAACAGTTGCGCGTGCAACTGCAACTTACAATATATAGCGGCAATATCGCATAGTGTAATACGAAAATTGCACAAGCAACACATAGCCGCAATCGACTGCACGAAAATAGCGCATGTTCTAATTAGTGCAACAATTGCACGGGCAACTTGGTAATTTACGGTACTGCCAACTTATTGTTTATCTGCCATTTATAGGTTATGTATTTATTTTGATCAGTGACCTCTTGATATCCATTTATTAACATCAAGATAATTTGTGCGAGTTAATTAATTGACCATGCCTGTTCTATGGACTGATGAGCAAGTTAAACATTCAGTAATATGTTGGGAGTCGGAACCATCGTCATTGAAAATTTAATTATAGGAGTATTTAAAACATTTAAAATTACCTTAGAACGTTTAAATTACTTCTCCTTTTATTCACACGTAATGCCCGTATGAGTTAAGTATATGTCAAAACAATAGTTATTGATAAGTAATTTTGGTAATACTGTTGCTGACAATTTAAAAATGTTAAGTTGCATGTTGCTCAATGTAAAGCAAGAAAAATTGCATTTGCAAGTTATTGCCGCTATCAATTGCAGTTGCACGCGCAACTGTTGCCCAATGTAAAACCGGCATAAGAAAAAGGAAAAAGGACAGAATTATGTTGCATTGAAGTATTAGGAAAATTTTGAATTACAGACTTATCAATTGTAAAAATGAATTAAATTATGAGCTATCATGATAAAGTTAAAAACTATCGTAACAAATATCATAAGAAATTCGGAAACTTCAAAAATCATCTAAGGAAAGGGGTATGTTTCATTGTTGAAATAACCGGCAAGTTTCAATTACATACAGGTTTGATAATGGTTCCTGTAAGTAGAAGAATTAAATTATCTTATTAATTATTCATACTCAACTTATGGTTTTCAAACTACTCATGTAATTTAAAAAAATATAAAAATGAATGCAGATCCTGTTTTTGAATTTGTTTTGTTTGAATACGTATAAAGCTTATTTCGAAATTACGTTCAGTTGTTTCCTACTTCTCTTTCACAATTTTTAAGAGATAAACAAATAATGATTATTACAAGAAGAATATTTAATCATTTATGTATTGTGCGTGATATGCCGCCAAAAAATTCCCGCCGGGAATTTGTTTTTCCCCCGGGAAAATTCTCGAAAATTCCTTCAGCCACGATTTGCGGGAAGAAATTTTGGTAAGTTTTTTCCCGGAATATTTTTTGGAAATTTCCCGGGAAATTTGAAAAGATATTTGACCCTGATGTCTTGATGCTTGTGGAAATAGCCCAATATAGAGCACATGAAGGAATTTGGTCCAAACAGCTCTTATGGAATTCGGCGAAAAATGATAATATGAGACCCAGTATATGGTGGAACCGGATTATTGGTCAATATAGTGAGCTGTCCAATATTGCTTGTAAAAATTTTATCAGTTCCAGCTACCTTAGCTTCTTCTGAGAGGAGTTTTTCTACATTCTCAACAATTCACACAAAAAATCGAAATAAATGATCTACAGATCGTGCAATAAAATTAACATATATTGCTCACTATTGGAGAACTAAGTTACAAACTTAGAAACGAGATATTTTAGACTTCGATATACCACCGAACCTATCGGTATCTGATCCAGGTCCTTCAATGTCTTCGATTGATATTAAATCCACAAATGAAATAAATATAGCTTCAGAAGGTGAAGAAGGCGAAGACCGTTTCCATTCTGAAATGTAGTTCTCGTATAATACTTCTTGTGATTTTGATATTTAATTATTTGTTTACATTTTGAATTATTATTAGTTTTTTATATATATTACCCATACACTTTTCCGATATTAATAAATAAATATGTATGTATTTTTTACCATAATTCAACTGGAAAATAAAACTAAATAAACCTACATCTACAATTTTTAAAGGGCGCGGGCATACAGTTGTTTTAAGTGTCCTTGCTGGAGTCCCACTTGTCAAAGTGACAGTACAGCCATTTTGTTGTGTGTTGTGGTGTTTGTCGTTTTTGTTGTATTTTTCTGGAATCTCAGTGTTTATTGTAAAACGTCACAACACACAACAAAATGGCTGTACTGTCATTTTGACAAGTGGGGCTGCAGCACATTTGTTTTCAAGGACACTTAAAACAGTTGTTTGCCCGCGCCCTATACATATTTGAAATTCCTTTGGGAGTTTTTTTGAAAAAACATTCCGGGGAAATTCCTGGGAATTATCCCGTATTTTTAAATTTCGGGAATTGACCCATCTCTATGTGTAAGGTGAACTCGCCGAAGTGCGTAAATCGGATAAGTGCGTTCAGTTCCTGTAGTCCTTTTAATTTTTTACGTATCAATACTTCCATACGATTAAATACGCAACATTGTTTATCTTTAATTGTATCAAAATTTTGGATAAAAACATGCGAACTGAGCCGACTTGTAAAATTTTAGAGGAATGTCATGTAAGTTAAGTTGTTAGTAACTCGCGAACCGCTCATCAGCAAAAATGGTATAATACATGTTAAGAAATTGAATTTCACTCTGCTTTCAAAATTTCAAACTTCCTGTCTTTAACAGAATCAGAGTAGTGAATGAAAAATGAAAATTTGTAGGACAGCGTTGACAAAAATTATTTAAAAATCATCGATAATTTACTTCTATTGATGCCACGATGAATTTAAACTGTTACAAACAGTAAAACCTGTTAGACCAAGTACTAAGTCTACGTAATATTATATATTTTTTGAGTAATTTAATATTCTTTCATAAATTGTTATTTTAGTTAAATTATATTATTATTTTTTTATCCCAGATAAAAAGTGTAAAAATTGTTTTTTTTATATAAAAATGTTGAGCTTTAATTTTATAATCTTGTAAAATTTTGATACGTGCAATTGTTTTCGAGAAACTGGCCAAAAACCTAAAAATGCCGCCATTTTTGCAAATTGGCGGGAGCTTCCCGTGGTCCGATACCCGGAAACTTTTGATATGTTATTGAGCGCATTTGTCTGGACAGGATTCCGTAAAAAAGCGTTTGTTGCAATTTCTTTGAGATAAAATCGTAGATTTCTTGGACAAAGCAGATATATATAGTAACATTGTAACTAACTTGTTCAATTTTAACAAGTTAGCAACCAATTTTTACTTTCCGTCAGCTTTAGGTAAGGAAGGTATTGTCTTTGGTCAAAAAAATCGGTGGTGCGTTTTTAATGAATAAGCACGTTTTAAGGTCCCTAGAATACGATTTTACTATTTTACGATGATGTCTGTATGTATATGTGTGTGCGAGCGTGCGTGCGTGTGTGCGTGCGTACGTGCGTGCGTGTGTGTGTGTGGATGTGTGTGTGTGTGTGTGTGTGGATGTGTGTGGATGTGTGTGGATGTGTGTGTGTGGATGTGTGTGTGTGTGTGTGTGTGTGTGTGGATGTGTGTGTGTGTGTGTGTGGATGTGTATGTGTATGTGTGTGTGTGTGTGTGTGTGTCTGTGTGTGTGTGTGTGTGTGTGTGTGTGTGTGTGTGTGTGTGTGTGTGTGTGTGTGTGTGTGTGTGTGTGTGTGTGTGTGTGTGTGTGTATGTAACAAAATTTTCGTCTACGATAACTCTAATACTACAATTCCAAAAATTATAATTCTTTCGTATTCCTCTTCGTTGCATCCATATTAAGAGCTGATTAGATTTTGTTTGTAATTGGTCAACCGGAAGTACCCTCATTTGAAGATTTTAACAGTTTTTCTTAAAAAAAACGATGTTAAATATAATTTTTTCACATTTAATGTTATAATAATTATTAAAGAACATTGTATTCTCTATACGATTTGACTACATTTTATACTTCATATTAAATGGATATAGTTATAAAATTATAAAGAAATTAAATTTCCTAAATTAGCCAGCTATGCTAGAAACAGCTACTATATTAAGAAAATTATGATTAAAAGATGTCAGTGTCAAGTGCAATTGACATATTCGTCGTATATTTGTGTTATAATTTTACTCTAAATATATGACCCTTTTGCTCCAAACTTTCTGTATGGCATTTGTATAAAATACATACAGCTGTCGAAAGGTAATGTACAAGGAACTTTCTGTATGGATTTTATAGAAAATACATACGCATTTACGAAAATTCTACCGGTAGATACCGCATCTACCGACTGTGTTCAAAAACACGAGTGGTAAAAAGTTACCGTGTTCGAAAATTGTTCAATATCTGCCAGATCCATCTACCGGATTCATGAAGAATCTAATCTCAAAAAAAGGTAGTGATGCGAAGCGCGCGCGTTAAAAGTGGAAATGTGTTCAAAGTAGGACTCTGCTCAGTTTGTTAACTACGTCAAATTTCTAACCTGTTTTAAATTTTCAAATTTTTTCATAGGTTATGGATCTACCCTGTTTACCACTTGCGTTCTTAAAATATCGATTCCGGTAGCTATAACCTGATAAAAAGGTGTTTACTGGTAGCAGTTCACCGGTAGAATTTTCGTAAATACCTCATATAACTCACGGAAGGTAATGTGCTGGCCACATCAGATTTTTTCTGGTTAGTAGGTAACTAGTGAAGATTAATTTTGCATAATTATTATGTTATGTTTCTAATATTCAAAGCAGTAATTTAATTCAAGAAAATGCGAAAACAAATATATATGCAAGCAATGTATTAACTATTTCTAATTTAAGTCCAAAAATAACTTCATTAGTTGAAGGACGTTATTTATTGAACATTTCTAAGAAGTACCGTATTTCACGGAATCTTTGCAAAGAAATATACTATAGTTAACACTTTGTTGAAAGAGTTAGTGATAGTACTGATAGTATTGTGGTAGTGTGAGTGCTTGATGCCTGATTGAAACAAGTGAAAGTGGCTCAAGTTGTTTCTGAGCCACGGGCTATCGGCAGTTTTGTGTTGTCATAGTATTAACAAATGCAGCACAATTCTGTACTTAAACGACGGATATTTGTCTTTTACCGCCTAAATAGTTGAATAGGTGTGTTATCGAATTATATTCATACATACGTAAATAAATTTTATTTAATTGCTACTTACAGCGTTTACCATATGGCAAATTTTTATAATGTGCGAAATATAGGTAATTGTATATACGTAAATCAATAAATTATATAATACATGTATCTATTATCAAACATTTGAATGAATTTTATTTCATTATTAAAGGAACATATTAAATGTTATTTATTAAATACATAAAATATATTATTTATTACATTTTATATTTAAAAGAAATTAACCTATTTAGTTCATAAAAGAAGTGAAATGTAAAAGTTTCGTATACATATTTAATGTATATGTTACGGTCCAAGTAATTATTTGGTTTGTATATGTATTAATAATTACCGGGTATTATTAAATACAAACGTTAGGTTAGGTTTGGTTAGTATTAATAATATTCTAGGTTAGTATGCATAATTTCCGGTAACTATTAGTACAAACCGGATTTATTGATGAACCATAACTTATATACTCGTATGTATTTATTTTCATATTTATTTCGGTACCATAATTTCATAGGTGAAATTATTAATACATACATAGTTGATTAGAAAAGTTTTTGGTCATTAACCTTATAAAAACTGTTATTTAGTTGTTATATCATTGATTAAGTAATGTCAGTCAAATTTGGCAACGCTATATTAAAATTTCGTAGCACAGTTTTATTCCTTAGAAAGTATTGTCATCTCTGTGGTGTCTGGTACTCATTATTTCTTAATTTTTTTTCTGATAGATTGAATAAAATGATTGATTATTACAGATTCTTCCAAATAAACAAGAAATTTCATGAAAACTATAGAAAAATCTAAGATTTGAAAAGTAAACCAAATTTAAAATACAATCACCTTTATATGCCAATCAAAAGAGACAAAAATATGTATATTTTGAGGCAAAAATCAAATATGGGTTCCATTTAAAAAAAATGTAAGTTCGTATTGTATCTCAAAAATTTACCTATAGAAAAATTATATTCGTAGAGTAAATGCGCCTATTTTTATTAAATTATAAAAAAAATAAAATAGAAAAGCACCTACCAACACTCAACTTTTGCAGACATGATGTGTGTAGTATTAGTAACAAGTAGCTTATACCTTTATATTGATTGTTTTATGAATTTTTATTGTTATTAACGTTTTTCTACAAAATGGGAATTGGTGAGTTAAAGTGGAATAGCCGAGTAATGTGAAATACTGTCTTGTGCTAAAGTGGAATATATTCCACTTAATCAAATATCAAACAAATAACGCCAAAGCAAAACGACAATGGTTAGACATATTTTTATTTAGATATGTAAACAAATAAAAACGGAAATACATAGATATTTATAAAAATGAACCAAATTAAACTCTCCAACAAATAATACATTGCGAGTTAGTCTACTATTTCACATTAGAAACTTACCTACACTACAGTTCGCGCCAATAAATTGAGCTATTAGAAAAAAACAAAGCAAAATAGTGCATACATCATGTATTTATGGACCTTATGACTGTTTAGTAAAAAAGAAAACATGCGTTGCACTTGATTATCTACTTCACTTCAAACTAAAACTTATTGCTACTTACCAAAAAATATCAGCCCTCACCAGTCAGGTTTTTTTTTTTAATTTTGAAGGTATGTTAAGTCACGGCAAATCAGCATTCAA
Organism: Harpalus rubripes; assembly: GCA_963082715.1. Taxonomy (NCBI): domain Eukaryota; kingdom Metazoa; phylum Arthropoda; class Insecta; order Coleoptera; family Carabidae; genus Harpalus; species Harpalus rubripes. Next base: position 41,218,453 of record OY720450.1, read on the forward strand.
TTCATGTTCTTACTTCACCTAAACACATGTGTTGCATCTGTTAAATCACAAATGGCACCTTTTGTATAATAGAAATACGCGTGTTCCACTTTATGGCCCTATTCCATATTCGGCGGGTTTATTCTACCATATACCGCTGGATAGACGATAATAATATCAAACTTTTTTATTTGAAACATTTTCCTGATTACCTACTGAGAGTATAGAGGTAATTTCAAAATGAAAAAATCTGATGTGGCCAACACATGACCTCCCGTCAATTCCATATTTGAAATAGCAATGAGCTTTATGTGAAGTATCACTTCCGGTTGATCGTTTGTAAACATAATCTCATTTGTTGTTCCAATAATTAGAAAAGGTATAGTCAAAATATAATGTTTCAAATTATACACGAGTTTTAAATACCAAATTTGGGTAGTTTTGAATCATATTTTAATATATTTTTTCAAGAAAATCTGTTTATAGCTTTCTGTAAAGTAGTACTACCGGTTTATCAATTTTTGGAAACATCTAGTATGTCGTTCTCATAAATATAAAAGTCTTAAATACCAAATTTGAAAAGTTTTGGATTGTATCAATTTATTTTTCACCAAAAACAGTTTAGATCTTCAAATAAAGTATCACTTCCGGTTTATCAATTTTAGCCAAAATCAAATATGTTTTTTTTCGTTATATAAAAGTCTTAAATACTAAATTTGACAAGTTTTGGAATATATTATAATATATATATATATATATATATATATATATATATATATATATATATATATATATATATATATATTTCAAAAAATCTGTTCAGACCTTCAAGTAAAGTATTACTTCCGATTTATCAATTTTAGAAAAAATCTAATGTCATTATTATTAATATAAAAGTCTTAAAAACCAAATTTGAAAAGTTTTTGATTGTATCAATATATTTTTCACGGAAATCTGTTCAGAGCTTCAAATAAGTATTACTTATTTACTTACTTACTTACTTACTTATATATTGTTCCCCTTCCTTTAAAAGTCGTAAATACTAAAGTTGACAAATTTTGGAGTATATCATAATATATTTTTCACGAGAATCTGTTCAGAGCTTCAAGTAAAGTATCACTTCTGGTTGATTAATTTTAGCCAAAATTGAATATGCTGTTTCCTATGATATAAAAGTCTTAAATACAAAAATTGGATTATATTTTAATATAGTTTTTCATTATAAACTGTTATGGGCTTCAAATAAAATATCACTTCCATTTATCCAATTTTACCCAAAATCTAATTAACTCGTTACATGAATGCAGAAGCTTATAAATACGGAAAATAGATATATTTGGAAGTTTGTTAAAAGAGTTATCGTGGACGAAAAATCGTCACACACACACCCACACCCACATTCACACACACCCACACCTACACCCACGCCCACACCCACACCAACGCCCACACCCACAAGTCACTCACTCACGCACGCACGCACGCACACGCACACGCGCACGCGCACACACACGCACACACACGCACACAAACACGCACACACACAAACACGCGCACGCACACGCACACGTACACGCACACGCACACGTACACGTACACGCACACGCACGCACGCACGCACACACACACACGCACACGCATACGCACACGCACATACACACACGCACACACACACGCACACGCACACGCACACGCATACGCATACGCATACGCATACGCATACGCATACGCATGCGCATACGCATACGCATACGCATACGCATACGCATACGCATACGCATACGCATACGCATACGCATACGCATACGCATACGCATACGCATACGCATACGCATACGCATACGCATACGCATACGCATACGCATACGCATACGCATACGCATACGCATACGCATACGCATACGCATACGCATACGCATACGCATACGCATACGCATACGCATACGCATACGCATACGCATACGCATACGCATACGCATACGCATACGCATACGCATACGCATACGCATACGCATACGCATACGCATACGCATACGCATACGCATACGCATACGCATACGCATACGCATACGCATACGCATACGCACACGCACACGCACACACGCACACACGCACACACGCACACACGCACACACACAATATTTTATGTTACAAAACTTTTCGTATTTGGTATTTAAAATTCATATAGAATTTGAAACATCAACTGGAAGTAATATTTTACTTAAAACTCATTGCTATTTTAAATATGGAATTAGCGGGAGGTCATGTGCTGGCTACATCAGATTTTTTAAATGGAACCCATATAATTTTTTAGTAAATTACATATTTTTTCTGATTTCAACGATAAATACTCATATTGTATAGGGTTGAATAGCAATTATTTCCAGAAAAATGTTATTAAAAATTAGAAATAATGTAATGAAAGATGGCTTTTACTACTAGGTAACTTAGGCAGCAGTCCTACTGCAGCGCGCGCGAGTCCCCGACGCAGCTTGATGCAGCTGACGCTACTGGTCGAAGCGTCGAGAAATAATTGTTTTTCAGAAGGCGATAACGTAAATGCAGCTCACCGCAGTTTAACGGACAATTGTTTAAACAAATAGGGGAGAGATAAGTGTAATTACCAGCGCTTTACGTTACTGGAAATGTTTTACAACAGCGGAACAGCGCAACGGAGTTCAAAGAGTTAGTCAGCTAGTGAAGTCCAGCCAGTCAAAACATATAATCAGTAATAACGTGTAAATAAATAGTACGTTGCGTCATTTGTTTAAACAAATAAATAATCTTAGTGTTTGAGTATTTAAAAAATAGTTTTAGTCTTAAATTAGTGTTTATATTTGTTTAATCATAGTGCTGTTAATTTTGTTATAATTTTAATATTTTTTATCGTTTAATCAACTTTTATTTTAATTAATAATATTTCTTTGATTTTTACATTTCACCCAAATAAATAAATGTTACATTGGTGTCAGGTGTGGGGTTAATAAACTGAAATGTAAATAAAAAAATAATAAATTGGCGTGTAAACAATTAAAATTAAGGGAATTGAAATTAAGTGATCTTAAGAGTGAATTGGAAGAACGGGATTTGGAAACGGCAGGAAAGAAATCAGTGCTTCAAGAAAAACTGCGGCAAGCATTAATTGATTCTGGTGAACATCTTAACGATTACGTATTCATAAACTTGTAGAAAAATGAAATTTGGAATTCTGGAGCAAAAATTAGAACAAAAATTTAAGGAAAGTTGTAGAGAATTAATGGAATATTCTAGAAGTTTAGAATAAAAATTAATGGAAAGTTCTAAAAAAGCAAAAGAAAATTCTTGAACATTAGAACAAAAATTACAAGAAAATTCGAGAATTCTGGAGCAAACATTAAAACAAAAATTGGAAGAAAAATCTAGAAAAATAATGAGAAAAACTGAAGATGGCCTGAAGAATTTAAAATATGACATCGAAGAATTACGAAAAAATTTCAAGTAAATTACATCCTCATCGAATTCCGATGTAGCAAAGGCAGGTCTACTAGAAGAAAGAAAAGTTGTAAAACCTGATACTAGCACAACAATACACATCAGTACACGAAAATTTGGTGGAAAATCTTTGTGGCTAAACTATTGAAAACAATTTGAAGCGGCTGCAAAAGCAGATAACTGGACGCCAACAGAAAAGACTACAGCATCTACGTAGATGGCTCTAATGACGGAATGCTACTAAAATTTGTTACTGGGTACAGGTGCGACAAAGACTATAATTAGATACCTTCTTGGAAAAGAACACCGTATCTTCAACCAACCAAGTGGCGATTACGTACAGCGACGGGCTACTGTATTAGGAGAAATGGAGGTGACCATCGCCATTGGAAACACATCTTTTAAATATCGTGTGCTGGTAGCTGAGATTAAAGATGAATTAGTACTCAGTATAGACGTAATAACCAAGCACGGTTTTAAACTTGATCTGAAGACGTTACCCCCCCTGGAACGAAGCGAATCTATCGTGGAGGCGCAATTATATAGAAGCTTCTCTGAAGGGAATATTTATATGCTTGAGCCCAGGAATGATGACGTCAAAACTAGTAATGGAGTTGTTGGAAAAACGCTGATCAAAACCAGGCGGGTAATTAGGAACAGCTCTAATAATGAACATAAATTTTTATACTGTCGTTCTTAAAAGAAGAACAATTGTGGGAGAATATTTGGCAGTATTGTAGTCGACTGAAAGAGAAACATTCCACCGTCACTAGGACGACAGTAGTCGATGATAATTGGCAGCTCGATGGACTACGCAAAGACCAGGAAAGTGACCCGACTTAGAAAATTATACTGGAATGGAAAGCAAAAGAGAGCAAACCAGCATGGGAAGATGTTGCACCGCACTCATAGAGTGTAAAATCGTTCTAGGCACATTGGGACTCGTTGGTGATTGAGTGACAACCTATCAAAGTGTGTAGTAGAAAAATTCTCATGGAACTGAGAAGAAAACTCAGTTGGTTATTCCTAAGAGTAGAGTACCAGACGTTTTGAAGGAGACCCATGACAGATTTGGAGAAGGTCCTTTTGGAGTCAGCAAAACTTTAGAAAAATTGCGCCAGCGATTTTACTTGGTTAACTGCACAGAAGATGTTAGAGACTGGCACAAGAAATGTGAGGTTTGCGCTGGAAGCAACGGTCCGCATAGGCGACGAAGAGCTCTAATGCGTCAATATAACGTTGTCATACCATTTGAGTTCATTGCAATTGACATAGCCGGACCAAAGCAACCATAGAAATAAATACATCGTGGTTGTTATGGACTACTTTACCACAGAGGTTATTCTAAGAATTTTTTTCCACTGCACTAGTGTTTCTGACGACACGATCGAGTTTGTAACAGATAAAACGTCAAGCATTTATTTATTTTTCGTTCAATTCCATGACTGTCGATATTGTTAACGTAATTTTTGACATTTTCATATTTGACAAAATTAACGATCACTATGATTAAATAAAGGCTATTATTATTATTATTATTATTATTATTATTATTATTATTATAATTATAATTATTATTATTATTATTATTATTATTATTATTATTATTAAACAAATATAAAAACTAATTTTAGAAAAAACTATTATTAAATACTCAAACATTACGATTATTTATTTAAAGAATTGCTTCAACGGCCTATTTATTTACACGATATTACGAATTATTTATTTCGACTGGCTGGACTAGCTGACTAACTCCTTGAACTCCTTGAACTACCCTACATTGTTCTAGAACATTTCCAGCAACATATCCGAAACATTTCAGAACAATGCGGTAAGCGTTAGTAAGTAAGCTTATCTCCTCCCTGTTTGTTTACATAGATGTCCGCCTTCTAGAAACGATTATTCTCTTGACGCTTCGATCAGTGGCGCGTCGATTGCATCAAGCTCCGTGGAAAACTCGCACGCGCTACACTGCCCCCTCCTTAAGACTGTTTCGTCCCGGAACACAGTTCGTGATGACGAAATTTGCATGTATTCCCCTTAGTACATTTAGAAGTCTTCTTTCTGTCCGTGAGGGTTAAAGCTGCAGACGATAATTTCAACGCCGATAAAGCGGAAGAGGATTTCTAACATGTTCCTAACAATCCTCCAATCCAAGCCATTCAATCTACAGGCAAAATGGGCTAGCCAATTAAAGTGTATTGCTCTCGGCTTCCCGGTTGGTGTTTTTCTAATCCTGTATATTACGTCGTTTATTCTCTTAACTATCTCCTAGGAACCTTCCCAATTTCTTTGTAACTTTGGCGATAAGCCCGCGCCTTTGTGGATTGTAAAGCCGCACTATGTCATTTGGTATACTCCATTCCCAGACCTAATGTCATACAAGTCCTTCATTCGTCTGCTGGCAGCTTGTACGAACTTGTTCATGAATGTCATCCAATCTTCTCCTCAAGTCCGTAACGTAATCTTCCCCAGTCAGGTGTTCTCCAGGTTTACTATCGAACACCAAGTCATATTAATAAGCGCACCTTACGCCCGTATAAGATGTTCGCAGGAGTTTTTTCTGTTTTTTCGGGATGGATGTCGGTCCCAGTCTCTTTGGTGGTTACGGCGGACTCAATTTTTTTTCCCTAAATCGGTATATACATTCTTTCACTAACTCTTCAGCGATCGTGGTGGCTTCCTGGTTGGGTAATGGATAGGCTTCAACCCACTTGGTAAAGCAGAGGTTATTCTAACGTGCAGTTGGACACAAAATGTGCAGTAGGAAAAGCAAATTGTGCAGTGGGAAATTAAAATCTGTGCAGTTATTTTTCATTTATTTAGAATAAACCAAATAATTTTTTTTTAAAAAAAAACGAAGTAAACATATTAGTCAGTACTATATACCCTTAAAATTAGTGACATAGATTTAGAAACATCTTGTATAAGAGTCTGAAGCTTCTTGACTGTGAAAAATGTTTGGGAAGAGAAGAAAATTCCTGTATAAGCACTAAAATTATACTAGCTTTTCCCTAACTCTTCGCTTGTCTTATCCTCATCATTAACATTGTCCTCAGCAAAAATACCATTAGAGGTTGCCTTGATTCCTTGACTCTGTGCTCATGCTTATCATTGTGGCTTTTCGGGGATCTCACTCTAACAGAGAAGGCATGTTGTAATAAATATACAAAACCGCATTTTTGGAATCTACCGACAAGCTATTCCGAGACACGATTTTATAGTTTTTAAATTTAATTCCGAAGAAATAGTTAAGAACTAACTCTGGAAGCGTCAGTTTCCGCAACTTTTCTATTTGAGGATGTTCTAGTATTTCATTATAATCCAACTTGAATTGAATTAAACAAAGATCTTTCATCAAAATATTATAAACCTATACTCTGTTCCATTTAAGCCATTCAGTATTGTAGAGAATACTTTTAACCTCTCTGATCGACTGAAATTGGAGACAAGAGACAAGTTTATCCAGTTTAATTTCGGCTATTTAAAATTGACGTTGATGCGAGCGACACCTGCTAAATGGCTTAAAGGGAATAGAATATACAGGGATTTATTTTCTTGTGCAGTGTAGTGTTTCTGACGAGACGAGACATTCTCGAATCTCGTCTCGTCTCGTCTCGAAATGTCTCGTCTCGCCGAGATGAGAAGGCTTTTTGAACTCACGAGACGAGACGATACTTACATGTCGAAATTCTCGATTCTCGACAATTATTCCGAGATTTCTCGACAATTTAAATTTTAAACTTGATCTAAATAAATAAAAGCAGTTCGAATGTTCGACAGTAATGGCCATTATTTTAAATGATATCTAACTTCGCTTTTCATTATATTATTTAAGCAAAGCATAAATTTTGCCTTTTGGTGGTGTAAATTGCCTGGCTGGTAGTACGAACACTACAGCGAGCAGTTGATTACCATTGTTTTATCTCTTAATCGCTTATTATTTATTTTAAAGAAAAATACTTCAAATAAAAGATGCATATAATTAAATTTTTCTACGACTGTTATTTGAAGTATTTTTCTCTAAACTAATTCATAAATGCTTGACAGAGATAAAACAATGCTAATCAACTGCTCGCTAATCACCTTTACTTAATCAATGTTTATACTAATAATTAATATTATTTTTATATTATGCATTTTATTATTCTAAAATAAGTTTTGTTAACTTGTTGTTTCTTTGTAACTGTTCATGAATAAGAACATTATTTTATTATTATAGTAGTGCTGTACCAAATTACTCTGTCTCTAATTTTGTAATAATTTATTGTATAAGTATAAAATTGATACTGAAGAAAATAGTTGCCTCAATTTTTTTAATAACCCTGAATATTATATATATATATATATATATATATATATATATATATATATATATATATTTTTACGGTAAGTATATAATAATAAATTACATATTTGATCCATTAAAAAAATTGAAAAATCTCGTCGAGATTCTCGGCCGAGACGAGACTTCATTGTTCGAGACGAGAAAAAATCGAGACGAGAGTTAATATTTTGTCTTCTAGACGGGACGAGACGAGACAATGTAGTTTCTCGGCTCGATCGTGTCATCAGAAACACTAGTGCAGTGGAAAAAAATCCTTAGAATAACCTCTGTGGTAAAGTAGTCCATAACAACCACGATGTATTTATTTCTATGGTTGCTTTGGTCCGGCTATGTCAATTGCAATGAACTCAAATGGTATGACAACGTTATATTGACGCATTAGAGCTCTTCGTCGCCTATGCGGACCGTTGCTTCCAGCGCAAACCTCACATTTCTTGTGCCAGTCTCTAACATCTTCTGTGCAGTTAACAAAGTAAAATCGCTGGCGCAATTTTTCTAAAGTTTTGCTGACTCCAAAAGGACCTTCTCCAAATCTGTCATGGGTCTCCTTCAAAACGTCTGGTACTCTACTCTTAGGAATAACCAACTGAGTTTTCTTCTCAGTTCCATGAGAATTTTTCTACTACACACTTTGATAGGTTGTCACTCAATCACCAACGAGTCCCAATGTGCCTAGAACGATTTTACACTCTATGAGTGCGGTGCAACATCTTCCCATGCTGGTTTGCTCTCTTTTGCTTTCCATATATATATATATATATATATATATATATATATATATATTTATCGTTATAAGTAATAAACTTTTATTTTAATTAATAATAATTGTCTAATATTTACACTTCACTCACATAAATAAAAACGTTACAGTAATATGAATTTATTAAAAATTCAACATTGCCTAACAAAATTATGTAAGATTCTGTGATGTACTCGCAATTCATTTCCAATACATCTAGTACTACCTACAGAAGGGGTCTACACTTATATCATTCCTAACATTATTTCTTCCAGTAATGCATGTTCTGCTGTCACGTATTTTTTTAAGACAGCAGTCTTTTCAAAGTTTGTCACGAATTTAGGTTAGAAAGATTATATTATTTGGCATCAAAGATTATCTAAATACTCCTAATTTAATGGCTTATTATTGAAATATTTGCAAAAGTATAATGCAATTTGACAGTTATTACTTATAATTTATTAAAAACAGTAATCATGGAAACGTATTCAGTAGCTGAATTGGTTAGGTCGGGGCACCGTAATAATTATTCACAGGTAAATCCTGCCCGCCTTATGTTTTTATTTTTTTATTTTGTAAAATGCATTATTAAATAAGTTATAAAATTAAAATCTAAATTGTTTGGTAAATCAAGTATTTTATACAATAAATCTATGAGAAATGAAATAAAAAAATTATTGTACCTAAAGTACCTTATAAAATTAATATTAATAAAAAAAAAATCTGATGTGGCCAGCACATTACCTTCCGTCAGTTCTATGTATTTTGTGCAAATTTCATACGGAAAGTTCCTTGCTAAATTAAATATTCTATTTCTTGTACATTGCCTTCCGGCAGTTGCATGTATTTTATGCAAATTTCATACAGAAAATTATTATTTTGTGACGTTTTCTATATACAGTGTAATGTATCTGCAGAAATAAAAGATGATTTATTATTACTATTATTATTTCTTGTACATTACCTTAAAGCAGTTGTATGTATTTTATACAAATTACATACAGAAAGCAAAAGATCCTATATTTCCAGTAATATTATAAGACAAACACACTATGTCAATTTCACTTGACACTGACATCTTTCAATCAGAATTTTCTTAATATAGTTGCTGTTTCCATACCTATGGCTACTTTATGAAATTTAATTTCTTTATAATTTTTTTAACTCTATATCCATTTAATATTAAGTATAAAATGCAGTCAAATCGCATAGAGAATAAAATATTCTTTAATATTTATAATATCATCAAATGTGAAAAAATGATATTTAACATAGTTTTTTCAAGAAAAACTGTTAAAAGCTTCAAATGATGTTACTTCCGGTTGACCAATTGTAACCAAAATCTAATCAGCTCTTCATATGGATGTAACGAAGAAGTATACGAAAAAATTATAATTTTTGTAACTGTAGTGTTAGAGTTATCGCAGACGAAAAATTTGTTACACACACACACACATCCACACACACACACACACACACATACAGACATCATCGTAAAAATAGTAAATTCGTATTCTAGGGACCCTAAAACGTGCTTATTGATTAAAAACTCATCATCGAATTTTTTGACCAAAGACAATACCTTCCTTACCTAAAGGTGACGGAAGGTAATAATGAATTCTATAAAATACTTGATTTACTAAACAATTTATGTTTTAATTTTGTAATTTTTTCAATAATACATTCTACAAAATAAAATAAAAAATAATAAAAGTATGAGGCGAGCAGAATTTGAACTCGTAAATAATTATTACGATGCCCCGATCTAACCAATTCAACTACTGAATACGTTTCCATGATTACTGTTTTTAATAAATTATAAGTAATAACTGTCAAACTGCATTATACTTTCACAAATATTTCAATAATAAGCCATTAAATTAGGAGTATTTAGATACTCTTCGATGCCAAATTAAATATTCTATCCAACCACATCAAAAACTCCCACTATAGTCTTGCGGGACAGATGATATTTGTAAAGAACTATTTTCCCATGTTATAAACGCCTATGTTACGGTTTTCAGTGTTCACATTCTGTGAATAAGACGTTAGCTGATCATGAGCAGCACATTGTAACCATGGATACGTATCAAAAATACATTGGAAAATAAGCCTTGTCAAAGTTATCAACGTGATTAAAGTTAACAATGTTTTATGCAACTGGGCCTCTATGTATAAAGTCCGTTTCCACGACTTGATCCACACCTCTTCAATAGTAAACATATGGTTCAAATCGCCAGGGGGGAGGGAATTGATGACGTCATATTGTTACCATGGTTTTATTATAAGGATTTAATTTTCTAGTTTGATATAATGTGGAGTATGACAGGACTTTGTCATGTTTGACATTTTCAATATTTCATTTGCAATAATTTTGTGGTTTGCTAATATAGCTATTTAGCTTTTTTTTTAATTAAAATTCGAAGTGACACATATTTCGCAAATGAATAATTATGATGTCATGACAAAACTGGTATGGCCTATATTGGAAATAATAAACCAATTGAATAAATACGATATAAGTATAATAGATAAAATATACCTCTTTTATTGTCCAAAAGCAATATGTCGCAATAATTGTCGTAAATCTTAGAAACATCGTCTTTGCAATAGCCAAATGCACAATATGTATAATCCGAAGAATAAAAAAATGACCAACAGAACGAAACACAAATTATTATCGACGCCAATATCACCTAAATCACATGAATGCCAGAATTGGATATAATGACATGAATATTAAAATAATGCAAATATTTGAAAATGACACATGTTACCATGGTTACAATACAGTTTCTATTTCATTTTTTGCCGTTGGTTAGACGGAAATAGCTTAAACCCCTCTGAAAAACCGACGACAATGAGATAGCGAATAAAAGTCTCATATATGCCATGTGTGTACGACAAAGATGCTAGATAAAAGTTTTGTAATTGTTGCATCAGAAATTGATGACGTGGGGATCAACTAGGAGATATATAATATATATGATATAATAAAATAATAACGATAACAATCAATAATATTTGAAATTGTTTTATACAAAAGTTGTTAGATATTATATTCTCTACAACTTTGTGTATAACTATTTTTACAGTAAGATACAACAGAAATATTTTTAAAAACACCTATTTTGGCCGACATTATCCAAGATGGCTGCGCCGGCGGCAACTTTTCGTGTTTACAAATTTCAGGATTTCATTAAGGCCCCAAAATGAACAAATCTACAAAGTATAAACTTTCCCCGAACTTTTGCAGGGTAAACCTACCTTTTGACTTGATTAGCAACTTTCTTATTTCAAATGGACGCCATATTGGATTATTATTATTACTTTAAAAATAGTTATTTACATAAAAATCAGGAAAATGATACATTACCAACGAGGAGATATATTGAAATACAAGGCACTTCGTGCCGAGTATTTTACAGCTCCAAGTCATGTTCGGACATTTAAGTGAAGAGTATTAATTTTTTTCTGCAACCTTTCATTATAATTGCATTGAATCTATTCAACGAAAATTCTTAAAATTCTTTAGTCGGAAGTTTTCATCATACAGGCCTAAACTACTATCATTAGAAAACAGAAGAAAATTAAGTGACCTCATATTTTTACATAAACTTTTTAATAACATCGTCGATTCGCCAATTTTACTATCGTCTTTTTGCTTTAGAGTACCTAATTATGGTACTAGAACAAATAGCTTTTTTACTTACTGTCATTATCGCACAAACTGTATCCTAAATTCTCCTGTTATAAGATTGTCACATTTGTACAACGGCAACAATGTGCCAGATCTGTTCTGTACTAGTTTACCGCAGTTTAAGCGCCTTCTTAGATTTTCTTAACTTAAAATGTTTGTATTTATATATGTATTTACTATCACTATACAATTTATTTTCTACAAAAATCTTATAATCACGTTATTGTTATTATTACAAAAACCCTGAAATGTATATTACAAAAACCCTGAAATGTATATTACAAAAACCCTGAAATGTATATTACAAAAACCCTGAAATGAAAACTACTCTAATATATATACAAAAATCCTGAAATGAAAACCACTTTATTCCACCACACTTTGATTACAACTGCCTACAAAAAAATGATATCCCTTCCCAAGTAAACATGATCACGTAATTCTACACAAATTCATGAACAGCAGTTGTTATTTTGTAACATTATAATAAACAAATTAATTAAACAATAATTATTATTTTGTAACATTCGGCCATCCTGAAAATTATTAGTGTCCTCACTAATAATAGGTATCCTCTACCTCTGTCCGGTCGTCTGAAATGGTAATAGAGTCCAAATTATAATCTGAAACAAAACAGTAATGTAGCTATGAATAACACACAAGGGATATCGATACTGTGGAAGTCTTATACCCAATTGACATTTATGCAACTTGTTGCCACTGATGACTTTTAAGTCACATTATAACCATATACTTAAACGCTGTACGATTACAGCTAAAGTTTATCGCTACACTGCCTGAACGCAGTTGAGCGTCTTTCAACCGCTGTATAATTACAGCGAAACCTTGTTGCTACCGCTGCCTAACTGCAGCTAAATTTTATGTCAACCGCTGTATAATTACAGCTAAACCTTACTACTACCGCTGCCTAATTGCAGCTAAATTGTATATCAACCGCTGTATAATTACAGCTATTCCCGCACACCACCGTACAAGGGCGACTAGACTAATTCACTATATATACCTAGAATATTAAAAAGGTTTTTTTTTAACTTTCTAATAAGTCAATTAAATCTTCCCGATCTAACTCAGTGTCATTTTCACTAGAATCGCTGTTATTAAAACCACTTTTATATTTTCTAAGGGAATCGGCTGCAACCACAGCTGTAAAGTTTTTGTAGCCCCGCATACCTCTTATACTCCTGATCTTGTATCTGTCATTACCAAAAACTTTTGTTACCTTATACGGTCAACTAAATTTATTTTTGATTTTATTATTTACTCCGGAACATGATACATTGCTTCTATTCTTCCACAACACTAGTTCACCTTTAGAATATTTTGTCGCGGCTTTTCTTGACTTATCATAGTGTTTTTTCATTCGAATAGCTGTTTTCCGTAAATTTTCCCTGGCTTTAACACGCCTTTCCTCAATTGAGCCTAACGTGCTGTTAAGTTCTATATTGTTTAGCAAGTTACTTTTATGACTATACATTAATTGATGCGGAGAGAATTTTGTGGTACTGTTTGTCGTGTTATTAATTCCCCAAATAATTTCGGGTAGCTTACTGCCCCACTCGGTTTCTACCGTTGTAGAAGCTCGTATTGCATTTAATATAGTACGATTATAGCGCTCAACTTGACCATTCGAACGAGGACATGCTACTGCATTTAAAACATGCTTAAACTGATATCTCTTAGCGAATTCCTTAAACCGTCTACTTGTAAACGCTAGGCCTCTGTCCGTTATTACTCTTTTGGGAATACCTAAGAACATGCAAAATATTTCCCTCGAATTTTTAATGGTCTCAATTGAACTTAAAGTTTTTACAGGCTTGGCAATCACAAACTTTGAAAAAGCATCTACTAATACCAGTAAATATGAATTTTTCGATGGACTCTTTTCGAATGGACCTAAGTGATCGATATGAACAGTGTCCATAGGTTCATGTGCTTTGTCTATTGAATGCAATTTTCCCTCAGCTTTACCGTACGCGTCTTTATTATAACAACAATCTAAGCATGACGTTACGTATTTCTTAATAAATTTAGTCATGCGGGGAAACCAGTAATTTTGTTTCATAATATTTTCACATTTGCCAAAACCAGGGTGACCAATGTCATCATGGAACTTACGCAGCAGATTGAATCTTGCAAATTTAGGAACAACGAGTCGATTGCCATTTACAGTTTTCCTGTATAACCGATTATTTTCATACGTATAATTTTGTGCAATATCCTTGTTAGGATTAGAACTAGTAACTTGAGATATAATTGCTTTAATATTATCATCTTGCAACTGCAAAATTAGAAACCAATCTCCCTGTGATAGTATTAAAACGGATGCATCGATTGCATTCCTACTTAATGCGTCAACATGGATCATACGTTTTCCCGCCCGATATTCAATATCCATATCATATTCTTGTATAAGTAACCACCATCTAGCTATGCGTGGCACCAAATCTCTTTTTGTTAAAGTTGCACTAACTGCCGAACAATCAGTAACTACCTTAAATTTGATTCCCGCGACATATACTCTAAATCGTTTAATAGATTCTACAACTGCGAGAGTTTCGAGCTCATAGCTATGATAAGCTTGTTCTTCCTTGCTTGTGACTCTGCTAAAGTATGCGATGGGTTTGAGATTACGATCACATTGTTTTTGCATTAGTATCCCGCCAATGCCTAATTTACTTGCATCTGTATGGATTTCTGTATCGGAATTCGGGTTAAACAAGGCAAGGACTGGTCGGCTAATTAATTTTTCTTTTAGTGCTTCAAACGCGTGTTGTTGGTCAGTCCCCCAATTAAAGGAGATATTCTTTCTTGTCAAAACGGTCAATGGCTTGGCTAACAACGCATAGTTATTTATAAATTTTCTTAAATAACTGGTTAAACCTAAAAACTGCCTAACTTCATGTACATTACTTGGTGCTTTAAATTGATTTACCGCTGCGATTTTGTTTAATCCTGGTTTTATACCAGCGGCACTTATTTCGTGTCCTAAATATTGAATATTGGTCTGGAAAAGGGAACATTTTCTGAGATTTAACTTTATCCCTACATCCCTAAATATTTCTAAAACTTGTTTAAGAACATCAAGCCCTTCACTTACTGATTTTGAAGGGATTAATATATCATCCATATAAATTAAAACTTTCGTGTGTGTTAATTCGCCTAATGCCTGATTTATTACTCGCTGGAAAACGGAGGGTGAATTAGATAATCCCATTGGCATTCTTAAATATTCGTAGTGCCCGTCGGGCGTTATGAATGCAGTTTTGTGAATCGAGTTTTCAGCTATAGGAATTTGGTGAAAACCCTGAGCACAGTCTATAGTAGTGAAATAAACCTGCTCTGATAACCTGCTCAGTTGATCATCGATATGTGATAACGAATACCTATCTTTTACGGTGACAGAATTTAGTGGTCTATAATCTATACAAATTCTATGGTCCCCATTCTTCTTCCGTATCAAGACAATGGGACTAGCGTATTCTGAGTTAGAGTGTCTAATAATACCGGCTGTGAGCATCTCGTTTATTTTATTTCTGACTATTTCTCGTTCTTTAAATGAAATACGATATGGTTTATAGTAGACTGGGGTTTCGGTTTTAGTTATTATGTTCATTCAGCCAACTTTTGCTGTACCTAAATCAGAAGGTCCAGAAGAGAAACATGAGTTCATACTATTTAGCAAGGAAATTAAATTAGCCTTCTCATTTTCGCTTATTTTGCCTTATTGAATCTCTTTAAATTTAAAAGAAATTTACTATTACTTACGTCAACCTTCATACTTACAGCCTCTCCAAGTTTGTCGGATACACACCTATCCCCTATAGCGAGCAATTTTCCTTTCTGAAAAGTAAACGGTTTTTCTCCAAAATTGGTAACAAATACAGCGGGCGTTGTCCTCTTTAGTAATCCGCCTGGGATACAAATCGCTACTAGACCTATCTCAAACGATGTTTGACGCATTAGGGCTTCTTGTTCATCACTGAGTCCTTCTATTTTAATTTTGACCGATTGTACAGTGCGTGCTGGTACGGTGATGGTATCTGATATGGAAATAACTACAGTAGGATTTGTCTCTGGGATCAAATCTCGAAAAACTGTATTGACATGCTCCGTGTTCTCAACTAACTTTACACTATTTTTGTGGACGATAAGGGATATTCCTGGCTTATTTAAAATCGGCTGCCCCAGTATAATATCAATATCCATAGGAGCAATTAATTATTGTAGCAACAGTTGGTATTGTCCAGATGTTGGGGACACTGAACTCTTTGACGAGAGATATAGTGTTTATCGTTGTGATCGTGATCGCGCCAAAACAGGCAAAACTCGTGGAGGAGGAGTCCTAATCGCAGTCAACGACACTACCTGTCACGGCCAATTAGTGAACATCAGCTGTCCGATTGCAGGCATTGAGATTCAGTGTGTGAAGGTTTCATCGCACCACCCATCCCCCTCTATTTACATCGTTGCCACCTACATTCCCCCCGACTGCACACTATTGGACTATCAGATTTTTTTCGATTTTGTCAGCTCTCTTCCTTTCATTTTTACATCGAATGTATTGTTAGTTGGTGATTACAATATCACGAATTTAAACCAATATTATATTCAAAATGTTAGGGATTCATATGTTAAATCTTTTATATCGTTTCTCAACCTTTTAAATATGTCACAACTCAATAAAATCCCAAATTCAAACAATAAAATTCTCGATCTTGTAATCTCTAATTTAGATTGCACTGTTGAAAAATCATTGGATTATTTATTACCTGAAGACGTTCATCACCCCCCTTTGTTAATATCATGCAATTTTCAAATCACTAAAAATAATAATCTTAGGCCAAACCAAGTTACACAGTATAACTTTAAAAAAGGTAATTACGAACTTTTGTACAGTTTACTTAGCAGTCTTGATTGGTATTCTTTAAACAAATGTAAAAATGTTAATGAAGCTGTGGATATATTTTACAGTAAGTTGTACATTGCTCTGGATACTTGTATACCTAAAAAGGTGATTAAAAAGCCTCAATACCCTCCCTGGTTTGATAAAATCATTATTAACAAAATAAAACTAAAAGAACATCAGAGAAAATTGTTCAGGAACACTGGGAATTTGCAATGTTTAGACAGTTTCAAAACAATCAGAGCTTAATTAAAATCCCTCATTAAAATTGCTCATAAGAATTTCTTAAATAATATACAAAGTAATATTATTGACAACCCTATATATTTTTGGACATACATTAAAAATAAAACAGACACTAGTAAACTTCAAGCAAAAATGTATTATAATAACGTCGAACTTAATTCTGGATCAGATATAGTTAATGCATTTTCAGAATTTTTCAAGCGTGCGTACAATAATCAACCTGTCGATTTGACTAATCTTGATTTAAATATAAACAGTTGCTTAAACGACACAATTCGACTACATCAAATCTCTGAGTCTGATGTTTCCAACGCTATTCGCGCTCAGAAAAACTCTACTTCAGTTGGGCCTGACAACATTTCCATTTACATTTTTAAGGGTTGTAGTGAATTTTTAATATACCCCTTATTACAAATATTTAATTTGTGTATCAAATTAAACACGTTTCCCGAAAAGTGGAAAACTAGCAAAATTTGCCCACTGTTTAAATCAGGAAACAAAAATGACGTCACAAACTATCGGCCTATATCGTGCCTAAATTCAGCTTCTAAGATTCTTGAGTATATAATTTTCATACAATTACAACATCAATGTCAAAAACATATTACTAACTGCCAGCATGGCTTTGTTGGTAAACGTTCTACAGTTACTAATTTAATGAACTTTACTCAACATATTTTTGAAAGTTTTGAAAATAAAAACCAAATGGATAGTATTTACACAGACTTTTCAAAAGCCTTCGACTCAGTAAACCATGAAATCCTTTTACATAAATTAAATAATATTGGGTTCTCCAATAATTTAATCACTTTAATTGATTCTTATCTACAAAACAGAGTACAGTTTGTTTTTTGCAATGGCTTTACTTCTTCTAAATTTTTGGCATCATCTGGCGTACCTCAGGGGTCTGTACTCGGCCCCCTTTTATTAATTCTTTTTATAAATGATATTACATCCTACATAACATATTCTCATTGTTTAATGTATGCAGATGATTTAAAAATATTTCGTGAAATTCGTCAGTTTGAAGACTGTGTTTTACTGCAAAAAGATATAAATTCTATTCATGAATGGTCCGTGAAAAATCAACTGCATTTTAACATTAAAAAATGTCAAATTATCTTTTTTACCAGAAAGCAAAGTATTATATTATACAATTATAATATGAAAAATCTTATTTTGCATCGCTCTGAGTTAGTTAAAGATCTGGGACTATTACTTGATCCAAAATTAACTATGACTTCTCATATAGATCAAATGATTAATAAATGTTTTAAAATTCTTGGGTTTATATTTCGATCCACATTCGGTTTCAATAATTTATTTTGTTTTATTGTTTTATTTAAATCATTAATTGTTAGCAAGCTTGAATATTGTTGTATAATATGGCATCCTAGTCAAAAGTATTTAATTAATGATATTGAAAGGATACAGAAAAAGTTTCTTAAATATGTTAACTATAAATTAAATCTTTACAATGTTAACGACTATAACTCTTTATTAAAATACTTCTCCATAAATTCCTTGGAAAATCGCCGAAATATGCATCTATTACTATTTTTGTATAAACTTATTAACAATATGATTGATGATGAGTACTTGTTATCTAAAGTAAATTTTTACGTTAACAGTTGTAACACCCGATGTTTCTACACCTTTTTTATACCTTTTTCAAATACGAATTACATGTATAACAATCCTATCAGCAATATGTGTCGTCTCTATAATATGTACTGTATGAATTTAGATTTTTCTTTACAACTTAATGTATTTAGAAATAAGCTAATGATGGTTTTACAGTAATCTGACCATCTTTTTTCTTTCTGTTAAGTTTATATATTTTGTTATGTGGTTATATAGTCATACATATATTTTTAACTTGTTCTCACTTTTCTCAATGTGTAAATTATTCTGTAATTGGAATTTCATTCTGTTGAATAATAAAGCTTATTATTATTATTATTATTATTATTATTATTATTATTATTATTATTATTATTATTATTATTATTATTATTATTATTATTATTATTATTATTATTATTATTATTATTATTATTATTATTATTATTATTATTATTATTATTATTATTATTATTATTATTATTATTATTATTATTATTATTATTATTATTATTATTATTATTATTATTATTATTATTATTATTATTATTATTATTATTATTATTATTATTATTATTATTATTATTATTATTATTATTATTATTATTATTATTATTATTATTATTATTATTATTATTATTATTATTATTATTATTATTATTATTATTATTATTATTATTATTATTATTATTATTATTATTATTATTATTATTATTATTATTATTATTATTATTATTATTATTATTATTATTATTATTATTATTATTATTATTATTATTATTATTATTATTATTATTATTATTATTATTATTATTATTATTATTATTATTATTATTATTATTATTATTATTATTATTATTATTATTATTATTATTATTATTATTATTATTATTATTATTATTATTATTATTATTATTATTATTATTATTATTATTATTATTATTATTATTATTATTATTATTATTATTATTATTATTATTATTATTATTATTATTATTATTATTATTATTATTATTATTATTATTATTATTATTATTATTATTATTATTATTATTATTATTATTATTATTATTATTATTATTATTATTATTATTATTATTATTATTATTATTATTATTATTATTATTATTATTATTATTATTATTATTATTATTATTATTATTATTATTATTATTATTATTATTATTATTATTATTATTATTATTATTATTATTATTATTATTATTATTATTATTATTATTATTATTATTATTATTATTATTATTATTATTATTATTATTATTATTATTATTATTATTATTATTATTATTATTATTATTATTATTATTATTATTATTATTATTATTATTATTATTATTATTATTATTATTATTATTATTATTATTATTATTATTATTATTATTATTATTATTATTATTATTATTATTATTATTATTATTATTATTATTATTATTATTATTATTATTATTATTATTATTATTATTATTATTATTATTATTATTATTATTATTATTATTATTATTATTATTATTATTATTATTATTATTATTATTATTATTATTATTATTATTATTATTATTATTATTATTATTATTATTATTATTATTATTATTATTATTATTATTATTATTATTATTATTATTATTATTATTATTATTATTATTATTATTATTATTATTATTATTATTATTATTATTATTATTATTATTATTATTATTATTATTATTATTATTATTATTATTATTATTATTATTATTATTATTATTATTATTATTATTATTATTATTATTATTATTATTATTATTATTATTATTATTATTATTATTATTATTATTATTATTATTATTATTATTATTATTATTATTATTATTATTATTATTATTATTATTATTATTATTATTATTATTATTATTATTATTATTATTATTATTATTATTATTATTATTATTATTATTATTATTATTATTATTATTATTATTATTATTATTATTATTATTATTATTATTATTATTATTATTATTATTATTATTATTATTATTATTATTATTATTATTATTATTATTATTATTATTATTATTATTATTATTATTATTATTATTATTATTATTATTATTATTATTATTATTATTATTATTATTATTATTATTATTATTATTATTATTATTATTATTATTATTATTATTATTATTATTATTATTATTATTATTATTATTATTATTATTATTATTATTATTATTATTATTATTATTATTATTATTATTATTATTATTATTATTATTATTATTATTATTATTATTATTATTATTATTATTATTATTATTATTATTATTATTATTATTATTATTATTATTATTATTATTATTATTATTATTATTATTATTATTATTATTATTATTATTATTATTATTATTATTATTATTATTATTATTATTATTATTATTATTATTATTATTATTATTATTATTATTATTATTATTATTATTATTATTATTATTATTATTATTATTATTATTATTATTATTATTATTATTATTATTATTATTATTATTATTATTATTATTATTATTATTATTATTATTATTATTATTATTATTATTATTATTATTATTATTATTATTATTATTATTATTATTATTATTATTATTATTATTATTATTATTATTATTATTATTATTATTATTATTATTATTATTATTATTATTATTATTATTATTATTATTATTATTATTATTATTATTATTATTATTATTATTATTATTATTATTATTATTATTATTATTATTATTATTATTATTATTATTATTATTATTATTATTATTATTATTATTATTATTATTATTATTATTATTATTATTATTATTATTATTATTATTATTATTATTATTATTATTATTATTATTATTATTATTATTATTATTATTATTATTATTATTATTATTATTATTATTATTATTATTATTATTATTATTATTATTATTATTATTATTATTATTATTATTATTATTATTATTATTATTATTATTATTATTATTATTATTATTATTATTATTATTGTGATTTCATCTATAACAACAATGCAATTTGCTTCACCAACTGAAAGTGTACGTCAGCCTCCAAATCCTTTCAAATATGTCTCCTTATTATTTATTTGCAAATTTAGGGCGACCACAAGTGTGGGTGATATTATATTCATTTGGCTTCCTGTATCCAGAAATGCCGTAGCACAATGCCCATTCACAACAACAGATTTTGTGTATATGTTATTTGCGTCTCCCATAGTTATAGTCTGAATATTTTTCGAGTTTTGAACCTGACTATTCTTTGCAGTTTCCGGGTATCGCCTGCAGTCTTTTGTGGAATGGCCTCTGTGTCGACAAATATTGCAAAATAGCTGCTTATTTAAACAGTCTCTAGCAACGTGACCCAATTTATTACAGTTGTAACAGCGAACCGTATTAAAACGCGTATTACTTATATTGCGATCTGGTCGAATCATTCTGCTTTTGTTGAACGAACGAGTTGGCTGAACGTACGGCTTATAGTTGTCTAATGCGGCCAGAAACCCTCTGTAGAGTGACGAAGGTGTCGTACACTGGAAGGCTCTCGCGTTTGCCTGTAGTTCATCCGGTAGCCCTCTAATTATACAAGAAATTGCCGCTTCATCATCTAGCCGGCATGCTTGAACTAGCTCTAATTTAGCGTTTCTTACGCGCAACTAATTCTTCTAATTTTGTTGCTTAATCAATGCATCTGGGAAATGTATTTATAAGCGCTTCTTTCCACTCTGTCCATGTTAGATTGTAATTGTTCAACCCATTATGCCACCTGCGGGCCCGTCCTCTAAGTCTAGCTTGCATGTAGCATAACCGAGTATATTCGCTCCAGCCGTGTATCTCTCCTAATTGGTCTATTTTATTTAACCAGTTGCATATATTCGTATTGGAATCAGCTGGGTCATATAATGGTATAATATCCTGATTGATCACACTGTTTCCTTGGTTCACACTTCGTGGTATTTGTGGGTCACTTATACTTGGGACATTGGTATCGTGCGTGTCCCTTAAGACTTTCTTAATTGTTTTCTCTAACTTTTCTTCCATTACCTAAGTGTTTCAAGATAGTATTCACATTCTCTTCTTCACTACTAGTTGATGCATCTCGCTTCCGTGAAGAACGAATTCTTTTACGTTGGCGATACGCCGTATCAATATCACTATCACTTTCGTTCATATTTCCCAAATTAGAACACAGGTAATCCCACTTCTGATATATTACAAAAACCCTGAAATGTATATTACAAAAACCCTGAATGTATGTATACCTTTTTATAGTCTTAACAGGGAATTTTGTATATGATGTTGGACCGATTCATTACGTTAATAGGATTTTAGTATTACTGTACAATTGTCCCGACTGTTTTGTGGTGTTTGTACTCGTATGTAATGTTTACTGGTTGCGTTATAGTTTGTTTAATTTTGTGATTAATTTTATATGTATGGGATCGTGTAATACGTACTCTTTTTGTTGTTGGTTACTTCGTGGTTTTGATTTGTTGTTGGGCTGATGTTTATAAATGTATAAGTTAGTGTTTTTGGGTAATTGTTGTCCAAATGTTATTTCTTAATCTGTTTTTTATGTTGTCGTGTAGGCAAGGTTATGTTAATCTTAGAACTTTTTTTTAAGTTCATGGTAACATTTACTACCTGATGTATCCGTTGATTTGAGGTGTAATTCAAAATCCTGATAGTTTAGTCGGTTTTTTATACAATTGTGTATGGATGGTCCCTGTTTGGTTCCTGATAAGAAGTACGTCTAGGAAGGATATTTTTCTATCGTTTTCCTCTCCTATAGTGAAGTGATAATTGAAGTGAACTATATACTAACGGGAACGCCGATGTCGTTCATATTTACATTGCACTTCTGTTATCAGTAAAGAGCGGATTTTATGCAATTGCATATACATTTTTTATTAGGCATATCAAAAAATTCTTTTCATATGTCCACGTTTCATTAAAAGTTAATGCCAAATATTAAATAAAAAAAATGCATATTGTGCATATATTAATATTTTACTGCATATTTTTTTAATTTTTTGCATAAAAACATATTTGGTGCATATAAGTGCATATTTTAATACTTTGTAAAAATAAAAATAAATTTTAAAGAATTTTTTTTATGCTTTTTCTATTTAAATAAAATACGTTTGTGTTTTATTTTTTATGTATATACGGCAATAATGTGACGCCAAAATCAGGCAGAAATTACAATTCTTAAAAATTGGCTTTTGATTTCTTAAGTGCATTTTGATTTTTGAACGAGTTTATTGTGAACCATTCGTAGTCAAATTTAAATAACTGTCTTCTGTCGTCATGTGTAACTAAACTACAAAACTTTTTTATAATTAAAAAGTGTTTCTTATAAAGCTTATTTTATTAACTATGATTTACTTTAAATATATAAAATATGAATATGTAACAAAAGCACATCATTAAACTTTCAACTTTTCAAATTAAGCCAGATAGCAAATATTTAAATTTGGCGGTATATACGGTTCACTATACTCTTTCAAAATGCAGTTAAAAAAACTAGACGCCTACTTTCAAAATATGTGTAATTCTCGCTCGATTTTGACGTCGTACTTTCACAGTCTACGAGTATTTTGTGTGTGACGTTTGCAGGTATAAATTCTCACAAAATAGTGTAAAGCTGTGATCTACAATAGTTTTGTCTATACCGTTATAATTTTTTTATTATTAGTTTT
This sequence comes from Harpalus rubripes, assembly GCA_963082715.1. Classification (NCBI taxonomy): domain Eukaryota; kingdom Metazoa; phylum Arthropoda; class Insecta; order Coleoptera; family Carabidae; genus Harpalus; species Harpalus rubripes. Next base: position 41,243,247 of record OY720450.1, read on the forward strand.
ATTTACAAACTGAAGCGTTTTTTAATATTTTTTTTATTTTATTTAAGGTAACTAACCATATGATAAATATTTTTTTATACTTTTCTTGTGCCTACCTAATGTCTTGAATAAAAGACTACATATAAAAATGGAAATAAGAATTCCTTTGTTTTGTTTGTTGAAGAACTTATTTTTCAGTTATTCTGTTTCATTTTCATTTTCTAAAGTGTATTTAAGTGATAAGTGAGAGACTAATACAAATTAATTCTGAATTTTTTCTAAGTGCAATAATTTGATTGTGAACTTTATTAAAGTGTTGTACTGTAATAAATAAATTACAAATTTCTTTTTATTACATCTTTAAAACATTATAGTGAAAAATTATATCCTCAAATTGTCAATTTTTTTTTACAACGCGGGCAATAATTCCGGAAGGAGGTGAACATGGCGGACTTCTGTCTTCCAACACATTTCAAGTTCAGTGAGCTGTAATAAAATCATCTACATATTTCTTGACGAACGGAGGGGTGAATTCTAATTTCTGCAATCATCTGTCTACCAACATATTTATGACGAGATTTGCGAGAATAGGGCTGATAATAGAACCCATTGCTGTGTGAAATAATTGTAAGAAAAATTGGGTTGTGCGTGTACGCGTAATCTATGATAGAATACTGACATGCGTATACAATGCGTAAACAATGTAAATAATGTAAAATGTAGATAATGCGTAGAGAATATAAACTATGTAAACTTTTTATAATGCACACGCGCACTAAAATAGGGGACAGGAAAGCAAACGAAAATTTTAAAAAGTTAAATTTTTCTTGAAGCGTGTAAAAGACAAATACAAATCACTATGTAATGTTTATTTAAAAATCTTATCAAAATGCATCTCAAATCCTAAAGGTAAATAAACTAATTGTCTTAAATTAGCCAATAATTTTGCTTTTAATTAGAGTATTTTCGATTTTTGTTTTTATTTTTGTTATCTAGAATAATATTTAGCAACCCAATAACCCAACAGAACAGATTCCCAGTCCAACAACTAGTGTCATCTATTGGTTAGAACGTAAAATACTAACTTGCTTCACTGTTCAATAAAATGACATCGTATGTACTTTTAACGGCTCATTCATATATACCTTGTAAATTAATCAGTAATAGTAATATTTTTGTCCTTTTAAACAAAACAAACTAAAATAATTACGGTCTACGTGCGCGTAAACAATATACAAATTTTAATGACGTAAACATCATTAAGCACAACCCTGCTTATAAGCGCACACACACGCACGCACACACACACACACACACACACACACACACACACACACGCACGCACCCACACGCACGCACGCGCGCACACACACACACATCGACCGATAACATTACCTCCCTTACCTTCGGTATGGCGGAAGATAAAAATTATTTGAACAAAATTATATTGATAAAAACCTTAAAACTATACTATTTGTAGACAATGCTGTCGCTCCGAGAATTTACGGACTTTTAAAAGTACATAAGGAGAATCCTCCGACTAGACCCATAGTATCAGGAAATAATGGACCAACATCGAACATATCAAAATATATGACAACTCTTTTTTCAAATTTAAAAAATCTGATGTGGCCATCACATAACCTCTCGCCAAATATTTTACCTGGTTGTGCGCATAAAACGAAAAATATTTTTAACTACAAATACATATATTTAGTCTGGTTGTTAAGGGCGAAATTTTGCCTCCACCCTGCATTTTGTGATGCAAGCAAGCCGTGTGGGTCATATGTTACTGGGACTATACCCTACCGATTAAGAGATGTAGCTACCCAGAAATGCCCCGGAGGCACAAGTTATTGCGGGTTGTATACCTCATTGGCGCAGTTTTCTTAAAGTCACCGTGGTGCGCAACCCATTGGATCTTCAAAGTTTAATTTTTCTAATAATAATAAAAATGGAAAGGTCTTTGATGCTGCAGTGCAAAAAAAATGTTTGGTTACATATAACGTATACATTTTCTTCTTGAATTTAGCACATTGTGTTTTTTTGAAGAAAATTTAGGCTTCCTTGGCAGATTCCGCAAGAACGATACGTCATACTAGAAAATAACCCCAATAAAAATTGTAGCGCGTTCAAAGAGCTATCGATATAGGGCTTAGTGGCGTGTCTGAGACTTTCAGAGGCCCACCGACACGGAAGTTTCTAAAGGGAGGCGTAGGTGCGCCGAGCCGCCCTGTACGAGGGAACATTTTTACGTCACTTCGAGCAAACAAGTTGTTTATATATTGGTGGGACTATATCCTATCAAATAAGAGATATAGCCACCTGGAAATGCCGCGCAGGCAATGTATATTGCGGGTTGTATGCCTTATTGGCGCGTGCAATTGCAAGAAAGCATGTGGTGGGCAACAATGCAACTGCACTAAGAGAGATCTAAAGTGCACTGATCTATGTTTGTGTGGTGGAAAATGTGCTAATTAAGAAAAAAATATGCATTACTTTAATCATACGAATGATATTCTTACCTATGTATTTGCTAGCGTTCAGCAAGCAGGGCGGCTTGGCGCACCTACGCGTCCCTTTAGAAACTTGCGTGTCGGCGGACCGCTGATAGCCACAGACACGCCGCTAAGCTCTCTATCGATAGCTCTTTAAACGCGCTACAACTTTTATTAGGGTTGTTTTCTTGTAAAATATAGCGTTCTACCAAAATTGGCCAATGAAGCCAAAATTTTCTCCAAAAAAAAAACACCAAATGATCTGTATAAGAGGATAATGGTTACGATATATGTAACCAAACTCCTTTTTTGCACTATTGCGTCAAAGACGTTTTCATTACAATTTATACAAAAAACATACCAGCTCTGTAGGTCCAATAGTTTGCGCACCACTGCGATTTTAATAAGAAAACTTTTTGCCAATGAGATATACAACCCGCAATATACAGTGCCTGCGGGGTATTTCCGGATGGCTACACCTCATAATCGATAGGGTCTGGTCCCACCAACATACAAACCAAACGGTTTGCTCGAATTGATGCAACAATGTTCTCCCTCGCGCAAGGCAACTCGGCGCACGCATTACAATTAATATATATATATATATATATATATATATATATATATATATATATATATATATATATATATATATATATGAAGCAGCTCTGTAGGTCCAATGGTTTGCGTACCACTGCGACTTTAATAAGAAAAGACGCGCCAATGAGATATACAACCCGCAATATACAAAGCCTACGCGGCATTTCCGGATGGATACACATTTTAATCGGTAGGGTTTGGTCCCAGCTACTTATGAACCTAACGGCTACTCGAACTGCCACATCAATGTTCTCTCTCGCACAGGGCGATTCTGTGCACCTACGCCTCCCTTTAGAAAGTTCCATGTCGGCGGGCCTCTGACAGCCACAGACACGCCACTAAGCCCTATATCGATAGCTCTTTGAATGCGCTACAACTTTTATTCGGGTTATTTTCCGGTATAACGTAGAGTTCTTACGCAATCGGCCAAGGAAGCCAAAATGTTCTCCAAAAAAAACACAATGTGCTAAATTCAAGAGAAACTCGTTCTTTTTGCGCGGCAGCATCAAAGACCTTATCATTATAATTAATATAAAAATAAAATCAGCTCTGTAGACCCAATGGTTTGCACACCAATGCTACTTTAAGAAAAACGCCTCAATACACAAAGCCTGTGCAACCTTTCCGGGTGGCTACACTTCTTAATCGGTAGAGTATTGTCCAAGCAACATATAAACTAGACGCCTTGCTCCAATTGACGTAACAACAACAATGGCCTGTCTTGCGTTGGGCGGCTCGGCTCACTTACGTGTCTCTTTAGAAACTTCCGTGTCGGTGGGCCTCTGAAAGTCACAGACACGCCACTAAGCCCTATATCGATAGGTCTTTGAATGCGCTACAATTTTTATTGGGGTTATTTTCTAGTATGACGTATCGTTCTTGCGGAATCTGCCAAGGAAGCCTAAATTTTCTTCAAAAAAACACAATGTGCTAAATTCAAGAAGAAAATGTATACGTTATATGTAACCAAACATTTTTTTTGCACTGCAGCATCAAAGACCTTTCCATTTTTATTATTATTAGAAAAATTCAACTTTGAAGATCCAATGGGTTGCGCACCACGGCGACTTTAAGAAAAATGCGCCTATGAGGTATACAACCCGCAATAACTTGTGCCTCCGGGGCATTTCCGGGTAGCTACATCACTTAATCTTAATTTTCTTTTTCTACTTTTCTTTTTCTTTATATTTGTCATTTTTTCGCAAATTCCTTTTATATTATTTTTTACGTATATTCTTTTGCGTTGTTGACTTTTTTTTATTTTCATAATCTTCATAATGATGTACAAATATTTTTTACAGTGGTATAGAGGCGATTTCGGGCGACAACCGTTCACATGCGGTATGTTGCTTTCAGGTGCGTTCACACATTCTGGCGCTAGGTGGCTAGGAACAACATACCCGGAATGCTTGGATCAGTGCTCACAGCTGAACGGGTTTGCTAGTCGGGTCAGCTCTCTGTTCACTATTTCTATCTCTTTTTCTCATGTATTTTTTTGAAATGTCAAAAGGCAAAACAGTCGGAGTCGTGGTCTTATGTCAAACAGAGTGGCATTATTTTCGTTGACTCTTTTTTGGACAAATATGGAAAAAACTATCTTTCTCCGTTAATGCATTTTAATTGCCAGACACTATTTTGGACAGTATTAAATGTCGCAGAATATACATAACCTCCAAGCACGGTGTCAACAAGTGAACCATTGATTTTTGGCGCCACCACTGACCATAGCATACTGCAAGTGACCGTAACTGATCCTAAGAAGTGAACGGGTATGTCGCCCGAAATCGCCTTAGGTGGTATACAAATATTTTTGACAGTGACATTTATGTGTCAATTACAAACATTTGAATTTCTTGCCTTGAAGTAGTATGATCTGAGAATTTTTACATCAAATTATTTTATATGCATTTCTTTATATCTAAATCTATAGAAGATATAATAATGAATTTATTTCGAATAAAGAATTTAACGTTCTTTAATATAAGTATATACATAAATTTTCGATAAATAATATTTAAATGATTTTTTTGTTGTAACTACTACTTCCGGTTGTCCAATTGTTACCAAAACTTATTCAACTCTTCCCATTATTGTTAGATTGAGGAATCCGTAGTTAAAAATGTCTTAAGTCTTATAGTATTTGAGAAATCGTGGATCCAACATCCACACACACATGCGGACATCATCGTAAAAATGTTATAATCGGATTCTAGGAACCTTAAAACGTGCTTATTCACTAAAATCTGGATATGCGATTTTTAGCATGAATCCAATACCTCTCTTAGCGAGAGGTAAAAATGAATATCTAGTAAAGAATTATTTTGATTTTGTTGATATTATTCGATGTAATCTAATTGTTTACAAACACCATTAGATCCAATTTTAGAGATAATTAGTTCGAAATGGGACATCATATCACTTAGAACGAATACCCAGAAAATGAAATATAGAATATGATTGAATTCTGATATAACAACAGCTATTTTTGTTACGATGGGAGATTTTCCTTCCAATTATTTGACATAGCAATAGGTTCTAATATCAGCCCTATTCTCGCAAATCTCGTCATGGAAGAAATATGTAAATGTTTTAATTACAGCTGTACCTAAGGATAAAATTGAAGTAATAGTCAACACTTTCAACAGTTATAATCTTCACTTACAGTTCACTATAGAAGAAGATAACGATGAAAAATTATCCTTCCTAGACCTACTTCTTATCAGGAATCAAACACGGACCATCCGTACACACACACACACACACACACACACAACCGACTTCAACTACCAGGATTTTGGATTAGACCACAAATCACCCGATAATATCACCTTGCCTATATGACAACATAAAAAAAAAACAGGTTAAGAAACAGCAAGATCCCATTCTATCACACAAAATTAGAAAAACTAAAACACAACTAGTAAACATTACATTCAAACACCACATAACAGTCGGACAATTGTTCAGTAATAACCCTGATCACATAGTTATGTGATCAGGGATAATACTAAACATCCAACGAACGTAATGAATATTATATATAAAATTCCCTGTCAAGGCTGTATAGGTAAAGGTGTAAAGGACAATCAAAAAGGTACTTAAGGACAAAACTTTCAGAACACGAAAGAAATGCTACGAAGGGCACGAATATTACGAAATGTGCATTAGTCCAACATACCCAAACGAAAAACAAATAACTTTAAATAGACTAAAATATTAAAACAAGAAACTAATTTAAATAAAAGATTGACCTTTAAAATGTTAGAAATTCCTTAACACAAAAACGCCATGAATTCACAGACCGACATCCAGCATTTAAGTATTATTTACAACGGAATTTTAAAAGCGCGGTATAAAAGTATATTAAAAATAAACCAGTAAAATTTAAATTAAAAATCTTGATTAATAAAAAATAACATAAAAATTAAAAATAAAAATTATAAAGAAGTTAAAACAATTAAAACCTAATTTGCCCTTCTACTCTACCAGGTATAAAAAAAAAACTGCATAGGAACCAGATTCATCTTGCGGAAAATCTGCAACAATATGTATTAGTTTAACTTTTGTAGCTCTAATATATGCATATATTTCATTACGTTTTAAATTGTATGACGATATTTTCATCCTTGTAATAATTCATTTTCGTAATGTAATTGTTAGTTTTCCAACTATGTAAGTAACAAGATTTTTATAAAATATTTATAAACTTATTCCAGAACCCTGAAATTGGTTTATGAGAAACCGACACGTCGGATTGTTAAATAAATGATAATTAATAAAATCATTTTACCAAAACTGCATCTCGAAATTTTTTTCCCTAATATCAAATCAAACAGTCAAGAATATGAGGCGCCGTTTGGGCCAAAATAAAAGTTTCTGTAATATACATATATATATATATATATATATATATATATATATATATATATATATATATATATATATATATATATATATATATAAATTTCGTGATATATAATATTTTGCCATGTTGATATATACAATTTTCATTGTGATATATAGAATTTTTAGTTCTATGAAATGCCGCAATATAATGAGGGCGCTCACTTTTGTAATGTTGCCAACATAAGTAGATAAAAGCACAAAAGTGAGCGCCCTCATTATATTGCAGCATTTCATAGAACTAAAAATTCTATATATCACATTGAAAATTGTATATATCAACAAATATTATATATATCACGAAATTTTACATATATTAGGTAATAATAATATATATATATATATATATATATATATATATATATATATATATATATATATATATATATATATATATTTCTCTCTTCAATGCTGGAAGGATTAATGTGTTTTATTTGTTTTATCATGGACAGTGAATTGAATTGGCAAGAGTGTAGAAATCTCCAGTCCATACTACCATACTTATTTGACGGCTATAGTATATGATAATAACTGGAAAACCGGAAGTAGTAGTTTATTTAACGTAATATCGTAGTAAACAATAATTTTAAAAATATTGATAAATGTCAAAATTCAAGAGTTCGTGATATAATTTTAATGAAAATAAGAAAAATTAATGACGGTCAGAAAATAATTTTTAATAGACATAATCAAATCTATTTGCATGATGAGAAATAGAAATATGTATAAAATAAAATGGAATTAGCGAGAAGCATTTAGAGCTAGAAGTGATGTCAAATGTCATGTGCTATGAAATCAAGATAAAGATCAAGAAGAGAGACAGCTAGAGAAAGGTCAGGCAATAGGAGAGAGAGAAAGAGAAAGAACGAGTTTTGCTTCCTACGCAACAGCCATGACGTTCGGCACAGGCCCTACCTCCTTTTTGGTATTGTGCTGCGAAGAACATATTTTTTTCATTTGGTTATTTTTACCTTCCGTCACCTTTAGGTATGGAAGGTATTGTCTTTGGTCAAAAATTTCGGTGGTGAGTTTTTAATGAATAAGCACGTTTTAAGGTCCCTAGAATACGATTTTACTATTTTTACGATGATGTCTGTATGTGTGTGTGTGTGTGTGTGTGTGTGTGTGTGTGTGTGTGTGTGTGTGTGTGTGTGTGTGTGTGTGTGTGTGTGTGTGTGTGTGTGTGTGTGTGTGTGTGTGTGTGTGTGTGTGTGTGTGTGTGTGTGTGTGTGTGTGTGTGTGTGTGTGTGTGTGTGTGTGTGTGTGTGTGTGTGTGTGTGTGTGTGTGTGTGTGTGTGTGTGTGTGTGTGTGTGTGTGTGTGTGTGTGTGTGTGTGTGTGTGTGTGTGTGTGTGTGTGTGTGTGTGTGTGTGTGTGTGTGTGTGTGTGTGTGTGTGTGTGTGTGTGTGTGTGTGTGTGTGTGTGTGTGTGTGTGTGTGTGTGTGTGTGTGTGTGTGTGTGTGTGTGTGTGTGTGTGTGTGTGTGTGTGTGTGTGTGTGTGTGTGTGTGTGTGTGTGTGTGTGTGTGTGTGTGTGTGTGTGTGTGTGTGTGTGTGTGTGTGTGTGTGTGTGTGTGTGTGTGTGTGTGTGTGTGTGTGTGTGTGTGTGTGTGTGTGTGTGTGTGTGTGTGTGTGTGTGTGTGTGTGTGTGTGTGTGTGTGTGTGTGTGTGTGTGTGTGTGTGTGTGTGTGTGTGTGTGTGTGTGTGTGTGTGTGTGTGTGTGTGTGTGTGTGTGTGTGTGTGTGTGTGTGTGTGTGTGTGTGTGTGTGTGTGTGTGTGTGTGTGTGTGTGTGTGTGTGTGTGTGTGTGTGTGTGTGTGTGTGTGTGTGTGTGTGTGTGTGTGTGTGTGTGTGTGTGTGTGTGTGTGTGTGTGTGTGTGTGTGTGTGTGTGTGTGTGTGTGTGTGTGTGTGTGTGTGTGTGTGTGTGTGTGTGTGTGTGTGTGTGTGTGTGTGTGTGTGTGTGTGTGTGTGTGTGTGTGTGTGTGTGTGTGTGTGTGTGTGTGTGTGTGTGTGTGTGTGTGTGTGTGTGTGTGTGTGTGTGTGTGTGTGTGTGTGTGTGTGTGTGTGTGTGTGTGTGTGTGTGTGTGTGTGTGTGTGTGTGTGTGTGTGTGTGTGTGTGTGTGTGTGTGTGTGTGTGTGTGTGTGTGTGTGTGTGTGTGTGTGTGTGTGTGTGTGTGTGTGTGTGTGTGTGTGTGTGTGTGTGTGTGTGTGTGTGTGTGTGTGTGTGTGTGTGTGTGTGTGTGTGTGTGTGTGTGTGTGTGTGTGTGTGTGTGTGTGTGTGTGTGTGTGTGTGTGTGTGTGTGTGTGTGTGTGTGTGTGTGTGTGTGTGTGTGTGTGTGTGTGTGTGTGTGTGTGTGTGTGTGTGTGTGTGTGTGTGTGTGTGTGTGTGTGTGTGTGTGTGTGTGTGTGTGTGTGTGTGTGTGTGTGTGTGTGTGTGTGTGTGTGTGTGTGTGTGTGTGTGTGTGTGTGTGTGTGTGTGTGTGTGTGTGTGTGTGTGTGTGTGTGTGTGTGTGTGTGTGTGTGTGTGTGTGTGTGTGTGTGTGTGTGTGTGTGTGTGTGTGTGTGTGTGTGTGTGTGTGTGTGTGTGTGTGTGTGTGTGTGTGTGTGTGTGTGTGTGTGTGTGTGTGTGTGTGTGTGTGTGTGTGTGTGTGTGTGTGTGTGTGTGTGTGTGTGTGTGTGTGTGTGTGTGTGTGTGTGTGTGTGTGTGTGTGTGTGTGTGTGTGTGTGTGTGTGTGTGTGTGTGTGTGTGTGTGTGTGTGTGTGTGTGTGTGTATGTATGTGTGTCTGTGTGTGTGTATGTGTGTGTGTGTGTGTGTATGCGTGTGTGTGTGTATGCGTGTGTGTGTAACAAAATTTTCGTCTACGATAACTCTAAAACTACATTTCCAAAAATTATAATTCTTTCGTATTCCTCTTCGTTGCATCCATATGAAGAGATGATTAGATTTTGGTTATAATTGGTCAACCGGAAGTACACTCATTTGAAGATTTTAACAGTTTTTCTTGAAAAAACGGTGGTAAATATCATTTTTTCACATTTAATGTTATTATAAATATTAAAGAACATTGTATTCTCTATACGATTTAACTATACTTTGTACTTCATATTAAATGGGAGGTATAAAATTATAAAGAAATTAAATTTTATAAATTAGCTAGCTATGCTAGAAACAGCTACTATATTACTAAAATTCTGATTAAAAGATGTCAGTGTTCATGTCAGTGTCAAGTGCAATTGACATATTCGTAGTATATTTGTATTATAATTTTACTCGAAATGTAGGATCTTTTTGCTCGAAACTTTCTGTATGGAATTTGCATAAAATACATATAACTTTCGAAAGGTAATATACATACAAGAAATTTAGAATCTTTTGCAAGGAACTTTCTGTATGGATTTTATAGGAAATACATAGGCATTTACGAAAATTCTACCGGTAGTACCGCATCCACCGACTGTGTTCGAAAACACCAGTGGTAAAAAGTTACCGTGTTCGACAATTGTACAATATCTACCAGATTCATATACCGGATTCATGAAGAATCTAATCTCAAAAAAATGTAGTGATGCAAAGCGAAGCACGTGCGTTAAAATTGGAAATGTGTTCAAATAGGACTCTGCTCAATTTGTTAACTACATTAAATTTCTAACCTGTTTCAAATTTTCAATTTTTTTATAGCTTATGGATCTACCCCTGTTTACCACTTGCGTTCTTAAAATATTGATTCCGATAGCTATAACCTGATAAACAGGTGTTTACCGGTAACAATTCACCGGCAGAATTTTCGTAAATGCCTCATATAATTGACGGAAGGTAATGTGCTGGCTACATCAGATTTTTTATTTGTACTCTACCAAGGTGTAGTATCTATAGGTGAGTGCAAGACGTATTCCAATACATTACGAAGAATGGCTAACTAACTGGGCTAGATCATACAGCGTGCCGCTAGATGGCAGGTTTTGTTGCGACCCGGTTTTTACGCAAAATATTCAATTATTCATATATAACGCATAATATTCTATATTTTCAATCATTACCTTTTATCTTTTGTCAGATCTATGTATGTATTTTGTATAAATTCCATACAGAAACGTTTCTATATTTCCAGTAAAATTATAAAACAACAAAAAATGTCAAATGCACTTGACATTGACACCTTCAATCAGAAATTTATCTCACCTATAGATACTACACCGTGTACTCTACTATAGGCGGTGTGCACAAAAGTACTCAGCGCCGACAGCGGACAAAAATGACAAAATGGTTACTCATTGAAACTTAGCAAGGTTATGTTTTATGTCAGAATAATTTTGCAATTTCTATTTTATAAAATATTTGCAATAAATGCGAATGATAGAATGTCAAATATTATGTGATGCAATGGGGGATGTAATAATTCTCACAAAATTATCGACTGAAGTATTAAATTTTATAAATTTCCTAGAAGATTATATGAGGAACAGATGTTTAAGAAAATAACTTTTTCTTTTACTAACATGAAAAATTCTTTTAGGTATACATATTTTATCATTGTAAAAGATACTTATCGTATGAATAAAATTCCAACAATAGTCATCTGATTGCAATAATGAATTATATATAAATGTGTTTTTTAAGTTAATATTTGAACAAAATATAATACAAGAAGCAGAAAATTGTATTATAATTGTACTTACAGTTGTATGAAATAGAAGTCTATTTTTGACATAATTCGTCTATTTATTATAGATTTTGTACATGTAATGTTAATGTTAAAGGTAAAAATTCACATGGTTCGTATTTTTAGTGTATTTTCTTTTCCGAGCTAGTACAACTGATTCCACTTAGAGTCTGGTATATTTTCAATGAAGAATCTTGTTCATTTATTGCGAATATAAAAGAAAGATGCTAACATCATATACTTATATGTAGAAATTTTCTTCTTTCCAATCATTCAAGTTTTCCAACTTTTTAATCTCAATTTCCATTTATTGCGCGTCTTGTAACATTTAACTAATATTATAAATTATAATATAAATTTAAATATGATAAAATGGTTTACAGGAATCACACATATGAGAAAAATTATATATTCCGACGACCACTACGAAAAGTACATAAATTCACACGCTAAACTATTACTGAAAGTTGGTCATTGCAATTCTGTGTGATATGAAGCTCGTTAGCCAATCAGATGCGTCTGCAACTGTGTGATATGGTTTTATCACACGCTGCGATAACTGAGCGAACTAACCTAAAAATTTGTATTTAAAAATTTGACAGTTGCGGATAATTTGTTAAAATTACACGGATTAAGAAGGTTGAACCCTGATTTATAAGATTATGACAATTTTTGGTGAATTATGATAGCAATGATGTTAACATAATCTGTTTTCATATGTCAATTCAAAAAATTGTGGTCGTCGGACAAGTATCGTGTACAACACGTGCTGAAAGGGTATTTCACACTCGTGTGATTGAACCACTCGCCTTCGGCTCGTGGCGATTTTAATTCATAGTTAGTACGCGCTATACTGCAATGAAAGATTTTTTTAATACGAGAATTATGTCTAGGAACAAATATTGGTATTTTCGCAAGTATAACTGGATCATTCACGATGCAACGTAAAACCTTATATAAAAATAGAGATGACTGAATTTTTCTCCGCTTATTGAGTGAGTCTATATTAATTTCTGCAAGTAAGATGTTGTAGTCAGTTTGAAAACTGGGATACCGGCTATGAAGTTTGTAATAACAAAATTTCACAAATTTTCGTTGAACAGACTCTAGTATTGACAACTAACACGACCTTTGGTCGCCAACTACACGTGCGTTTGATTTAGTACTCTTAACTGCCATTCGTATTACTTCTGCAAGCGTCTTATACAATTTTTTAAATATAACACATTTCTGTAAAATTATTATATAAAAAACTAACCGATTAATCTTGTATAGAAGGTATTTTAATAAACTAGGCATTATTAAAAAAATAAAACGTTATATTTAAGCGAAAATAAGGATAACTACTGCCGAGGTTAGATTTCTACATGCAAATCCGACCTCAAGATGTTTTGTAAAAGGTACCAAGGTACGTTAATAAATTGAACATTACTAAATATGTGTCTAGTATATTTTTTAATTAGGCGAAAATGTAATAATGCAAAACATATTACTGTATAATTTGCGGGAGAAGCAAGGACCTATTCTTTTATTTATTTTGTGCTGTTTACAAACTGGTGTACTAAAATCGACTTCTGATGAAATTGAAAATGTCCTCCACGAATATAATGCATTAAAAACTTTATTTTATTTATTTCATTGATATTTTAATTCGAAATACAAACCCTTTATTGCGCCCGTCAAAGTTTAATTTTGTACTCATTGTACTAGCGATAACTATAATATTTTCACCGAAGTTACGATAATTTTGAAAGCCGACAGTCCACTTATGACTTACGACAGTACAACATTCAGTTTTGCTTTTACCTTTATTTACATTAATTTTTACTATACAAGTTTTAATGTCAAATCAGCCAGAGTACTAAATCACACAGTTACAAATTATGCCGCCAGATGTCATGGCGCTTGGTGTCAGTTGTGAATACATTGGTACCTATTTATTATAGATTGGACTCCAAACTTGCAGACAATATTCAAGTTTTGCTCTCACAAAAGAGAAATATAGCTTCTTCAGAGTAGAAATATGATGTTAACATAATCTGTTTTCATATGTCAATTCAAAAAATTGTGGTCGTCGGAAAAGTATTGTGTACAACACGTGCTGAAAGGGTATTTCACACTCGTGTGATTGAACCACTCGCCTTCGGCTCGTGGCTCAAACTTCACATTCGTGTGAAATATCCAACTTTCAACACTAGTTATACAATATACTATTTATGCCACAGTACCTTCGCTGGTATTTTGACTTTTTTGACTGTCATATCACATATATAGCATTTTAAATATTTTCTTTATTCATTTCAATATAATATGATGTATAATATTCATACACAATAGCAACTACTCAAAATAAAATTGTAAATTTTATCACTTTCTCGAAATGTCAAAATTGATTCGGTAACTAAAAATGCCAATGTAGGCGTTAGAGGCGCTGATGCTCAAAATGCGCACATCGCCTATACTACTAATAATAAATAATACATTAGGGATTTTTTAAAAATTCTAGTATCATCATTAGCTACTGTAGACTATAGGGCACGGGCAAACAGCTGTTTTAAGTGTCATTGAAAACGTATGTGCTGGGGCCCCACTTGTCAAAGTGACAGTACAGCCATTTTGTTGTGTGTTGTGGTGTTTATGGTTTGTATTGTATTTTTCTGGAATCTCAGTGTTTATTATAAAACACTACAACACACAACAAATGGCTATATTGTCACTTTGACAAGTGAGGCTCCAGCACATATGTTTTCAAGGGCACTTAAAACAGCTGTTTGCCCGCGCCCTTTAGTTGTAGTATTATAAATTTTGACTCTATCATATATCAAACTCTGAATGTAAATAATGTAAGCACTAAAGCACATGTTAAAAAAGTAAAAATGTCCAGAAAAAATGTGAAGCAAAAGCAGAATTCTGTATTACGAGTATTTCATAATTTGAAATATAAATTTGTATAATTTTTCACTCTACATTTTCCAGGAAAACAAAAAAGTATAATAGGTAATTCAAATGGTTTAACAACACAACAACTTTTATCTTATTTAATATACCTTGTATTTCTTATAGTCCAAGGCCAGAAGTTTATTTCAATTTGTTTTTTCTTCAGCTATTCAACCTTCTAAAATCACAACAATCTGCGGACTTCCTTCCTTCCAAGTGCAAGGCTATCGCTGGCGACATGACCGACGTGAACCTGGGGATCTCTCCCGAGGACAGAAAGCACCTGGCGGAGAACATCAACTTCATCTACCACTGTGCTGCCACCATACGCTTCGATGAACCACTCAAGTATGCCGTGCTTCTTAATGTCAGAGGCACTAAGTTCATGCTCGAGCTTGCTAAGGAGTGCAAGAAGTTACAGGTTAGAAGATCTACGAAATCTTGCAAAACTATTTTTATATTGCGGGATAGTGTTAGTTCATTATGAAGCTTGCTTAGTTGTATTTTATTGACAGGGCTCTATACTGTATTTTAGATAAGAATAGACTTAGGAGTAAGATAGGGCTTACGATTCCAGCTTTCTGATAAATCTAAACGCAAAACAAGTTTACAATAGCAATATGTAAAGCAGGTATATTATTATTCCATTTTGACTTTATAATCTATGTAACAACTTTAAGTAACTATTTATTTATTAAACAATTTAAAATGACCAAATTTGACGTTTCGTTTTATGTGTGTAAAACAGGCTGGCGCAGCAGCGCCACGAAGTCTATTATTATCTGAAACACAGTATAGGTACTGGAGTAGAGGGAGATTTCCAAAAATCGCATTTTGATAAATGGAACGTTAGTCTTCCTAAATCCAATTATACCATTTTCATCATAATGTCTGTAAATACTTGAATGTGAATGTGGATTCAATACTCTTTCAATTTTTACCACTTAAAAGTTTCATATTTTATACTAAAATAAAAATATGGAATTAAATTTTGGTGCCAATTGGACATTCGAAAATGATATTTTACATAAAAATAAATAAAATAAATATATCATCACGGCATATTATCCATTGATGGGTGTGCCAATCGGCTCTCATTTCTGGCGTGGAGAGTGCACCACAGGGGTCAATTTTGTGCCATTTAAAATTTAAATATTTGTTGTCGGTTGGGATCGAACCCGGCTCGGAATCGGGTTCCCCAGATTCACGACCAGACACTCAGGCACGTGGTCACGATACCCCATATATTATATTTTACATGAAGCTTCAAAAAACTTTTCTTATAAAAATAGCTTTAAATAATATTAATATATTTTTTTGTAAGTGAAGCAGACTAGTCAATTTATTGTTTACATGCTGAATTAATCAGATATTTATTTATTATCAATCTGACCTACATAGGATGTAATATCCCAATTACAGGTAGATTATATAAAAAAGCATTAAAAATACCTTAATTAGCACAAAATAACCTCAGATAATATTGGTTTTCATAGCACACATATAACAAAATAATTATTTGAAGCATTATAACTCATAGTAACAATATACTGCATTCTTAAACTTCACGAACGAGCCAAAAAAAATGTCAATGTAATGTGGCAGGGTATTAAAATTTTCACATAACATTCTAACTGGTGATTTTAATTCATAGTTAGTACGCGCTATATTGCAATGAAAGGTTTTTTTAATACGAGAATTATGTCTAGGAACAAATATTGGTATTTTCGCAAGTATAACTGGATCATTCACGATGCAATGTAAAACCTTATATAAAAATAGAGATGACTGAATTTTTCTCCGCTTATTGAGTGAGTCTATATTTCTGCAAGTAAGATGTTGTAGTCAGTTTGAAAACTGGGATACCGGCTATGAAGTTTGTAATAACAAAATTTCACAAATTTTCGTTGAACAGACTCTAGTATACATTGGTACCTATTTATTATAGACTGGACTCCAAACTAGCAGACAATATTCAAGTTTTGTTCTCACAAAAGAGAAATATAGCTTCTTCAGAGTAGAAATATTAGTGAAGAACTGAGTACTTCGGATTATAAAACCTAGACTTCTGTATGATGATTTGACAGTATGAATTATGTGAGTGGCAATGTTTAGTTTTTCATCGAATATGACTCCAAGATCTTTGAATTGAGTAACTCTTTCAAGATTATGGCTATCCATTTTGTAATCAATGGTGTAAACAGACTTTTTAACAAAGTAGCTCATGATTTTGCATTTACTATAAATGAAAAACAACTTAGAGGTTAAAGACCAAGCTAAAATGTTATTGATATCAGTCTGCAAGAGCTTGCAATCTTCAATGGAATTTATAGTTTTATATACCTTTATGTCATCTGCATATAACAAAATATGAGAGTGCTGGACTGAATTGACAATGTCATTAATGAATAGTAAAAATAATAAATGACGTAAGTTCGAACCTTGAGGAACACCAGAAATGGGGGTAAAGGGTTTAGATTTGTAATTATAAGTAACGGACATTGCACGATTACTGAGGTAGAAGGAAAGAAGAAGATCGGTAGAAAATTGAAAGTTAGTGTTTATTTTATGTAGTAAGATTTTGTGATTAATACGATCAAATGCTTTCGAAAAATCTGTGTAAACAACATCTACTTGAGTGTTGTCATATAAAGAGTTTAGTGTAAATTCTGTAAAGTTCATAAGGTTGGTAGTTGACCTTCCTTTAATAAATCCATGTTGTTGAACTGGTAATTGATTATGAACGGATTTATAAATATACTTGAAGATGATGAATTCAAAAACCTTTGAAATGTTGGACAAAATAGCTATTGGACGGTAATTGGAAATGTTAGTTGAGTACGGGTACTATCATAGGCGCCGACTTGTAGGGTGCATGGGGTCAAGTGCACCCGACAAATTATTTTGTCTGGTGCAAAAGTATAGATTTGCACCTGACAAAATTTTTATCCAATAAAACATATTTATATTATTGTTATTCATCTGAATTTTTATTTATTATTTATTTTTATCAGGATCTTCTCACATAAAAAAGTGGCATTTAATTGCGTAACCAACTTTTAAACTATTGATTGTAAAAGAGAAAATAGGTTTTATGTCTCTATTTTTTCAATCACCTTATATACAAGTATAGTTATGCTAATAGGGTGGTAACCGGAACACATTTAAAATCAGACTTTCGTAAATAAGGAACATTAATTTTGCTTGCTTTGGTTTGTAACGGCAAAATTAGATATGAAAATGTCAAAAATCACTTCAAATATAGCAATAGCCATGAAATTGAAACAAAAATTCGACATTTTTTAAATTCTATCCTGTACCGACATTTTCAGTGGACATGGGCGTATGTCCTTACCATACTTACGTTTAAAATGATTGATAACAATGTATTACCGCGTTTTTTTTTTTTTAAACTGGACATAAGGAGTTGTCAAAGTCATCAAACTCTTCCAAAATGATATATGAAAAAAAAGTACAAATCATAACATATAAGTGCAATATGAGTCTAAGGCAAGTTTCCGATTTATTTGTTGCTTACTTTTAATAAGCGACCCAGGTCAGCAACTATTAGAAAAATCTATAACAATTATATAACTTCAAGATGCATCAATGAAAAAAGAAAATTGGAACAAGTAATGTAATTAATAAGAAACATTAAATTATACAGTTAAATGAATAAGACAATACCCTTTTAATATAAAAGGAATTTTTGCAATTGACACTAACAGTTTGATGACTTTGATAACTCCATAATAGTTGTTGGCCTGAGTCACTTATTAAAAGTAGCAGCAAATAAATCGGAAACTTGCCTTAAACTCACATTGGACTTCTACAATGTATGATTTGTATGTTTCCTTCATACATCATTTTGGAATATGACAATTTGATGACTTTGACAACTCCCTATGTCCAGTTTTAAAAAAACGCGATAATACATTGCTGTCAATCATTTTAAGTGTAACTATAGTAATAACATACACCCATGTCCACTGTTAAAAAATCACGGTATGTATAATCTCAATTTTAGTTCGGTGAGTGCACCCGACAAAAATTTTCAAAGTCGGCGCCTATGGGTACTATAAAAGATTGTTTAAGACAAGTGGGAAATATGTTTTGTGAAATGGAAAGGTTAAAAAGATAGTGTAAGGGTTTAACAAATATAAAAGAACAAGCTTTGAGAATATAAGATGGGAGATAATCAGGATCAGGATTACGAGACGGTTTGAGAGATTTTATACCAAACGTTATATCATCTTCAGAGATGGCTGAAATTATTATAGTATCTTTATTATTATGAGTTAAGTATGGTTCACAACCAATTTCAATTTCGAAAATTTGAAGTTTTCATATGGGCTATGTGTATAAGCATTCACAATCAATTTCAATTTGAGAAATTTGAATTTGAAAAATTTCAAGTTTGCAAACTCCAAACTTGAAATTGAATTACTTTGAATTACTATATTCCGTCCTTGTTTAAACTAGTTGGTCATGGTTTTACAAATAGTAGCACATCTCGTGAGCCCTGGTACTTGTCATTATTCAGTTTATTTTTTAATTGCAGACACATTACAGGTTAAGTTAAATTATTTATAAAAGGTACGTTCTATCGGTGTCAGAAATATTCCTACTAGAATAAGAATATTCTTAAAGCAATAGAACGCTCAGTAGCAAATAACTGTCAAGTGCTGTCAAGTAAAAAAATAAATACAATAGAACAGTGGCAGTTACTATGTGTTTTTGTTAGTTAACAACTAAATATAACTTTGTATGTTTATTTTGGATCTTCGAAATGTTGTTATGCAAATATTACAGAGATTATAATTATATAAAAATATATTAAATAATAAAAACGTAAAGAAGATATTTTTGTTGAGCACAGTCTACTCTAAATATTCACAAATGTGACAGAAATATATGCGCGACAGTCGGCTAGTAAAATTTTGAATTAATCTCCACTCTATGTATCTTCCTACCAACGCTTGCAACTCTGAAGTTGGAATGATTCGTAGGAATATTTTGATTTTTTTGACACAAAAGAACGACCATTGATGTTCTACTAGAAGAAGTAGGAAGATTTCTGACACCAATAGAACGTACCTAAAGTAAAATTTGTGCATTTACCTGATCGTCTGTATCCATGTCGAGGTTACCTTTTTTATTTGGTATTTTGTTGTATTAACATATAAACATCTTCTTTTTAATATTATTCTTTAGTTAAAGTGGTTTTAAATACTATTAAAATTTTTGTATTGCGAATGGTAACAAATTTCTTAAATTGAAATTTCCCAAAGTGAAAGTTTTTAAAGTGGTTGTGAATCAAGCTTTATTATTTCTTCAGGGTGAACCGAATCATTAGTATTGACTTTACAAAAATAATCAGCGAAACCTTCAACAATTTCTGTAGTATTGTTATAATTTTTATTGTCCATATGCATACATCCCGGAATTCGAGAGGAATGTTTTTTATTATGAATAAAAGACCAAAATTTATTTGGATCAGAAAGAATTTGGTTTTCCATATCCGATATATATTTTGTATGTGCAATATTGATATCTTTTTTAATTGAAGCACGTAAGCTTTTAAATTCAGTGAGATATCCTCTATCTCCATTGGTCATATATAACTTATGATATTTATATTTTAACTTTAAGTTTTTTATGATGTTATTATTAAACCACGGAGGATAGGAAGAATATTTAGGCTTTACTTTTGGATCACATTTATCTATGATATCGTAGAGTATGTCATAAAATCTCTCAAAGGCCCTATAAACATCAGGAATTAAATAAAAAATATCGTTCCAATCAGCTTCCATTAATAGCTGATATAATAAATCGAAGTTTCCTTTTTGAAAATTGTAATATGTAGTCGTAGAATTATTAATAGTACCGCAATTGAGCTTACTAGTACTGGAAAAATGTAGTGTTACAAACAGGGCTGGGTGTAAAGAATCTTCATCAACCAGTGAATCTATATGATGTGCGAGAGCATGATACATTGGAAACAACATCAAGTATTCTATCGCTTATATTCGTGATGCAGTTAAACTGAACGGCATTTAAAAATGTTAAGAAATTTTCGAAAGCAATTGTAATATTATTATTGAAAGAAGGCGAAAAAAAAAATTATTTATCAGATTTGCAATATTTAGATCACCAATTATCAAAAAATTATTGTTTAAGAGTGGTAGCAGACATTCAATAGCCTCAAATATAAAAGTAATTTGTTCAAGTGTGATAGGAGGGGGACAATATTGAACAATGACATAAAGAAAGAAGCCGGGAGAGATAAGTAATTTTAAACACAAAATATGAGACACTGAGGAAGGGTGGAGTTGTAGGTCAACACGGTAAAATTAATATTTATTATTGACAGCGCACAGAACACCTCCACCTGTTTTTTTGCCACTACTAAGTAGATTTCTGTCGGTTCTTTGAACGTTGTTAAATGATGAGAATAATTCGTTATTAAAAACACCATCATTCAGCCAGGTCTCGGTGAGACAAATTAGATCGAAGTTAGATGAACAGCAATTATTATAAAACGTATTAATTTTGTTATTTAACCCTCTAACATTTTGGTGGTAAATGTTCATAATGATGAAATGCTAAATAGTTTTGAATAATATAAAAGAGTGAATAAAATTTTACAGTGCAGCGTTCGATGAGTATACGAGTATAATTGCGAAAAAGAACAAAAAAAAAACGGAGTTGATGAAAAATATCGGATATCTGCCCCATTTGATTTATTTAATATGAAACTAGATTTATAAAAACAATACGACTTAGTTTTTATAAGAGTAAGAGAGTACAAGAGATATGTGTAAGTATTTTTTTAGAATTTAAAAAGTACAAATCGTAAATTTAACTGCACGTACTGTTCACTCGATAAATGTCAATCTTATTCACCCCAGAACCGTTCCATTCTAGACCTTGAGCCTACAGTTCTATACTCTGCTCCTGTGATTATGAATAAATATCTTCCACTAGTTTATTATAGCTTCATTGCAAAAATAATTTTACTAAGATTTAATAATTAATAACCATATGAAAGATAAAACATATATAATTATTGAGTTTTGTTCGCTTCAAAATATAATAAAATATTTAGCTACTAAATGGAATCATTATTATGCGTGAAATAATTATATACACTTAAAAATAATAATTATTCATTTAAAAAAGTCCAGTAAGTACTACGTACAAAAGAAATTCCCGTAATTTAAATATACTATCTACAAGTTTAGCAACACGTCAGGTAGATGGTATGTCTTTTCGGCCTAGGCCGGTAGCACTTAACTTTTATCTTGGGATTATAATTTCCATTTTATTTATTTCCAATTATTTATTAAAAATTATAAAAATATAAAATTAATTCAGATATTCCATTTTAGAGCTTTTGACTGCTAAAAATGCTTTTCTACCGGACTAATGTCGCAAATAGCTACCTAATAAATTAAATAATTGTTTTTAATATAAACCTAAGTACGTAGGTACCTAATCAGGGACGTAATTAGGATTATTTTCTGGGTGGGCCAATGAAAAATCTGAGTGGGCCATACTTATATCATAAGAACAGTATTACAGTAAAAATAAATTACTTATTACCATAATATATGGTTAGCAGTATAGAAACAGTGAAACAAAATAAACAAAAATTACAAATACTTCTAAGTAATAATTTTTAATAACAACTAAAATTTGAAAATAGATATTGCACTGAATATTGAAATTGTTAAAGTAATGACTACTAATTTAAAGTTCCTGGAAAATATAATTCATAAATATATTATAAAATCTATAGATAATGGCCATGCTATTGTAGAATCATTATAGTTTTTATTTAAGTTTTACATTAATTTTCGTACAATTTTATTGTGTTGGGAAGTAAATTATATTCTGCTGCTAGCATATCAATTTGTGTAACTCATAGCAAAAGGAAACTATAACTAATTTTAAATGTGCGTTACAAAAATTATCTCCTTTACTTTTGACATATTAATATTATTATTTCATGCTTACGAATCGCATTCCAGAGCTCTTTTCGAATTTTCAAAACTCTAAATAACACAACACTGTCATCGGAATTATTGTATAAAATGCATATAAATAAATACATACTATAATTCAACAATTTAAAATATCGAACCAATCTTTATTGAAATGTCATCGATTTCCAAATTTTGGTTTTAGATACAAACCTCTCGTCATATTAATTCGTCCTTGTCTAGAACAAAAATCAATTTTTTATATAATTTTATTTTATTTCATTGTTGATAAATGTAATAAAGAATTATCAATTTACTATATTCCATATAAATTTTGTTGTAAACGCTAATTAAACATAGTTTAATTATTGTAAAACGAAATATTACAACGTGGGGCTCGTAACTTAATATTCTCAGTTTTGTGAATTCATCAGAAAGAGTTGGTATTATATCTGTTATTAGTCCAGGTACTGGACTGGCGTTGCCAGTATGGTATCATCCGCCAAATTAATTAGCTACATATCAATCAACATTCATCTCAAATCGGTAAGAAAGTTATTGAAACTTCTAATCAATGTCAATAGAAATAAATGTAACGTGTCATGTTTTATTCAGTGTTGGCAATAATTATTGGTTACTTGCTATAGCAGTGTTGCTAAGAAATAGAAACATTGCTACAGAATTGGCGCGATTGCTTGAAAAATTCAATTTTTTCTCCACGGATAGACATACAATCCATCTTATTTTTTGGCAGTAGGCTCACATACAATTTCAAATGTTTATTATGCAATATTTACGTTTTACATCCACACAAATTGTATTTATTGTTACATGTTCTAAAAGTATTATCTATTGAGGGCCAGCAGATGGGTCAACAACCCATTAAACCAATAAAATGGAATTTGAAAAAATATAAAATACAATTTTACAACATTACAAATAATAGAAATATATTGTAACCATTATTTTATGATCACTGGTATATTTGCCGTTGCCGATAAGAAACGAACCACGTGATTTAAAAGAAAAGATAATGAAGTTGGTATTCCATATTTTTATTTGTACTTACCAGAACATTTTATTGAAATACGTATATTAACTGAACAAATAACCTACGTCGAACAATATTATTGTCCCTTTTAAAAATTAATAGGACTACATATATAGGGAAAGATTTAAAAATCGTGAATAACCTACTATGTTTATGTGATAAATTTTACAGGAGACTTTTAAATTATAATTTAAAAAGGTCCTCAGCATAGGCGCCGACTACGTGGGGGCTTCGGGGCTTGATCCCCCTACACGGAAAATTCTGAGAGGGCTCCGCCCCCACACGGATAAATCTGAAGGGGTTATGCCCCCACACACAAATTATTTTTAGTACCAACAAAAAGTACGAGTACACTCATTTAGAAATATTTTTAATACATAATTTCTTATACAAAGTAACAATGTATACCTATTCTATTATTTATTTTATAAAATTTTCAACGTCATATTTTATTAACTAAAGTACTGTGTAAGTAACGCGTGTGGATTAACAAATAGTACTGCCACCAGTTTTGCCAGATTTAAAATACCTACAGTATTGTTTCAAATTAATAATAAAATTATTAGATTTTAGTGAAAATTACGGTAGATTTTGTAGACTCCCGTGAAATAAATTTTATACAGAGTGATCAAAAATGGTTGAAGGTCACGTGATCAAAATAATGTCAAAATTATATTCCATATTCATTAAACTATATTCCACATATGACAGATGATGACAGGTGCATGATATTTGAGTAACATCATTGTCGTACGTTGATTCATTTGATATTTATTTCGGATATCTTCCTTAAAAATCATTAATTTCATTTCATTATGCTTTTAATGAAGAGCGTGACAGATATCCTCTTGATGCATATTTTCAGTCGGTTGATCAAAAATAACAGGGTTCGTGAGATCATTCTTGACTGCTGCCAGATTCGAAAGGTACGCCCATGGAAATAGTAATGCTGTCACACTATCTAAGAGGCAAATGTCAAAATTGTATGGAGCGGCACACTTCAGGCATTTTTGATCACTCTGTATATATTTTCAACATACATACAATTGAAATTTATGTTCTATTTGTCTTATGTTGAGTTTCGCCGTAAATTTAAAAAAGTCAAGATTTTTTTAAAAATTAAGTAGACATTTTAAGTCATACGATAAATTCGCATCATTTGTACACTTTTATTTATGTTCCAATTTTAAGAAATAAAGTTTTTTTTGCTAAATTTTTTGTTGCCCCTTTTTAGACCCCACACGAAAATCCAAACGACGGCGCCTATGGAGAAAACTTCTAAATTAAAATGTAAATAGTGGCCCAAAATTCAAATCCACTAAGAACTTATTTTCGCTGAAAATGGTAAAGATATTGTCATATCATCCGCGAAATGATCATTTACCATTTATAAAACATTATTATCGCAACGAATTACTCTCGATGATGATAAAATGATTTCTTCAAAAGATTCCAATTTTCTATAAAAAATATATTTTATTAATTTTACTAATATATATTTTGTTGTCATATTTGATAATAATGCCTGGAATATTAAAATACTTTTTTTTATAAATAAATACAGTGTGATTCAGCAAAAGTGTGTCAAGATAAAACCTTATATTGAGTAAAAAATGTTGTATAAAGATATGTCTGGAATCTTACTGTTCTTTGAAAGTGCACCTCATCAGACACATTTTTATTAATAACTCTGGTACTAGTTGCAAATAAACGCAGTAATTTTCAAGATATTTTAAATTTTTAGAAAAAAAAAACATGTATCCAAAAAAAATTTAGGTAACAATTAAGAAACAATGAAATTCATACAAATTCATTCTTAGATATCTACGTTGATATTCTGTGCATGGACGTAACCATTACCGTTACGATATCCATTAAATATATTCCATATCTATATTTTCACTAGCACTAACATTTTACATAAATAAATATCATCACGGCTTATTACCCATTGCTGGGTGTGCCAATCTGCTTTGTACACAGATATCGGTAATTATAAAATATTTGCTCCGTGCGGGCGCTTACCAGGCGTCACCGCACGGGCACTCATTGCTGGCGTGGATAGTGCACCACAGGGGTCAATTTTTTGCCATTAAAAATTCTAAATATTTGGCGTCGGTCGGGATCGAACTCGGTTCCCCAGGTTCGCGACCATTTACATTATTTTTTTAATTATCAAAAAATTACCCATAATAAAAATAAGGTAATTAACAATAGTTATAACATACAGATTATTTTTATATTCTGTTCTATATCCTATAGTAACTTAATTGATTTTTAACTGTTAACTAAATATTTTAAACAATTTATTTTTCTAATAATTAAAATATCTCAAAAACTACTGCGTTTATCAAATTTTAGCAAGACTACCTACCTTTTTGTGTATTTTTGCATCGTATGTAATATTTTATAAGTAAAAATGAAAAAAAATGTTAATAGGTAAAAAATAAGATTAAAAAACTTTTATGACTCGTCCATATGAGACGCCTCTGGTTAAAATAGAGAAAAAAAGAAAGTATAAATATGTATCTAAATAAATAGCATTCTCAACAAAGTTTCAAAATTTTAGTGCAAATAGTACCAGAGTTATTAATAAAAATGTGTCTGATGAGATGCACTTTCAAATGTCTGTAACTCTGTAACGAAAAGTTTCCAGACATACCTTCATATAATATTTTTTACTCAAAATGACTCCCACTATATATGGTTTATTTTGGCGCACTGTTGCTGATTCATCCTGTATAACACCACGGTTTGTTACCCATTTAGATGTGCCAATCTACCCTTCTATTTGTAGATTTCGGTAATGATATAGTCCAGGAAATCTACTGAAATAATCATATACAGAAAAATGTGCTGAATAACATATCAAACTTTTACGGAAATCGGGGCTGGGAAATCTCCCGCCAGGTAGGAAATATAGTGACATATATATATATATATATATATATATATATATATATATATATATATATATATATATATATATATATTTCCTACCTGGCGGGAGATTTCCCAGCCCCGATTTCCGTAAAAGTTTGATATGTTATTCAGCACATTTTTCTGTATATGATTATTTCAGTAGATTTCCTGGACATATATATATATATATATATATATATATATATATATATATATATATATATATATATATATATATATATATATATATATATATATATATAAGTATATGGCAATTTTCTCAAAAACAGTGGCCCGCATCATTATGATTATTACTCTTATGATTTCAGTTGTTCTGCCACATTTCCACTGCCTACGCTTTTTTGAAAGAGAAAATTCTTGAAGAAAGGGCTTATCCTCCGCCTGCCAATCCACATGAAATCATCAAAACTGTTGAATGGATGTCGTCCGAAATCGTAGAATCTATCACAGATAAGTATGTTCTTTATTTTAACTTAGTAACGCCCCTTTTCTGTAACTTTAGTGGTTATTTTTTAGCAAATTGTTCACCAATCAAGGACGTCGATAAATAACAAAATAGGTATTGGATTTTTAGTTTTCAAATCTATTGCGAGTTCAGCTAAGATACAATATTTACTATTTTGTTATATGGATACTAGTTATATATACTTCATTCTTCCAGATAAATGTAACATAGGTTATCAAAGATGTCAATATCAAATTTTCATACCACTCTATAGTCAAAACGGATAGAGTTTAGTATACATTGTCCATAGTAATACAACAATAACAGAATAGTAAATGTTACACCTTAGCTGAAATTCACATTATATTTATTGCATAGCAATTTTAAGTATATTCGCCGTCAAATATGTATGGACACAGACAAACAGTAAGCTTGCTATTTGTCTGTGGTGTGGACTAATGCTCGACTTGTTCCCTTCTCCGCACCCTTGCCCTGCGGTGTTGCCGCTTCTTCATATCACAGCATTTTCAACAAGGTCCCTAAAATGGTAACAGTGTAGAAATCTCCAGTCCATACTTTTTTGACGGAAACTATAGTTGCTAAAAATTAACCACATTGTTACATAATAGGCCCTTAATAATGTATAATAAAGCTTATTCATATTTATTTTATTTTCTTCATAATTTGTTCTAAATTACTCCCATTTATTTATTGAATTAAAATTAACACACTACACACGTTAAATAATTAATATTTAAAATTGAGTTTTAACAGTTAAAATGCCGTATTATATAATTCCCG
The DNA here is from genome assembly GCA_963082715.1 of Harpalus rubripes. Classification (NCBI taxonomy): domain Eukaryota; kingdom Metazoa; phylum Arthropoda; class Insecta; order Coleoptera; family Carabidae; genus Harpalus; species Harpalus rubripes. The sequence continues at coordinate 41,271,051 of OY720450.1, forward strand.
TATATAAATATTTATGAAATAATTTTGCAAACATTTATTTGCTACGCGACTGACCCAATAGTTTTTTAGAAAGTCCAAATTACGAGTATAATGGGAAACCTATGCGTATTTGCAGTAATATCTTTATTAATGTTTATTATTCTGCAATAATAATTTGTAATTTACTGATGCGAGATGCGAACAAAATTACTAGCATTATAAAATTATATTAGTAAATAACAAATAATCTAATTTAATGCTTGCATTATTTTATTAAACACTTCAAAAAGAAAAAAAAACTGTAGGTATAAATTAATTTCCAAATCATCGTAAAATAACTAGTACCTATACACAAATATTATAGCTTGGTATTTGAAAATTTTATTCACTAAGGATCAAATTTAAAAATCTGCATGTTTCAAAGAGCAAATAAAGATTGATTCGTTTAATTTTTATACATTTTAATGAATTTTAATTCCCACAGATTATTAGCTGGTTTACCAAATACGTACGCCTTTACCAAAGCTCTTGGGGAATGTTTAGTCGTAGAACAAATGAACACACTTCCTATTCTTATCTTACGTCCTTCTGTAGGTAAGTACTATGTAGTATTGTAATACTTTTTATCTCCCGCCATCCTTGGTATGGGAAGGGAGATATTAGGAGGATCGTGCTAAAGATCGCATATCGAGATTTTGGTAAATAAGAATTCGATTTTAATATTTTCACGATTATAGCTGCGTGTGTATTGGGTATGTGAGGATCGTTTTTACGCTCTATTTCATATACCATTATTCGGAAAATTTAGATACCATGTATTCGTGCTGTATTCTAATATGGAAAGAGTCCATTAAATTATAATTATGTCGCAAATCGAATAACCGGAAGTGGCACATTCTTTGAAGCTCAAAATAGTTTTTCTTAGAAAAATACCTTTAAATATCATTTAGGAATATAAAGACTCGAAAATATAAACAATAGCCAATAGCTATATTATTATTTAAAGAAACAATACATTTGCATTGATAAGTATTTATTAAAATGAATAAAAATTTCAATGCAAGAGATAATGTACTGGCCGCATAAGATTTTACATTCATACATTTTTGTTGAAGACTTTTATTACTCTTTTGGCAGTTTGTGTACGTGTTTGTTTTTTCACATTAATTTTTTGAGCAGATAATTTTTTTTGTCTTATGTCATCTCAAGGTAAACCACTCTTTAGATTCGCCATAAAAAAGTTTTTCGGGGTTTGATTACAGTCGAAGTCGAAGATATAAACACAAAGGTGTAAACATGAAAGGAACTTTCACCTAATTTATTTACTTATTGCTCAAATATTTGCTTATGTCTTCATGTTTAACTTTGTAAACGAAACAGACCATTCTGTATTTACGATATTATATAAATGATAATAAAAAATCTGATGTGGCCAGCACATTACCTTCCGTCAGTTCTATGTATTTTGTACAAATTTCATACGGAAAGTTCCTTGCGGTAGTTGCATGTATTTTATGCAAATTTCATACAGAAAATTATTATTTTGTGACGTTTTCTATATACAGTGTAATGTATCTGCAGGAATAAAAGATTTATTATTATTATTATTATTTCTTGTACATTACCTTAAAGCAGTTGTATGTATTTTATACAAATTCCATACAGAAAGCAAAAGATCTAATATTTCCATTAAAATTATAAGACAAACACACTATGCCAATTTCACTTGACACTGACATCTTTCAATCAGAATTTTCTTCATATAGTAGCTGTTTCCATAGCTATGGCTACTTTATGAAATTTAATTTCTTTATAATTTTTTAACTCTATATCCATTTAATATTAAGTATTATATGCAGTCAAATCGTATAGAGAATAAAATATTCTTTAATATTTATAATAACATCAAACGTGAAAAAATTATATTTAACATAGTTTTTTCAAGAAAAACTGTTAAAATCTTCAAATGATGGTACTTCCGGTTGACCAATTGTAACCAAAATCTAATCAGCTCTTCATTTGGATGTAACGAAGAAGTGTACGAAAAAATTATAATTTTTGTAATTGTAGTATTAGAGTTATCGCAGACGAAAATTTTGTTACACACACACACACACACACACACACACACACACACACACACACACACACACACACACACACACACACACACACACACACACACACACACACACACACACACACACACACACAGACACACATACATACACACACACACACACACACACACACACACACACACACACACACACACACACACATACAGACATCATCGTAAAAATAGTAAAATCGTATTCTAGGGACCCTAAAACGTGCTTATTCATCAAAAACTCACCACCGAATTTTTTGACCAAAGACAATACCTTCCTTACCTAAAGGTGACGGAAGGAAAAAAACAAGAAAAAAATACTGTGATACGTAATAAATACATAAAATGTTTCGAAAACAAAAACATAAATATTTTAAAGTTATTTTAATATATATTTTTTTTAGTTATACCAATTTGGAAAGAACCTCTACCAGGGTGGACAGACAACATAAATGGCCCTACAGGACTTCTAATTGGAGCAGGAAAAGGTGTTATCCGTACAATGTATTGCGACAGTTCTCAATATGCTGATTTCCTGCCTGTTGATATTGCTGCCAATGCTATGGCTGTTTCTTCTTATGATTTCCTCGTAAATAAGTAAGTACCGAAAAAGTTTACAGCATTGACAATTGAAAGATGTACTAGATTACTTAATACGTACGTAGGAGGCAAATTCTTCGAAAACAAGCCCTTCGAACGTACATGAGCCGGTTTCTTATTTTTTAAAAAGTATTTTAAATGAAAGTTTATGTAATATTTTTCATAGAAATATAAAAAGTAATAATAACTTATTATTTTCGTAAATAATTAAATATAAAGATTGGCGCTACAATCCTCCACTCCTGTGACGTCGGAGCACATACAGTACGTCATTTATAGCCAATAGGATAACAGTTGTTTACGTTATTTATCAGTTTAGATATTTGTCTCTGTTATTTATATAAATAAATGGCCGCAACGTTAATGCTCTAGCTAATATTATTTATTTAAAACTATTTTTATACACATTTAAGGTGAAGTCCGTCGATTGGAAATGTTTGCTGCATATCACAGAATGTTTGAATGGCTTGAAATTGTGTCTTCTAACTCCAATAAGCCAGTCTGTACACAGTTTTTTATCTTTCGTAAATCTACTCGAAAAACATTTATATAAGATATAACGAAAAAGAAAGACTTACTTGTGACATTTTATCTCTTTGGCTTTTTGATAATAAACTATGCATCCATTTGCACTGCATGATATTACCATTTTAAAAGAATTCTGAAATGTAAATGAAATCACACTTATATGCATAGCATGAATGACAGAATATAACCTGAATTACCAGCAAACTACATTAAAATTATTTCTATTTCACATTAAAACAAAATTACTTACTTTGTAACTAATTCTAATTTAGAGATATAAAAATTTATATTATTTTTACTAATATTTTGAGAAAGTATGCTCTGTTCCATGTAAGCCATTCAGTACATGGCACAGGCAACAGCGCAAATCTGAAGTAACCGAAATTACATTGGGTAGACTTGTCTCTAATTTCAACCAATCAGAGATGTCAAAACTATTTCTTATGCTCCGTAATACTGAATGGTTTAAATGGAACAAGGTATATATTGCACTTTTACTAACTGTCACTAGTGTCAGCAGTGTGAGACCAGTAAACAAAACAACAGAACGCAAGAATGTTCTTGTTTGACGCTGCCCCGCTTATCTATCTTTCCTTTTCTAAGGTGAGCGTCCATTTATGTAATATGCCAATGGTGCCGAATTTTCATCTTTATTATCTGTTAAATAGTTATAAACATTTTTAAATATATCTTCCGTTTCTTGCGGCAAACACGTCCGCTTAAATTTTGCACGATCTTCTTCAAGAAGATTTACATTATTTATATAAATAAAAGTAGGCGATAGTTTGTTACATGTTAAAATGTATGTGCCCTGACGTCACATTCTGTTTCAGATTACATGACTTTTTCAAAATATTACACACATGTCAATAATTAGTTGTAATATATCTAATGGACATTTCGTGATATTTTCAAATTTGAGGCTCTTTAAAGAACAATATCTTTTAAAATTTAGTACTTAGAAGTCATATAAAAATTCTTACAGCAGCCGTATTCTACAAATTTGAATAATTTATGGATCATTTTTTTAACTGAGTAATTATTTGAAAAAATTATTATAAACTTATGTAAAGCCTAGTACAGACTGGCGCAATAAAAAACGATGAAACAATAACTATTGGTAAATACCGGGTGGTTTTAACCCGTAACTGGTGAGGTCACATTTTTGAAACGTAACTGGTGAGGTGGGATGCGAAAAATCCTAATATAACGTATCATCGACATATCTAAGCCAAAGTTTAGGTCTTATATTGGCTGTATCTAGTGTTAATTCTTCAAAAAAAACCTTGCATAAATTGGCTATAACTAAGAAGAACTTACCAGCAAACCATCTTCTTGTACAAAATATCTATATTTTTCTTGGAAATATGACAAGAAGATTTTGTGGTTGTAATTGTATTTAGCTCAAAAGTTCTACAAAATGTTTTGAATTCTTCACATATGATGTTTTCCTTGAAGTAGCTGAATGATTGGTAATAGAAATTGTGATAGTTTGTACGTAGGAAAATTTATGGAACTTTTGGCGGGTTTCTGAGATGCTTAAATCTTATGGATTTTTGGAAGCCCCCTGTAAAGGTGTGGAAGCTTGCTAAAATATGGAGTGAGATCTGTTCTTGTTCTAAACGAAATATAATTATTTATATTTCTTGAGAGCACGGTACACTTTGTTTTCTATAGACGTATTAGAATGTTTTCCAAGTTTCTTATAATTACCATGATTCAAAAGCTCTTCTGTTTTCTGATCATATAAATTGGTATCCAATATTACTGTAGCACTTCCATTATCTGCTGGTAGAATCTTGGTTGTGTTATCTTTCAATGCTTTATTTTCTTCGTTTTCAAGATTAGGTGTGATCACATATTTTTTTTGCTTTAGAATTTTCCTCACTCTCCATTTATTAATAATTGAATATTGTCTACAACTTTTAAACGAAACGAAATGTTATTTTCTTAACTACAGAATGTTCTATATTTTAAATACTATTTTCAGGAGAGTTTTTTTTTATTATTCAACATCTTTTATAACTGTTCAGTTTCTATGTAGGCAAAAAATTCGTATTATCCAACACCAAAACTAATTTATTACTTTATGGCAATATAAATCTAAATTAAAAAAAAAAAAAAAAAAAAAAAAAAAAAAAACTGGAGATGAGGCTGATCATGCTAGAATTTTCCCGGGCCGCTGAATCTTCCCAATCCGACCCTGATCACATCTTTTTCTGATTTACTTTCATGATCACACAGCAGTGTCGTCCTCGTCACCGCCAAATTCCTTTATAAGTTTACCCTAATACATCTATATAGCCCACTCGTCGAAACGAGGTTCATCTGGTACCTATCATCTAGGTTGTTGAAACTGTCATAATAAGAAAAAAATCTGATGTGGCCAGCACATTACCTTCAGTCAGTTGAGTCAGTTCTGTGTATTTTGACGTACAAATTTGATACAGAAAGTTCCTTGCAAAAGATTCTATTTTTTGTACGAGTACATTACGTACCTTTCGGCAGTTGTATGCATTTTATACAAATTTCATACAGAAAGTATCTAGCAAACGATCCTATATTTCCAGTCTTCCAGTAAAATTATAAGACAAACATATAGTGTTGACACTGACATCTTTACATTTTTCAATCAAAATTTTCTTAATAGCTGTTTCCATAGCTGGCTACTTAATGAAATTTAATTTCTTTATAATTTTTACCTTCCGTCACCTTTAGGTAAAGAAGGTATTGTCTAGTCGAAAAATTCGATGTTGAGTTTTTAATCAATAAACACGGTTTAGGGTCCCTAGAATACAATTTTACTATTTTCACGATGGTGTGTGTGTGCCCATGTCCACGTACGTGCACACACTTCATCGTAAAAATAGCAAAATCGTATTCTAGGGACCTTAAAACGTGCTTATTCATCAAAAACTCACCGAATTTTTTTACCAAAGACAATACCTTCCTTATTTAAAGATGACGGAAGGTAAAAAGTTTACATTTTCCAACGTTTGTTTTTAGAGAACGCCGCATCTTTAATTTGACTTCCTCGCATCTCGTTCGTGTTTCCTGGAGTGAAATTATTGAAATTGGACGAAGAATAGTTGAGCAACGTATGCCTTTGAATGGTGTTGCATGGTACCCAGGTGGCAGTATGAAGCAATCCCGCCTTCTACACAACATCTGCATATTCTTCTTCCACACCATACCCGCCATACTCATCGATACATTGTTGGTGTGTCTCGGATATAAGCCAGTGTAAGTAGAGAAAGAAAAGATAATAAATTTATATTCCTATGAGAATATAGTTCATTAGTTACGTGACATGTTTTCCGTCACTCAACATTCAGAATCTCCCTAGTTACATGTTTATCACAGCGATGATAAAAAACAAAGAAATTATCACCTTATTTATATTCGTTACTAGGGGATTTGTTTTCTTTATTTACAACATTAACAGTTAATTTTGAGTATAAAAATGTATGGTAATCGTTTTTGATATCAACAATATCATTGTAAAATTAATGTTGTAATGTTGTAAAGCAATATATGAAAAGTTAGGTTACCAGCACGCACAATTAGTGTGTTATAAAAATTCATTATATTCTCTCATTAAATATAAGCTCGTGATATGATTAATAATCGACGATATTACTCGTGAAACCGAAGCAGCATATTTCACTCGTACTTCGGACTCGTGGAATCTGCAACTCGGTTTCACTCGAGAATATCATCGATGATAATCATATCACTTGTCATATTGCGTATGAAAATATTCCATGAATTTTTAAATGATATAATGTAAGAATAAATCTTTATGTAAGCAAAAATACAAAAATGATGTTTAATTCAAATACTTTTTTAACAGCATATACTAGATAATATATGTATAGAATGGATTATTTTCAATTGCCAGCGCAAGCATTACAATCTCATAAACTAGAAGAATTACGACTTCGGTTAAATCTCAGATGTAATTTTGTTTTTCTAAAAATTATCATAGGCATTGACCAAAAATTAATTTTGATTGCTTTTTTCTTTTTCATATAACTTCGACTATCAGTAAATATATTTTTTATTTCTTATCTGGTAACGTATGAAGATAATTTTTCTGTTAGTAAATTTTCAATACTTACAGCATCAACATAAATTTCGGTTTTATTTTAAAAATTTGGCATTTTTCTTATTTCACTGATAGAAGTTTGGATAAAGTACAATATTTTTAAGGAAAGGTAATGGTTATTTAGGAAATCATAATAAATATCAAATGATGAGTTAAAAGAAATCTGAAACTCAGTAACCGTTATACTAATGAAATTAAAAAGCAATAATATTTTTAAAGCAAAAGTTAAATAAAGGTTCCATTTAATAGTGAGTTATGGTAAAATGTATATTCACGAGAAGAAAGTTTCTTCGTGTGAATAAACTTTCTTAACTCGTGGTTTACACAATATTTTATATATCACCGTGGGATAAGTTATTATTTATTTAATGGAAGGCCTTGTTAGCCCAATGAGTGCGGTAATGAAATTCTAGTGTGATAATAATTTTCATTAAAGCACTCAATGGAATAACAAGGCTATTATATAATTAAAATGAGTGCGATATGATATACGGTGATACATTAAACTTTCTACGATATTCGTGAGATACTACATCATTAACGCATTATGTGATTATCCTATCTCGCCCTGCGGGCTCGTAGGGCAATTCACAAAACGTGCGTTAATAATGTCTATATCCCACTCATATCGTAAATAACTATTATTCTATGTATTTTGACAAAATATTGATAATAATAATAATAATAATAATAATAATAATAAAAATAATAATAATAATAATAATAATAATAATAATAATAATAATAATAACCATAATGAATTTAATTATGACACAATAAAAAACTAATCAATTAGTAGTCTGGGGTCTGCGCATGACGTTCGTCGTTGTTATTTATTCAATTTTGACGTTTTAAACTGTCAGAGTCACTTAAAATTCAGTGAGAGTGATTTAATTTTTTTTATTCAATAGCTTATAAACCGTTACTTATACTTGTTGTTATTTTAAAACATCAAATTGGCATAAAAAATAAATGTTGTTATGTTAATTGTTAATTAACTGTCGTAAAAATACTTTCGTACTCTATTAGCCAGATAATAAAAACACATAGGAATACAATAAGTTAGTTTTCTGAAAAATATTATTTTGGTTTTCGGATTATTTAAAAATAAATCGATGATTTATTTTAAGTATTATTTTTTTTATCATTTTTACAATCGTGTGGGAAATAAATGTTTTCTCAAACTCAAAATTAGGGCGGGAAATAGCCAATTCCTGCAATAAAGCGGGAAATAATGGGGTCCTCCACCATAACAAAAAATAATAAAACGCACACTTTATACTACTATTCGATAAATAACGATTAAGATTTAAAAAACTTTATTTTTTAAAATATTTTGCGAGATATTTGAAATTTGTTGTCACTACAGCTACTAGATAATACATAGCTGACTCGTCCGCCATACTGGAGCCAAAATGAACACAGTAAATTATGAAATAAAAGTACATTTTTTGTAGTAACTATTTTTCATAATTAAATATATCTTCCATATTTGCCATATTATATCTATTTAAAATAATGAAACAAGAAAACACACGGTTTGTTAAAACTTTTGAGGCAAGAGAAAAATATATGTATTGCATAAATACCTGTAAAAATTATAACCATTTCTCAAATGATTTGCACAATTTGGAGCAGAACAGACCCGTCATTGTAGATAATTTCTATGATTTATATTACTGTAACACTGAATGATTGAAATGGCTCTATAATGGCGGACGAGTCAGCTGTAACTTATCTAGGGAGCGGTCCGAATCATGCTATCATAGCTTACAGTGCTCAGACCGCTCACAGCTGGTCCGAATTGAATAAGCGGGCTGACGACTGTGAAGGCGTTAACGATTCGGACCGTTCGTAAGCGCTCTTATTCCTTGCTTGTCATTTGTGAGTTTAAGCTCGATCAATTCATTAGTTTCCTCTAAAAAAAACCTTTACTACGTTAACAACTTCATCTTAACACATAATTTCATTATTTCAGCAAGCACTGGCGTAAACAACATCAAACGTACGTACAGCGCTTACACTGCCTATCCTCTTGGGCGTGAGCACTGTTAGCATGAGATGATGACGTCACCTCTGACGTCATACACCTCACAGCGCAAACTTTGAGCGTTGTAAGCATGATTCGGACCAGCTGTTAGCGCGCTGTCGGTACTCAAAGCGTGATTCGGACCGCACCCCTAGTAGCTTAGTTGTCACTGTGACGTCACACTATTGCTATCTTTCTCTCGCAGCCCACTATAGAGTCTGGTGGGAGACAAAGAAAACAATAGGTATGTCGCCGTGACATCATTTTGACTTTAAAAATCAAATGCAGTTAAACTAAAAACCAACTTAGAGACTTTTTTAATATTACGAACTGCTTCAAAATTAAAAGATCTTTCATTTAAAATAAAAAAATACAATAGTGGAGAACCCCATTAAAACAATTTTTTGTTTTAATGGGTAAAAGCATTTTTTTTTTGCCATGAATGCAATAATATTAATGATTACTTAAGAATGTCATGCATAGTCGCCCAAATAGTAGGTGATACGTCAAAAATTTAGAATACATATCACAAGTTTTCTTATTTTTATGGACAATTGAGAATTTTTGAAAAACATGTCTACATCTAAGATGGTATTCCAAAGACGCATAATAAGGAACATTTATACTAAGTTCTCAAAATTTCTAAGATTCAAATAGATGAAGTTTAAAATAAGACAGTTTATATTTGGTTTCATCAACATTTTTTTTTTTAGTCTTTGTCGTGTACAACGTCGAATTAATAAAGGGTTTGAGATTTTCGAGTATTACGCCAACAATCAGTGGAACTTCGAAAACAATAATCATTCGGTGGTAAGTCAGATCCTAAATCCACGGGAACAGAAGATATACAAGCTGGATAGTGAAGGACTAGACATGGACGAATATTTCTATGACTGCACACATTGCGCTAGACTTTACATCCTCAAAGAGTCAGATGATACGTTACCAGCTGCCAGGAGACACATGAAAGTGTAAGTAGATGTAAAAATTGTTTATTCATATGCTACTTACTGTATGGCAACAACTTAATGTTTTATGTTTTAATCATTGATAGACATAATTATTTAGTATTTAGTGTTACATTTTTCCTCGTGGTTGGAAGTACAGTTAGGGTTGCCAGATCTACTACTCATATTTGTGTGTATTTTTGCACTTTTGGTGATTGTAGCAATCTTAATACTATATACCTTGGCACTGACAGGGTTTTATATCACTTTACAGTTGATTTGACTGGCGAGTGCGGCGCGCGTTCGCGATTTCGCGCGCTCTTTTAAAAATATATACGTAGAGTACTCGCGACTGGTTCAAGTAGTTAAGAAAACTACGGAAGCGCTGGAGGGCCACTATATTTCATCTTTTTTTAAGTCGACTAATAGTCAAGTTAAAAACGACTGTTAGTCGAGATAAACGCGACTATTAGTCGATTTTACAAATAGCGACTGTTAGTCGCGTTTATCTCGACTATTAATCGCGTTTATCTCGACTGTTAGTCGCGTTTAACTCGACTGTTAGTCGCGTTTATCTCGACTGTTAGTTGCGTTTATCTCGACTCTTAGTCGCGTTTATTTCGACTGTTAGTCGTGTTTATCCAACCAGCACTAGCCAACTAGTACAATGAAAATGATTCGAAAAACGGGAAAGTACATGAACTGCTACGCGATAAACACGACTAATAGTCGAAATAAACGCGACTAACAGTGAAGATAAACGCGAGTAACAGTCGAAATAAACGCGACTAACAGTCGAGATAAACACGATTACCGGTCGAGATAAACGCGACTAACAGTCGAGATAAACATGATTAACAATCGAGATAAACACGACTAACAGTCTAGATAAACGCGACTTAACAGTCGAGATAAACGTGACTAACAGTCGAGATAAACACGGTTAACAGTCGAAATAAACGCGACTAACAGTCGAGATAAACGCGACTAACAGTCGCTATTTATAAACTCGACTGTTGTCGTGTTTATCATAACTGTTAGTCGAGTTAAAAAAGACGAGATATAGTGGCCCTCCAGCGCTTCCGTAGAAAACAGTTGTAAAACGGGATTAAACAGATGAATGGAATTAAGTGGGAAGGAATAATATTGACACTCTTTTTAAATAAGTCAAGCTTTCAGTTTATTTAAATCCTTCCTCAGGACTATTCATTTGAGATTTAGAAGTAAGATTTCAAAAACAAACATAATATTCGAATTTTCACGTTAACTTAAATTTGAACTTTGTCAACAAAATAAAATAACAAAATTTTGTTAAAATTTATACGTTTTATTTTAAAACGAAAATAATTATAAATTTTGATGAATTTCGATGATGTCGCCCATCCTTGTTGTTTTCGCCAAACAACCTGAAAAAATAAAAATTTCAAATTCGCATATTATGTTTGTTTTTGAAATCTTACTTCTAAACCACAAATTAATAGTCCTGAGGAAGGGTTTGAATAAACTGAAAGATTGATTTAATTAAATCAAAACTATTTCAGCCCACTAAATTCCAGTTAACTGTTTAATTCCGCTTTAAGTGTTTTCTTATCTAAATAGGGTGTTTCTCGAATACGGGACACACCGGTTATTTTCTTTATTATTGGAAGTAGAAGAAATAAATTATTCATATAAAAGTTTTAGTGGATGAAGGGGGTTATTCACTTATTGAAGATATTTTTTTACAAGTAGTTCTCAATCTATAACATAGTGTTTTAATTTTTTCTAAACGGGGTAATATATATTTGTTAAGTCCATTCGATAGAGAATTTTTTCTGAATTCACCCATATAATCATTTTATATCCACATTACAAAAAATTTGAGAAACATGCAATTGAAATTTAAATAAATTTTATTTTTACAGTTATTTTTCAGTAGGCTATGCTTGAAAAAAATTTAAAATAAATTAAAACGAAACATAAATATTTGTTAATATTTTTATAAATAGCAAGAATAGCAATTATGCACTAAAATAATTCAAATTGACATATAGCAGTTTTGTTATCAATATATTACTACTATAAAAATAAAATTTATTTAAATTTCAAATGTATTTTTTTAATCTGCTTTGTATACAGGTATCGGTAATGAGATTGGTACACCCAGTAATTAGTAATAAGACGTGATAATATATTTATTTATTTTATTTTTTCTATATTTTTGTAATGTAAAGATATAAAATGATTACATGGTTGAATTTAGAAAAAATATTCTATCGAATGGCCCTAAAAAATCCCATTTTAAAAATATAACTTTATGTTATAATTTGAGAACTACTGGTTAATATTTTTTTTCTTTAATAGGCAGAACTACTATATTTTTGTCAAATCTACTATATTTTTATAGTTTATCTACAATTTTGGATTTTATAAATCTTGTAATCCTGAGATATGGAACTGCGCATTTAATGCGTATCACTATTTCCTTTTTACAATTTTGGGTATATGAATATGATAGAATAATGAATATTGTATTTTAATACCATAACAAAATTCAAAATAATTTTCTAAAAATTACAACAATTTTACAGTAAAAATATTAAAATAAAAACGGTTGAAATGTAACCATAATAAAAATAGTGATTAGTAATTATACGTTAGCAAATATTCTGATTCTTTGAAAAGTATAAAATAGATAAACATAATGATTACGTATTTACATATTTTATTTATTTGCAGGATGTGGTTCGTCGACCGAATTACTAAATTACTCTTTCTAGTGGGATTTATTTACTTATTATACACTTACATCTTCGCACCCATTTTCGGTATGTAAATTTATTTATTCATAATAATAATAATATTTGTTTTACACTTAAAGTGAATTTAAAATTATATTTTGCACAGTTTAATAAATAGGTAATGTTTTGTTCATTATAAGTTTTATAAGAATGTAAAACAACTTTGTATATAATTAATTGTAAAATTTAATTTTAAATATACAATAGTAATTATGTTTTCATGTTAGCCTAGTTATAATGAGGATATGTATATTTTTATAATTATATTGTATTGGATACAGTATTGTAACGTTTTTATTTATTTCGGTGAAAATTAAAATTAAGTGTTTATTAAACTACAATGAAAGTTACTATTACTAATATTAAACAATTATTAAAATCTACTTAAAACTAAAACTATAATTAACTAGATAACACTAACACTATTTATTTTACTTAACCAATTAACACTACTATTTATTTCCACGATATTACTAATTATTTATTTCACTACGTGTTCCAATCTTAGACTGCCGGTCTGTTGCAGACTCTTGTAGACTTTACGCAATATTTATATCACTATATTTATATCACTATATACTTATATCACGTTCAACTGTCCGCCTACGGACCTCCACAACGTCTATATACTCAACAGCGTCTGTATATTCAACTGCTCGGACAGAAGTCACCTCTTTCACAACACTGTCTATCTATTTATGTAACTCTTTGCCTAACTTCCACAGCCTCAGTATCACCGACTGTCCCTATACCACAATTCTTCAACACCACTGCCGAGTATTCACTTTCACTTGCCGTTACTGTCTCCGTATACCTAGCTTCCCAATATTCTTCAACACTACCAAGTATTCTCTTTAACAGCTATTCCTTTATACCAGTAACTTCCCGACTCGCTGTTACTGTCTTTGTACACTATAGCTTCCCAATACTCATAAACGCTGCCGATTATTCACATCTACAGCTATCCCAATATAGCAATAACTTCCGGAGTACCTACTCGACACCAACTGCATACGCTCACTACGATACTGCTATGCTTCTCACAAACACTGCACTCTCTAACACTCCATGCAACTAACTAACTAACTCTCGAGCATAGCTACGTCCCTTTTATACAGTTGCCATTATCTTCTTGAAAAACCCTAGAATGTTCGACTGCGTAATAACAATGAACACAAAAGGTTCATGCGACCGGAAGTAATTAAACACGTCGCGACCTGTTTGCTTACGTCGCCCGACTTTAAGCGCGATTACGTCACCGCTATAAATGGGCACTCGCTTACAGTGGCAGCGACGGCGGGCGTTCCACCTTACAGTATTTTGTACGCGTGAACGGAAAAATAAATGAAAGTAAATTTATTCGTTAGAAACTTTTTTTAATTTTTTTATATAAACGTGTGTCAACTGACAACTGTCAGCTAATGTCTGATAATTTTTGCGCTATTGCGCGGGTGTAAAACTAGTTCGCCTCCTAATGGTGCACCCAGGTTAACGCAGAATGAATAGTAAAAATTGGCGACGATACAATCCTCGTGATCTCCTGGTCTAAAAAATTCATCACAATGACTAATCGAAATGGTGTTTTAACGGGTTCTTTTAAGGACCGCCCGACTAGAAAACTTGGGCCCAGTGTCAAAGTTTGTCAGATTAACATCGAAGGCATAAGCAAAGCAAAGTGTGAATACCTACATAAAGTCTTAACAGAAAATGAAATTGATGTTGTTGCTATTCAAGAGACACAAAGAAAATGAAAAAGCATATGGTACAGCAACGTACGTATGAAATAATATTGAAAACGCTGTACTACAATCAGTATCTACACCAAACAATATCTATGAAATTACTGTCCAAATTGGAGAAATTACTATTAATTACCATTAACATTTACAAACCGCCTTCATTCTCTTTGCTAGTACATGTTCTTCAACTTATACCTCACCCGCGTTTATACATTGGTGATTTTAACAGCCCTCATGAACAATGGAAGTATAGAAGAAGTGACCAAAATGGCGAAAATTTAGTAAAATGGGCAGAAGATAATAACATTCACATCCTATTTGATTCTAAAGATCATGGAACGTTTAGATCTGTTGTATGGAGGCAAGATTATAACCCGGATCTGTGTTTTGTAACTGCCGATTTAAAAAATCGACTTCTACCAGCTACCCGCAAGGTATTGCAAGACTTCCCTCACAGCCAACACCGTCCTGTCTTGGTTGAAATAGGAATTTGTATACCTCTGATCATCTCATATCCAAGACCACGATGGAAAATCTGAAGAAAGCTGATTGGGACACCTTTGCAGTAAATCTAGACAAATGTATTGGCTGGATCCCTCTCAAACATAATAACTATGAGAGATTTGTAGGTGCCGTAATTGCCACAGCCAAAAAATGTATTCCTAGGGGGTACAGAAAAGAATACGTACCTGGGTGGAGTGAGAAAAGCAAAGAGTTTGTAACAGCCACGTGCGTGAACTCTAAATTTTTGTAATTCAGTATTTCCTTTCGAACGAACGCCGTGACTGTTGCAAACTGCTGACATGCGGCTGGCGATCTTCCGCTCAATATTTTCACGAATATTGGAGAAAAGCGGAATATTACCAGTAAAAGTGTTTACGTGGCCAATTGAACTACCCTAGGAAGTGTTCGTAGCCCCAATCGAGAGGGATTCTCAGCCCGATCGTGAAGGCGAACAGTCGTATAGTCCTTTCAATTATTTCTTATTATAATTTGGTTTAACTTGGTCGTACTATTTAATTTTTTCGTGTAATATTTGTTCTAAATTTTAATTATAATTTATTTATCTTCAAAAAGTACTTCAATTAATTGTGCATCAACCCCGTCAACTCCTTTCCAGTGCAGGACAGGCCAGCGTAGTGACACAGGTAAGTATAATTTTATTTATATTCTTACTGTGGCTGTCTGCGCTTTAATTCAGTACGTCAACGAGGGTGCTTTTCACTACACCCTACGCACCTTCCGTTACCATTGGCGCAGTCGGTAGGATCTAGTAAAGTGCTAATTAGGGCTTACTAGATATAACGTGATTGACTGAATTAATTTAAGACTAAAACAAAAACTGTAAATATGGTTGACCTAAACGATACACCCACAACGACAAGTACGACTACTATACAAACCCCTCCTGTAACTGCGACGGTTGTATTTAGAACCACAACAACAACGGCAACGGCTGAGAATCCGACCGCTCCTCCAGTTACAAATATTGCCATGCATCCTTATTATTATCCCTATTATACCGCGCAGCCTGGTCCATCACTTGTACCTCCATTGGATATTCATCTCGCACCTTGTCATACCACCTTCCAAATTTACCGCTACCTAAGCAGTACATTCCACCATCCTCGAACGAACAACCTGCCGAAACTATTTCACCATCAGCGAAGCAAGCTTTTACCGACCCTACATCCATGTCCGCCCTTAAAAGCATTGATACCTATTCCGGTGGACTTGACCTAGAAGCCTTCCTTTATAACGTTGCGACAGTGGCAGACTGTTACAGATGGACAGATAGTCAGGTAGTTACAGTGATAAAATTAAAATTAAAGGTGAACCCCAAAATTGATTTAATTCACTGCCGGCAGACAAAAGACCAACCACCATGACAGAAATGCGCGTATGGCTTGTAAAACTGTTTGGAAAAAAGACCGATTTTTCAATAGCTGAAAAGGATTTTTACAAAATTTTTCGAAAAAATCTGATGTGGCCAGCACATTACCTTCCGTCAGTTCTATGTATTTTGTACAAATTTCATACGGAAAGTTCCTTGCTAAATTAAATATTCTATTTCTTGTACATTACCTTCCGGCAGTTGCATGTATTTTATGCAAATTTCATACAGAAAATTATTATTTTGTGACGTTTTTTATATACAGTGTAATGTATCTGCAGAAATAAAAGATTTATTATTATTATTTCTTGTACATTACCTTAAAGCAGTTGTATATATTTTATACAAATTCCATACAGAAAGCAAAAGGTCCTATACCTATTTCCCGTAAAATTATAAGACAAACACACTATGTCAATTTCACTTGACACTGACATCTTTCAATCAAAATTTTCTTAATATAGTAGCTGTTTCCACAGCTATGGCTACTTTATGAAATTTAATTTCTTTATATTTTTACCTTCCGTCACCTTTAGGTAAGGAAGGTATTGTCTTTGGTCAAAAAATTCGGTGGTGAGTTTTTGATGAATAAGCACGTTTTAGGGTCCCTAGAATACGATTTTACTATTTTTACGATGATGTCTGTATGTGTGTGTGTATGTATGTATGTGTGTCTGTGTGTGTGTGTGTGTGTGTGTGTGTGTGTGTGTGTGTGTGTGTGTGTGTGTGTGTGTGTGTGTGTGTGTGTGTGTGTGTGTGTGTGTGTGTGTGTGTGTGTGTGTGTGTGTGTGTGTGTGTGTGTGTGTGTAACAAAATTTTCGTCTGCGATAACTCTTATACTACAATTCTGAAAATTATAATTCTTTCGTATTTCTCTTCGTTACATCCATGTGAAGAGCTGATTAGATTTTGGTTAGAATTGGACAACCGGAAGTACCCTCATTTGAAGATTTTAACAGTTTTTCTTGAAAAAACTATGTTAAATATCATTTTTTCACATTTAATGTTATTATAAATATTAAAGAATATTTTATTCTCTATACGATTTGACTGCATTTTATACTTAATACTAAATGGATAGAGTTAATAAATTATAAAGAAATTAAATTTCATAAAGTAGCCATAGCTATGGAAACAGCTACTATATTAAAAAAAATTTGATTGAAAGATGTCAGTGTCAAGTGAAATTGACATAGTGTGTTTGTCTTAATTTTACTGGAAATATAGGATCTTTTGATATAAATTGTATGGAATTTGCATAAAATATATGCAACTGCCGGAAGGTAAAGTACAAGAAATATAATCTTTAGCAATAAGGAACTTTCTAGTATATGAAATTTGTACAAAATACATAGAACTGACGGAAGGTAATGTGCTGGCCACATCAGATTTTTTTAACTATATCCATTTAATATTAGGTATAAAATTCAATGAAATCGTATAGAAAATATAACATTCTTTAATATTTATAATAACATTAAATTTGAAAAAATGATATTTAACATAGTTTTTTCAAGAAAAACTGTTAAAATCTTCAAATGAGGGTACTTCCGGTTGTCCAATTCTAACCAAAATCTAATCAGCTCTTCGCATGGATGTAACGAAGAGAAATACGAAAGAATTATAATTTTTAGAATTGTAGTATGGAAGTTATCGCAGACGAAAATTTTGTTACACACACACACACACGGACACACATACATACATACACACACACACACACACACATACATACAGACATCATCGTAAAAATAGTAAAATCGTATTGTAGGGACCCTAAAACGTGCTTATTCATCAAAAACTCACCACCGAATTTTTTGACCAAAGACAATACCTTCCTTACCTAAAGGTGACGGAAGGTAAAAAGGATGAGTCAATCAAAAAATTTGCTTAAAGATTAGAAATTGCGGCAGCTAAACTTTTTCCGGCATCAGATGAACCCCAAAATTGTTTTAATTCACTGCCGGCAGACAAAAGACCAACCACCATGACAGAAATGCGCGTATGGCTTGTAAAACTGTTTGGAAAAAGACCGATTTTTCAATAGCTGAAAAGGATTTTTTCAAAATGTTTCGAAAAATGGATGAGTCAATCAAAAAATTTGCTTAAAGATTAGAAATTGCGGCAGCTAAACTTTTTCCGGCATCAGATGACAACGACCTGACAAATTTACGCAATCAAATTAAACGTGAAACCATGATGATAAAGCAATTTTTTGAGGATCTCGATACCAAATTGGCAAACGAAATTAGTAGAATTAAACATTTTGAAACAGGGTTCCATAAAAATCTAAAAACTTCTGTTGTTTTCATCGACTTAACTGCTGCTTATGACACTGTTTGGAGACGGGCTAAATCTCAAGCTATTCAGAGTCATACCTTGTTTAAAAATATCTAATCTTGTCAACGATATGCTCAGTAACAGGTCTTTTTAGCTAATTTTGGGCAACAAGTTCAGCCGTCGGATGAAACTTAACAACGGTTTACCACAAGGCTCAGTTTTGACTCCCTTATTCTTCAGTCTTTACATATCGGATATGCCTACAACAGTGTCAAGAAAGTTTGGATTTGCAGATGATTGGGTATTGGCTATGCGAAGCAATTCCGTAGAAACTACTGAGATTACTCTAACATCGGACTTGATAATCCTGGCTAGATTCTTTCGTAAATGGAGATTACAACTTAACTCTACTAAAACAGAAACGGCCTGTTTTCACTTACACAATAAAATGGTAAATACAGAATTCCAAGTTTATTTTGAAACATCCTTACTAAAATTTAATAAATTTCCTACGTACCTTGGAGTTACTCTGGATAGAACTCTCTCTTTTAAACAACATTTAACGAAGATTGCAGCAAAACTGAACAGGTCTATGAGAATGATCTCTGGCACAATAAAATCTACACCAACTTATTGAGAACTGACAAGATGAGACACGACAACTAGCGGCGAAAATCAGAACTTTCTCGGAAGAGTACTCTTTGTTTACTTTTACATGTGTCAACATGAGCGATTTAAATAAATTTTGAAAAAAAGCATATAAATCTTGCACAAATTTTTATGTTTTTGGATGTCACTCAAGGAGAGACAATGGCAGCTGTTTAGGATTTTATAGTTTCCCTAAAATAGATGATATTTTTGTTGTAATAATAACTCAAGGCGTTGAATAACGAATGGACAGACGGAAGCATGGGAATATATTATTAGGAGAGGGAAGAAAATAACAAATAATATGAAAGTATGTTCCCTTCATTTTAAGATGATTTTATCTTTCCAAGTATCTGGTAAAAATGGAAGTATAGAATTACCTAATCGTAATTATAACCAATATACCTATAAAACTAATATACTGCTGGTGGGAGTGAGATTTGTGAGACTAACATTGGACGAGTGCAGACGTATATATCTGCATATATAGCTGCACTTGTCTGTAAGAATAGCTCCGCGCAAGCGCCAGATTGGTTTGATTTTATTGGTGTAGAACGAGAAAGGGGAACTAGCGGGAGGGAAATTCTTACACTAACTGACAAGGGTAGACAATAATGTTTGTAGCAGACTCGTCTTAACTGAGAGATAGGGCATCAGCAGTATATTTATTTATAGGTATATTTTATAACCTATAAATTAACCTATTTGTAATACTCAATCTAGCTGAATGTTATGACGTTATTTTTATAGTAGTTTGTGGAATTGTAAATTTTAGTGCACCTATTATAGGAATAAATTCATAAATTCATAAAATAAGTATATAACATTATCATGTATGTATCAGTTTTTCAAAATAAATATGTTTTACGCAATTTCAGATATTATATGTGAATTTTTTTTATCAAAAACCAACTCTACTTTATAAATCGTTAATGGACGAATATATCTCAAAATCTGTTTCTGTTTCATTTAATACAGCCATTTCTAACTGCCACCATAAAATTTGTGTTTTTGTTTTAAAATGCCGTTTTTATTTAAAAATTGCAATTTATATTTTAGTTCTTGCGCGGGCATATTTTTCCCAACATATGGGCATTTTCTTTTGTATCCGAGGCATGTTTTGTTCATAATTCCACACTTAATTATATGGAGCATTCATAACCATTTCACATATAAATTGAAAAAAAATACACATTTAAACTATAAAACATTAGTCTCAATACATTTACTACCTTCTATTATGCACCGGGAGCATTTAAAAACCGAAAATGTTCAACTACATTTAGTTTCATTTCGTTTCTTTACATTTATGTTTACATGTTAAACTCACAACAGTACTCTTTCAACGTCAGATAGTGCTGCCTCTATCGGTAATGTCAGTTCTCAATTGGCTGCCGACTTTAAGCCATATCCCCCCACCAGTTTTTCGGAGAGAAAATGCTCTGCTCAAGGAATACAAAAAAATTAAAGATAATCTCCAGCTAGCTATCCATTCAGATATTAATGATATTCAAGCTAAAAAAAGTTCGCTCCAGACATCCGCCTCTTAGATTAGTCATGTCTTTATATTTATGATAGTGGCTTTGATATCAAAAAAAATGGAAGGTGTTCCAATAATAACTTGATACAAAATAATATTAAATATAGTTACCATGAAAGCGGTTGTTATTTAGAACAGGAGATATTTTGGTATGATATTGGAACAACTCCTAAATGTCATGTTGAATCTTTGATCTTGTGTTTTTCTTATTATTATCCATTATTAATACATGGTGGCAGCGGTAAAACGCATTGTGTAATTCAGAAAATATAAAGAATTATTCGGAATGAGTGAAGACGACGAAAAGGTACAGTCTGTGGTCCCAGCCAAAAATCAAGTTATGAGTGTTCAGCAGGTTTTAAGTGTTCAGCCGCCTGAAAATTTTGAATTTACATATCCTATGAAATGGCCATTGTGGTCAAAGCGATTTGAAAGGTATCTAGTTGTATCAAATAACTCTGTTCGCCCTGATAATGAGAAGATCGAGATATTGTTGTATTTAATGGGCCCTAAAGCAGATGAAATTTTTTCTCAATTACCATGTATTGTTGAGCCGACATTAGAAAAGGTTCTTAAAGCGTTCGAAAATTATTTTATACCGAGAAGAAATATTACTTTCGAAAGGTATAAATTCGGAACACGTTCCCAGCAACCAGGTGAGCCAGTTGAAGAATTTATAACTGCTCTTCATACTCTAGCAGACAATTGCAATTATGGAAAGTTAAAAGAAGAATTGATACGAGATAGAATCATCATTGGAATGACTGATAGAAGAACTTCGGAACAGCTCCAACTAAAAGCCACTCTAACATTGTCTGACACAATTCAGATTGTCAGGCAAGCTGAGTTGCAGTCTCAGCAAAGTCAAGTTCTTCTTTCAAGTTCCAGAGAAACCGTGAATGCTGTTTACAGACATGAACCATTGAAGAGACCTTTCGACAATAAGAAATCAAAATTTTCGAATTATCCGGCGTCAAATTTAGCGAATCGTCCAGAACCAAGATTATATCAAGGTACAGATGAACGTCAGGGTCAGGGACAGTCGCCTACATGCTTCTACTGCGCTTTAGACAGTCATCCGAGGTATCAATGTCCTGCTAAAAGAAGTAAGTGTCATAATTGCAAACTCTATGGACACTGGTCTAATTCTAACGCATGCAAATCAAAAAAAGTAGTTAGAAATATATGTAATGAAACAGAAATTGATCAAAAAATTAATTTAGAGTCCGAGTTTTCCGAAAGTTTATATTTAGGAACTTTAAAAATAAATTCTCTTTCAAATAAAGATGATATAAGATATATAAATTTACGTGTCAAAGAACTTAAAATAAATCAAATTAAATTTTTGATTGATTCTGGAGCAGACATAACCTGTTTACCAGCCAGTATATTTAATATTACACTTTTAAACAAATATATAAAGCCTACCAATCAAACTATTGTTGGTCCAGATAATAAAGAATTAATTACTTGTGGAATTGTTAATTTTACCTTGCTAACACCCACTGAGTTAAAAATTAAAGTTCTTATAGTAAAAAATTTAGTGCAACCAATTCTGGGATGGCCTGAAATAAAAAAGTTAAATTTATTAAAAATAACAAAACAACAAAATAAAGCAATAAATATTGTAGCTTCACCTACCATATGTGATGTTGAAAAAGAATTTCCTAATATTTTTGATAGACTAGGTAATTTTAAAGGGGAAATAAAAATAACCCTAGTTGAAAATCCGAAACCATTTATACAATCAGTACCCCGAGTAGTTCCAATTCCTCTGTTGAAAAAACTTAAAGATGAATTAACTCGTTTAAACTCGTTAGGCATTATAGTAAAAGTAAATGAACCAACAAAATAGGTAGCACCCATTGTTGTAGTGCCAAAAGGTGACGGAATAAGACTGTGTTGTGATTTCACAGAATTAAATAAAAGCGTTATGAGGCCCTATTTTCCAATAAATAGTGTGGAAATAACTTTTGCACAATTAGCAGGAGCTAAATACTTTTCAAAAATAGATTTAAATAGTGGTTTTCATCAGTTAAAATTAGATAGCCAAAGTCAAGATTTAACTTGTTTCATAACACCATTTGGAAGATGGAAATATACTAGACTACCATTTGGGATTGCATGTGCACCCGAATTGTTTTCTTATAAAGTGGCGGAATTAATTTCAGGAATACCAAATGTTGTATACCATATTGATGATTTTTTAGTTTTTGGTTCAACACAAAAATCACACGATAAAACTTTACATGCCGTATTGTCTAGATTCGCTAATGAAGGAGTTACCATAAATAAACAAAAATCTGAATTTAATGTTAAGAAAGTTACCTTTTTAGGTCATATTATATCTGAAGAAGGTGTTTCTATTGACCCAAAACGTATATCAGCAATTGTTAACTTCCCAACTCCTACTAACCGTAATGAAATTTTACAATTTCTGGGTATGGTTAATTTTGCTGCACGTTTTCTTAAAGATAAATCAAAAATTGTTGAACCTCTTATAAATTTACTTAAAGATAATGTACAATTTACGTGGGACCAACCACAAAAGCTAGCTTTTGAAAAAATAAAGTCATGCTTAACAAATGCTCCTACTTTAGCTTTCTTTGATCCATCAAAACAAATAATTTTGAGTGCAGACTCATCATCATATGGTTTGGGTGCTTGTTTATTTCAAGTACACAATGGCACACGTGAAATTGTTGCATATGCATCTAGGACGCTACGTGAATCTGAAAAACGTTACGCTCAAATTGAAAAGGAAGCGTTAGCACTAACATGGGGAGCTGAAAGATTTAAGGATTTCATTCTTGGATTAAAAATTATACTTGAAACTGATCACAAACCACTTTTACAAATCTTTCAGACCAAACCATTAGATGCTTTATCGCCAAGGCTAATGAGATTTAGAATTAGAATGATGAGATACAATTATTCAGTTATTTATTGTCCAGGTAAAGACCTAATTATTCCTGATTGTTTGTCACGTAATCCTATTAAAGAATTAGATCAAGAAGCTAAAGAATTTGAACAAGAAGTGGATTATTTTGTTTGTCATATAGTAAATTCATATCCAATTAAAGAGACATATCTTAAAAAAATATTGAATGAGCAAAATAAAGATCCAATTTGTGAACAAATTAAACATTTTTGTTTGAATGGGTGGCCTAAAAATAAAAATAATTTACCTAATGAATTACAAAATTTGTTTCAATACAGAGATGATTTTAGTTTAGCTGGACAATATTTAGTTAAAGGGACAAGAATTTATATTCCACCAACTTTACAGTTAGAATGTTTAAATTTTATTCATAGCGGGCATTTTGGAATAACGAAATGTCGTGAACGGGCGAAAATGTCAGTATGGTGGTACGGATTATCTAGTCAGTTAGAGAAACTAATCATGAATTGTCCAAATTGTGTACAAAATAGAGTGAATTCTAAAGAAAGTCATATTACACCTGATATTCCTTCTCGACCTTGGCAAAAATTAGGAATGGATTTATTTAAACTTAAAATATGGTACTTAATTATTACTGATTACTATTCTCGGTATTTTGAGATATATCCAATAAAATCATTAACAGAATCCAAGATAATTGAAAAATGTAAAGATTCATTTTCTAGATTTGGCATACCGGAAACAGTTATAACAGATAATGGTAACCAATTTCAAACTGGTTTTACTCAATTTTCACGAGAATTTGATTTTACACATATTACAAGTTCTCCATATTACAGCCAATCTAATGGGGCTGCAGAAGCAGCAGTAAAAGTTGCTAAAAACTTATTAACTAAAAATTCTAATGATCTTACAGCCGGTTTACTTGCATATAGATCAACGCCACTTGAAAATGGATTTAGTCCGGCAGAACTTTTATTTAATCGTAAAATTAGAACTTTATTACCCATTTTACCAGAAAAATTAAAAGAAGTTGTAGATACTTCCAGTGTTGTTCGTAGAGAAACTTTAATTAAAAACAATCAGGCTAGGAAGTATAATAAGCGTCATGGAGTAGTCAAAAAATTATCCGATTTAAAAATAGGAGATCCTGTTTGGATAAGTGATAGAAGACAATACGGTTTTGTTAGTCAGATAGGCCCTGAACCGCGATCTTATATTATTAAAACGGAGGATGGATTATTCAGGCGAAATAGATGGTTTTTGATTCCATCTCCATATTATAAAGGTAACAGATCTATTTCAATATCATATGATTATCAACCAAATCTACCCTCCACGGAAGTATTATCATCCGAGCATCCAGACATTTCAGACACAGAAAGTATTATTGAAAGCACGCCAAATTCTAATAATTTAACTACAAATAATACACAACTAAATGACAATAATAGACCAGTTAGAATCAAGAAAAGACCAGGCTGGTTGACTGATTATGTCACAGATTAATAGTTAATAAAAACCTATCATATTTGTAATTTTAAAAATTATTTATATCAAATATTTATGTATTAGATTATAGGATTGTTTTGTAAAAAAAATTAAATAAATTTGTTTACATAAAAAGGGGGATGTTCCAATAATAACTTGATACAAAATAATATTAAATATAGTTACCATGAAAGCGGTTGTTATTTAGAACAGGAGATATTTTGGTATGATATTGGAACAACTCCTAAATGTCATGTTGAATCTTTGATCTTGTGTTTTTCTTATTATTATCCATTATTAATACAGAAGGAACAGTGGATTGAAAAATAACCTGTTGATTACCAAGGGCTTCAGTGCATTGACCACAGACCTTCAGGTTTTGAGCTTCCCCGTAAAGTTTGGGTCACTGCGAATATTAGATCCAATCACGGTAGATGTGCAGATGCTCTTTTTAAATGGGGTAAGGCTATCTCCCCTTCATGTGATTGCGGAGCAGAAAATCAAACTATTCGCCACATCGTCCAGGAATGCCCATTAAGATCATATTCAGGGCCTCTCGATGACCTCCTGAATATAACAGATGAAGCATTAAATTATTTTTCTAATTTAGATCTTTGTTTGTAAATGTTTATATTTATTTTATTAGTGATGATTTTTATGCCATACGCTAAATAAATAAATTTATTTTGTGCTTATAATGTGTATCTAATATAATATATAACCCACAGATCACAAATATACCTACTATAGATAGGAAACTGCCATGTTATACACCGGGACTGCGTTTAGCGCTTTCTGAGGAGTGGAAGTCTAAATAAAGCCATGCAATATTCGCAATATTTTTCATATACGCAATTTTACTTTAGATTTATTTAAAGTAAATCAATTTCAAATATGTTAATACAATATAAATATTCATTGCAGAATTAATTTATTTTCACTTTATTTCCAATCTGTAATTTTTTGTTTGTCCTCCATATCTTTAGCACAACATATTTTTTACACAACACTTAATTCCATGCAAATCATTCTTTATATGAACTAATAATGCACACAATCACTAAACACAAATTGAAATTAATTCAATTTCTTTACAGAATAGCAAATTGATTTCACAGAATTTCAAAATTTGAGATACATGCACAAGTGACAACTAAAGTGACAGTTAATTACATATATATTAGCTAACTCTAAAATTTATATGACCCAATGGCTACTAGCGCCATCCCGTAGGTGGAAGTCTAACTATAAATGCAGTTCCATGGTTACCCATAAGACTTTCTGCTGCCTGGTACAACCTAGGGTACCTTTATAACCAGGGTATGGCCATGGGCCAAGATCGCCGCCATTGTCGGTAATTGATTTTCCTATTTATTCGTAATAAATGTGATATTATATTATAAAATAATATTAAATAATCACACTATTAATTTATAAATGTAATAAAAATGAATTTAATTAAGATATATACAATTATTATTAAGATATACATTTATAGGTTATATAGAATATATGATATGTGTTGTTATTATCACATCTAATTGAATATCACTAGTTCCTAATTACATAATAATTATATATTCTAAACTTACCTTTTAAAAATTTAAATGATTGTGCTTAATATTGGTAATTTTTAGTTGTTTTCAATATGTCAGTAATCGTGATGAGATCTAAACAAACTACACAAGCAAATAAAATAAAAATATTACTTACACTTTAAATATATATTAAAATGATATGTAAATGCGTTTTTCATCAAAATAAAACAAATAGCCACGAAAATACATAATAATTTGCTCAAGAACAACACATAACAGATTGGCCGGTAATGGCGGCCGAAAAGTGAGCCACGTCATGGCCATACCCTGGTTATAAAGGTACCCTAGTACAACCGATCCCGATAGTGTGGCAGTAAGGCACGGAAGATCACGTGACCTATCATATGTTTTGTACCTTTCTCACTTCAGGCTCGATCTTCAGCTGTGTCCCATGCTAACTTCAGACTGTAGTTTCGACGCAGTGCGCATGCGTCAGTTTGAATAGCTGTCATATTTTTCTAGCGGTAAATTTTAAGAATGAGTTTGCGCAAGCGTGGAATTTGTTGCCATTTTGTTTTTTGGCGGTTCTTGTGCATATAGCGATTGATTGTGTTATTTTTATTCATTGTAGTGTTTTATTAGTTGTTTTTTTTTGTTATCTTGTTTGTTGTTATTTCTTTTATTGTTATTTTCTGTTGTCTGTGAGTACGATGCCAGTGCGTTGTTGAGTGCAAGTTTGTCGTCGGACTATAATATAAAACTGTTTGCTATCCCATCAAGCACCGATTATCGAGGTAATATTTAAAACCTAATCATATTTGAACATAAGTAACAAGTGATAATTTGTATAGGTAGGGTAGGTGTGGTAGGTAGGTTACATGTGAAAAACAAGAGAGACGTCGTCTGTGGCTCGTGGCCGTTTATGTTTATGAGAATATCACTTGCTGACATATTATCGATTAATCAGATTTTATAGTAGGTCGTTGATGAAGCCCTAAATTCATAAATTGTCAATTACTGTTGGTAATATTTGCTTTTTAAGCAAGAATGAAGACGAAGAGCATCCTGATCGTAATACTTATGAACATACATATGATCACATTGTTATCTTCCATTCAATTAAATTATTAAAGAATTCAATAAAAACCTATTTGATTCTTATTGTATTCATTTTATTCTCACTTGGTATCTTGCTAGAAATGTGACAGCTATTCAAACTGACGCATGCGCACTGCGTCGGCAGAACAGTCTGAAGTTAGCATGGCACAGAGCTGAAGATCGAGTCTGAAGTGAGAAAGGGACAAAACGTATGATAGGTCACGTGATCTATTATACACTATTAATAATTTTCTTATATTTCGATAAAAAATTGTTATCTAATAACGATTTATTAAAATTGATGTCATTACATTAGATCCGATCTAAATTAATTGAATTAAATGTTTTTATTCATTACAACAGTTAAAAAAAATACAATAAAACTGCTTAAAACATAAATTTCATTTTTATATTAATTGTAACGGAATAATATTTATGCCCGGTTTCATGAAAGCATGTTAAATCAATTATTTACTAATTGCCTAGTTAACTCTAATCACTGATTAAGTATTTGTACATTTCATGAAATTAATTCATTTGTTAACTTGAATTGATTTAATAATCGACCCGTTAAATTAAGATCTGGGGATTTTTTTGATATTCTATCATGTGTCGAAATGACAACTTCAAATTAGAAAATTTATATTCGTTTTGATCAGGATTTAAAATACCAGAGTATTATAAAATAAAAATAAATATCCCATAATACAAATTATACCTTGTTCCATTTAAGCCATTCAGTATTACGGAGCATAGGGAATAGTTTTGACATCTCTGATTGGCTGAAATTAGAGACAAGAGACAAGTTTACCCAATGTAATTTCGGCTACTTCAGATTTGCGCTGTTGCCAGTGCCATCTACTGAATGGCTTAAATGGAACAGAGCATATAAACATTTTAGATGAGATTTTATAAATATTCTTTTCAAGAAGGCGAGTGACAGTTGGATCGTCACCTGTCACGTTGCGGCGCTATCGGAAAAAGCAAGAAAACACATATTACTTTGGACATTCGTTTCAAGGAGAGTGGCACAACCAGTATATCTTAAATCGTGATAGAATCTAAGAGTAATCAACAATTGATTCATTACAGTAATTTGTGAGGTCTGTTGGGCAGAGGACTCCAAATGTAGGTACACCAATTTTTGCTAGAACAATCAGAACCGTATCTTTATCGAACCTAAAATCTAATTTTGAATTCATCGTTATCGTAGATATCGAAAGGATACTTCTGTTAGTGTTCTGTGCTTGCGATCTCTGAAAATTATTCTTTTTAGTAAATAGAAATACTGCAATTTGAAATATTTATTTCACGGCACTAACTTCAAAAAGTAAATGCAGTGGTCGCTCAAATTTTTGAAAAGGTCTATTATTTATCATTACCATTGTATAAATAAAATCGTCAATAAATATTTTATAATGCTTTAAAAGTTGTATTATAATAATGTAACGTATCTCTACGTTAATAAGCTAAATTTACTTCTTGTATTTTATTTAATAGGTAATTCAATGTGCAATTAATTGACTTGGTCAAAATTTAACCAGCCAAATTTTACTGATTAAATTAACCGGCGTTTTAACACTCCGATTAAGCTAATCAACTGTCATGAAACAAAATATCGTATTTAACAAGGCGATTAAAATTTAATCATTGATTAAGATTTTAATCAACTTTCATGAAACCGGGCATTAATGTTTCAAATAAATACTTTTTTTATGCAACCAACAAGACAACCCCGGTCGTCAGGCCGTTCGCTTCACAACAAATGTCGGTATTACGTGTCTACAGTTATATGGTCGAAGTAGGCAACGTAGTCGACTCACGATCAAAGGGTTCCAGGTTCAAATCCCAGATAAGGTAGGGTTGTTTGTGTGTCTCCCTTTCATCATCACATCTTCATCTATGCAATGTATACAACGTGCAACATAAGAAAATTGAAGGGATTATATTATTTTAAACATATGAGGTAAGTGGAATCACATTTATTTCAAACAATATTTTAATAAATACACACATATATAAGTGCTTTCAAACAAAACATTTACATTTTATAATTTTCTATCCTAAAATTTGTAATATATCACATTTGATTTGCCTATTCGGTGATTTGTTTTTGAAAATATTAATAAACAGTGCATTTTTTACATCTATACATAAAAATTTCGAAAAGATTAATGCTAGTTAGATCTAAACACATTTTTACATCCAATGGAAATATTCAACGATTCAACCAGTTTTAAAACAGAATTATTGTTATAAGTCTAAAAAAGTTATATACAAATTCAATTTTTTTTAACTATGTTACACATTTTATTTTCTATCTGATGAATTACATATTCATTTTAATACTGTCTCGGTAATTTGATTTCGATTATGAAACCTGTTAAAAATGCAATTTACAATTGACATTTAAATAGCTATTAAATAATTTAGAAACAAGTTTTTCAATATATTTTTGTCTGATAAATTTCATTCATTCTAATATTCACATCTTTAGAATAATATAGCACGTATTAATACTTGAATCAAATGTTATATGGTAATACACATATTGATTATACATTAAATATCACCTATAAAGTATTAATTACATTAAAATTTAATTTGGCACGTCGAATTCACGTTTTTCTTAATAACTAATGATTGACATGAATACACATACTCTAATTACAAAATTTACCCTAACAAATTCGTAAATTGTTAATTCTACATATTAAGAATTTTAATTTTGATTACCATTTTATTCAAACGAATCATTTTATTTGATTGTTTTTCTAATTCATTATGCTAATACCAATAATATGTTAATAATAAATTAATATTGCTTGTGAAATAGTATACAGAATGATCAAAAAATGAAAGAGTTCGAAATAGTTTTCAAATTGTATAGAAAAATAAGAATTAGTATTATATAGTAGTGTAAATATTCATTAAAATAGTATGTATGTATAATATATTATACGAGTATATCATCATAAAGTTTACTTGTTTGTAAGGGCAATATTGGACATTTAAAATTGTTTCAGCAAAATTTAAAAAAAATCAATATTATCCTAATTTAAATTACGAGTACAAACGTGAATACCTACATAAATTAGAAAAAAAATTAAGTCGTCTCCTAGACACTGCAAGCTGGTGTGTAGAGTGCACCACAAGGGTCACTGTTGTCATATATTCGAATCTTTAGAAACTCAATCATTTATAAACGCATATAGCCACTGATCTCATAATTAAGTTAAAAAAAATTGATAATTTATACATTTTGTAAATTATTTTCAGTTATATAAATAATTTTCCTCTCGCGTTAACAATTTTAAATGTTATGTTTATCACACTATCTTATAATAAAATTGATTACTACAGGGGTTTTTATATTTTGTCATTTGGAATATTGGATTTACCAGGGATTCTTAAATAAACATTTCTTAAAGTTATAAACACCGATCTCAAAGTTCTGGAAGCCTCCGTTGAACAGGTTTAGGATTAAGAGGAATGCAGTATGCACAATGACAAATTTCCTGAAGAATGAATTTGATATAAAGAAGTAAGATACGATTAAAGGCAAAAGAGTCCAGAAAATAAGAGCGATCCAGAGTTCTATTTGCGAGTTTCTTTCAAGCTTAGGTCCAGTCAAGAAGTTACCGTTATCGTAATGATCTTTTAAAGACTGCTCCTTACGTTTCCAGAGTTCTTCAATAAATAATTTCAATCCTGCTTCGGTTTTGGGAAGAACTTCTTTGTTGTATCTAAAACAGAAAATCTCATTTATGATTTTAAAATATATTTAAAACTTAAAATCTAAATCGAATGTAATATATAGAGGTCCCAAATAACACGCCGCGTACTAGGTTAATTTAAACAAAAGTTACCCCATTGGAAACTCATTTTAATTAGTCACATTAGTTGAATACAATGGTCACTAGATACAGGCGAAAATGTATATTTTACACTTTATATTTTTTGCAAATAACTTCCAAGTGTGAATTTTGGGCTCTTTCGAAGGGCGATACTCAAATTTTCTATCACTGTTGAATTTCGAATTATGATGAAATTTTTATATGGATGCCATAATATTTAAAAAATTTACCACTGCTGAAAAGATTTTTTTGTGCAACCGGACGCGAAATAAGTATTTCGCAGCCGCAATACAGGCCGCGAAATTAAATTTCGCGACCGTTGTTATGGTAACGGCCGCGAAATTCATTTTGCGGCCGTTGTCATGGCAGCGGCCGCGAAATTAGGTAAACAAACACTTTGACACTTGAGAATTGCATGGTTTTGTTTATCAAATGTTAATCCCATAGCCACCTTGAGAGCTAACTTTCCATTTACATTGAAACTGTTTAAAATTAATAAAATTTGTAATTAAATATTTTTTACGGTTGCACAAAAAATATTGTGTACACCTTGTCCGCGAAATCTTTTAGCGCCCTCGAGATTGTTTTGCCTCGGCCGCAAGCGGCTTCAGCGACAATTTTTCTCTCGGTACGCTAAAGAGTTATTTCGCGGCCTTGATATACAAATAACTATTTTAGTTTCCAATGATGTGTAACTTATATATGTTCATTTACTTCAATTATTAAATTTATATGTTAAAAACAATGATTGTGGTAATGAAATGAATAAGAACCGCAAAGAAAACATTTTTCAGTCAATTTCTTTTTTTAAGTTCTTAAAAATTTTATATTGACGCCATAGTACGCAATGGCATTTAAAATGAAATTAGTAAATTACTTAAATGTTAATAATAAAAAATGAATTAAAATGAGGAAGATAAACAAGAATAAATAATGAGAATTTTCACAATTTCTTATTTTTGTTTATATCAATTTAATAAAAAAATATACGCCTATTTTTTGTCTTTCCAACATATTAATAATACCCAAGAAAAAATTACATAAAATTGTTGAAAATGGGGTCATTTAAAAAAATTGTTGTTTTTTTTATAAAATCGTGAAATTCGTCTCATTTAAGAAATATAGTAATATAAAGTAACACGAAATATGCGACTTTTCATTCATAATTGACTAATAAACTTTCGCGCTGTAAATTTCGTGACGTCACGGGTTATTACTTACACAAAGACATTCCTCTCTCACACACATATTTACGGTCCACGTGGTTTCCGTTTGTTGTTGTAACCTAAAATTGTGACAGGTGACAGTAGAGTTAATAGTAAAGGTATGTAAATAAAATATTCATTAAAATAACTATCAATAGTTGTATGAAATATGTTTCTAGTTAACAATATGGTTGTGAAGTATTGTGACGTGCCTTGCTGTGATAACACCTCTTTGAAAACATCGAAAAATATATTCATTCGAATACCAAGCAGAGAATACTAATTGAACAAAAAATTTATAGGAACCACCTGTCGCTTTCACAAAATCAAATTGACAAGTGACAACCCAAACAATCATACTTCCAATCTAAACCGGTAGAGCCCGACTGTTGTATCCGGCAAACCGTGACGTCAGCGGCCAGATATTTGAAATTAAAGACAACTTTAAAAAAATCATATCTCTGATTCTAAAGATTTGTAAGGGGTAAAACATGCAACTACATATTTAATTTGACCTATTCTTTCAAAAAATAAATAAATTAGAAAATGTGAAATGACCCCTTCTAACGTAATGGCTTGGAAAAGAGACATATTACTTTTTCATCATGAGACAGATGTATAATGACAAATTAGAGTGAATATATCGTCAAGGCAAAGTCAAATAATGAAAAAATATGTATATTACTCATTGTTGGTTGTGCTAGTTAGCTGTAAACACACAGATCTCGGTAATGACATACGTATGTCATAAGTGTACCGTGCGGGCGTTTACCAAACTTCTACCACACGGGCACTCATTGTTGCATCACAAGGGACAATTTTATGCCATTTTAAATTCGAAATCATTTTGGCAATGGTCAGGATCGAATCCGCGTCCCGGGGTTCGCGACCAGACACTCAGGCATACGACCACGAGGAAGCAAAAGAGCATGTGCGCAAGCTCCTAACATATGAAGTTAACAGTATTGGGGCTTCGACGTCACAATATTATTAAATAAATTACAATATCATTTTTAAATAAAATGCTTTATAATTAAACATTACCGTAAAACGGGATGTTTAAGGAAGTAGAGATGAATTGCGACAAATCCTTTATAAATTGTTTATTTCTGAATGCGTATTTATTTTCTAAAATAAAATTATTTTTATGTAGGTACGTAATTTATCTAGTTTCAAATTTAATGTTGTGTGTAAAAATCAACTGTGTAAAAATTCTTCCCTTCAGACTAACCTAAAGTAAGTATATTTTCATATTTAATGCTTTTTGAAGATATTAATAAAGGTGCGTATCTGTGTAATAATTTCTTTAATTTTATTTTTGTTAATATGCATTCGTGGTAGGAATTATTTAGTAGTTTAGCGATTTTTTATGAATTCTTATGGATTACAAAAACTTCAGTTTTAACGAAGACAAATCTAAAAACCCTGAAATTGTATATAGGACAAGCCTATCCATAAAAGCAAAAAACAGTTAGGATAAGCGAAAGTATTGTCAACAACTACTTAGCATTGATTTAAAATGGAATGTCCTAACTTAGTCGAAACAATATGAATGGGATCATGCACTCTGATTTTTAAAATTATTTTAAATGAAAGTTCTTTTAATTTTGAAGCAATTCGTAGTACATATTAAAAAGTCTTAATTGTTTTTAGTTTAACTGCATGTGATTTTTAATGTCAACGTGACGTCACGGCGACACCTATAGCTACTAGATAAATTACAGCTGACTCGTCCACCATTTTGGAGCCACTTAAATAATTCAATATCAGCGTTACCGTATTATTAATCATAGAAATTATTCATAATGACGGGTTGTTCTACTCCAAATTGTGCAAATCATTTGAGAAATGGTTTTAATTTTTACAGATACTAATGCAATACATACATTTTCTCTACCCTAAAAAATCTTAACGAACCGTATTTTTTCTTGTATTATTATTATTTTAAATCAATATAATATGGCAAATATGGATGGTATATTTAATTATGAAAAATAGTTACTACATAAACTTGTAAGAAATGTACTTTTATTTCATAATTTACTGTTTTTCATTTTGGCACCAATATGGCGGACGAGTCTGCTATGTATTATTTACTAGTTGTAGCGACACCTATGGCTATATCTTTCTCTCGTACAAGTTCTATAATAGACAGCGAGAGAAAAGTAGCACTAATGTGACGACAAAATGGCACTGACAACAAACCTCATATATCTCCCAAAGTAATTATTAAAAAAATGTTTTTTTTTTCATCTTAATCGCTATTTATTGAGTAATATTTTAAGTATAAAGTGTACATTTTATTATTTTTCTTATGGTGCAGGACCCCACTTTTGAAAGCGTGTTGTATCCATCCTTATCGCACACGCTTATAGTCATTGCAAATGAGAGAGATAAATATATTTTATATTTCTTATTTCGTTCATGATGCAGATGAATTTGATAGGACTCCTTTAAAAAAATAAACTATCTTATTAACGTTATTTACAAATATATAAAAATGCAAAATTTATATTTTCGCCTGCATCTAGCGACTTATTCATTTTTCATATAAATAGATCATTTAAAATAGTCTTCTAATGGGGCAGCTTATGTTAACCGACTTCGCATCTCTTAGTTCTTGAAATCCTCATGCAGGCCGCATTATTTGGAACGCCTGTACAGAATTTCTGAATTATTGAGCTCTCGAGTACTAACAGAGAAGAGTATAAAATCGGTTAAATTAGCCAAAATTGTTTATCAATCATGCATTTGTTAGACAGAAAATAAATCATAGTGTCCGTGGCCTGGTATATGCAAAAAAGTTGATTTTTAGATTCAGATTTCTATTTTTGCAAATAACGTTTAAATATTAACCGAGATTAAATTTTGTACGAGTACGACCGTCATAGTAGGCAATGATATTGTTATGAAAAGCCCATAATGGTAGAGTAAAATTACTTTAAGAGTGAGTCACTGACGTCACGACATCTGCGCGAAGTTCATGACGTGTACATGTCGTAGGGTCTTAATTTCAACTTATAGGTACGTCCAGTGGTGTAGAATTAACTGAAACGGACAATTGACTATGCGGACGCTGTTGAGTCAATTGAGTATATAGACGCTGTGGTGGTCGGTAGGTCGGACAGTTGAATGTGATATAAATAAATAGTGACATAAATAGTCAAAATAAATAAACAGTAATATCGTGTAAATAAATAGTCGTGTTAATTGTTCAAATAAATAATTGTGTTAGTTAATTATATTCATAGTCTTAAATTAGTATTTAATATTTGTTTAACGATAGTCATTGTTATTATATTTTTAATATTTATTAGATGTTTTAACAAACATATATTTTATTTAATAATAATTCTTTCATTTTAAACTTCACCCAAATAAATAAAAACGTTACAATAATATAAAATATTTCAGAATGAAAATTTCTGTACCTTTTAAAGTGCATACGCACTTTTCGTGGAAAATTTCCTTTCAATATTTCTTTTTCAGTTTGAGGTATAAAATCTGGATACAATAGTGTCACATCAAAAATACAATCCAATGCATTTTGTTCAAGTAAATCTGATGCCAAGTATGTAAACCCTCTCGTTCTTGGATGCAACACATACTCATATTTCTACAACAAACCGTTTATATAAGTACATATATCTACTAAAATGAAACAATATTGACATTTTTTTAAAATTAGTTATTGTTGCTATACTCAATTCGCTGAGACGAGAGAATGTGAAATTAATTCTTGAATAGAAACAAGTCATTCTCATTCTATTGGTTCGGCTTCAAAATTATCCTATTATTCACTTGTTTCTGTTGAAGAATTAGTTGCATATTCTCTCGCCTCAGCGAATGAACTATACATCGTTTCTTACTTACTTGGAGACCATACTTTTCCGCGTGTCTATTACTGCTGTTATGTGTATGAGGTGTAAGATCCGTACCTTCTGGAAACAGCACTAAGGTAGATTTATAATTCATGTGTGTGAAGTAATCCACCAGATTCTCTAAACGGAGTCTATCTGTATTCCACAGGCGTTTGATGTAAACGAAACATGCTAGTTGCATTACCCAACCTATAACAAAGAATTTATCTTATTAGCCATCCCATAGATTGATATAAAATATACAAAATAGCTAGAATGAAATTTAGGTAAAAATCATATTTCTTAAAATTGTTGTGTATTAAAAATATGGAATTATAGATTATAATCGCAATAATATATTTTCTCTTCTTATACTCGTAGATATAGCGGTTGATTAGTATTTAAAAATATTCATTGGTTTAAATGTGAGAGCGTGAACTGTAGTGATAGTTTTACTATGAGAACAAACTGAAAAATATAATTCTAATGTCGATACAAATAGCAAATTTTTAACAGTCAGGTTTTTAGCCCCTCTTTATTGAAGGAAGATGTAATTTTCTGAAGGAACTATTCCTATCAATTTGATTAATTATAGTGATTTTTCTGGCGACACATTGGTTTGATGCTGGTTCGTAGTGTTTTGACACTTATTATTTTCTCGAATGAAAACGGTGACGTCACACTACGACCGTTTTGAAACAATTTTGAACCAGCCGGCAGTAGTGGTTTGAAACATTTTCGAAGTGGGGAGAGAGGGGGAGGAGGTCTGCTCTGTGTTTTGTGTAAACAAACTTGACAGATTAGAAATAATGAATAGAAATCTTCTTCTAAATATCTCTCTATCCAGTTTATTATTGAATTGCTCTCTATATCACTACTATCCCTTAAAAAATGCATGAAATTTATATGCTCTATGGTATCTTCATAGTCATATAATTAATTTCAACAAAATTTGCCCTTCTTGATCTTCAACCCTAAGTTACAAATAAAATTTTATTTGATAACTCTATTTGTCAAATTCAAATACAACGACATTACGCCATTATTTTAAAACTATACATTTTGGCGAGTCAAAAAACCATGACGTCAGATGAGAAAACGGTTTGAAAACCTTGTTGAATACGGGTCGTCGCCAAAAAACAGCTTGTATACGGCAGATAACGAGAAATTTAATTTATTCATTCAATAACAATTACGGGAAAATATTTCCAATTTATTTCCAATTATTTTATTGAGGAGAGGAATGCAAAAACTAAAACTGTCAAATAATAGATTACTTATACTGCTAATTTTTTAACAATAAATTATAAATTGTTTATAACAATATATATATATATATATATATATATATATATATATATATATATATATATATATATATATATACATATATATATATATATATATATATATATATATATATATATATATATATATATATATATATATATATATATATATATATATATATATAGTGTAACCTTTAAATAATCGCGTCGTTAGTATTCGGTTGGCTATAACATCAAAACTATTCTTCGAAACACATTAGAATATTAGAAATAGATCTATATTTCCAGCATAATATACTGACTGGAGAAGTAATTCCCTCTGCCAACGCATAGCTTGTTGTGAAGATATGCAGAAGGGGGGTTTGCGGGGCTGGAAGTCATGATGTATTGCCTGCAGCGTTTTGTTTTGGTTATGCCGCTACTTATCATTTTACTGTAATCTAACCCTTTATTTCATATTTCAATATAGTTTTATATTGTGTTGTGCCAAATTGCAATAAAAAATACATTAAAAATACGGAAACTTCGTTTCATTTGTAATCAATTCGGATTTTTTTTTTTACATATAATGTAATAGGTTTCCTGCTAATAATAACGTGAGAGAAAGCGACTGAAATTTATTGGTAATAAAGATGATTTATATATATTTCAAAAGCAACAATTCGTCATACTTTGGGAAAATATTAAGACAATACGTAGCCCGCAATACACCACGGCTTCTGTCCCCGCAAATCACCCCAAACGCATATCTTCCGATAACAACAAATTGGCGACTAAAATTAACGTGAATCCCTCAAACGGACGATATTTGCAACTCTTGAAAATGGTATTCTGTTATTCAACTATACAGTAAATGTATGTAGTGCATTGGATTCCTTGCCTGTTTCCTGTTTGTCTTTTTATATAAATTTTAATTACGTAATGTGGATGTCAGTTAAAATATAATT
Source organism: Harpalus rubripes (assembly GCA_963082715.1). NCBI lineage: Eukaryota > Metazoa > Arthropoda > Insecta > Coleoptera > Carabidae > Harpalus > Harpalus rubripes. Next base: position 41,310,420 of record OY720450.1, read on the forward strand.
GCAATAGTAGAAGTGCAGGTGATATTCAATTTTTACAGTTTATCCAGGTAAGTTAACAATCCGTTAAATATATTCACTTTTCTAAAATGGTCTGTGATCTGGCAATTTATTTTTGTACATGAAAGGGGGAAAAGATGCAGCTTTACATTCCTTGAATAATAAGGCATATGATATTGGATGAAAAAAAATTCCTGCGGCACCTTTTTTTTCTGGTTACCTTTGCATAACCTATTACGACCCCCCCTCCCCGGTCCCCAACCATTTTTTGATTGTGCCCACCCTACATTTACATCCTGGCGCCGCCACTTAGTTTAGAAATTATTGTATTAAACAGTTTGCCACTAGATGATGTCGTGAGTCTTTTGGATCAGTGAATATAAATAGCCTATAATGTACAAATTATTTATTCATTTACCGCACGTAGTCTTTTTGCGTTTTGTACGATTTACTGCCTTTGTTATCTTCGCAACCAAATCTTGATCAGTAAATAAAACCTACTGCCTTTGAAACCCTATCGATAAAAACCGCTCGTGCAAAATTGTTATTTAAGTATTAAGGTCAGTAAGTGCTTTCTACCGCTTGAGGATGATACCTATCGGGAAACATTTAAAAAACCCGATCGTGCAAAAAGATTAAGTTGTCAAGTACAGATAATCGATTTTAATTATTATAGCCTATGCTCTCAAAGAAACAGTTTGCTGTCACTGTCATAAAATAAATAAATTTAACACAGAATTTCAATTATAAAATAGGGTCCAGTACTAAAAAAAGTTGCATATATTTTGTCATTATGAAAATTTCAAATGATTTTGTAGCAAAATAATTTTAAAATATAAAACTTTTTATTAATAATTTTAATAAAAACTATTAGTGCTATAACGACGTCATAACTTCAATATTGTAGGCTACCAAGCGAAAATGTAATATAATTTTATATTATTAAACTTGGAAGAATAAAATCCATATACGAGTATTTATATAATATGATAAATTATTGCTAGTTGAACACAAAAGAACTCGTTATATTACTGAATAACACTATTTTAATAATAACTTTTATATTTTATGATTTTACATAGTTGACATTTTTGTCTTAAGAAATCATTGTTCTTCTTTTTTCTTTCGGCTAACTTGATCTTGAATGTCTCATTTTGATTTTATTCAACACTTCCTCCAAATTAAATAAGACATTTAATTAGTAATACCAATTTTATTACGAAGTTTTGTAAAACGCTGACGTTCTAGTGGTTTCGTTAAACCATCTGCCAGTTGATTTGTTGCTTCCACGTGTTCCAAACGGATTTTAGTACTTTACTGCTATATGCTTTGTTCTGTTGTGAAAGGCAGGATTTTTCGCCAGTTTTATAGCACTTGCACTGTCAGTATAAAGAGTTGGTATGTCTGACTGAGCCACACAAGTTCACGTGCACCTGCGTTCGCTGCGATAAGCTCTGCTTCGGTTGTTGATTGGGCAACGACTTCTTGCAACCGACTCTTCCATGTTACAGCTCCTCCAGATACAATGGCAACAACTCCTGACGTGGATCTTCTAGTTTCGTTGTCTCCTGCGTAATCTGCATCGCTGTATACAAGTCCATCACCGTCTTTCTTGTAAAGAATACCATAATTAGCCGTTCCTCGTAGATACTTCAGTAAGCGCAAAATCTCATTCCAGTTTGCATTCGTAGGCTTCTCTAAGTGTCGAGCAATGCGTCCTACCGCAAAAGCAATGTCAGGTCGTGTCCCTACCATTAAATACAATACGCGACCAATGGCTTTGCGATAAAGAGTTTTGTCAACTGTATCTTCTGTTCCACTTTCGGCTCGTTGGCAAGGTGTATGAACTGGATTTGCTTCAGTCATTCTAAATTCTTCCAAAATTTTCTTTGTGTATTTTGTTTGATTTACGTAAATTGAACCATCTTCACGTTGTACAATTTGCATTCCAAGATAATTATCTAAAGTCCCAGTAGTAATTTTAAATTCATTCTTCAAATCTTGCAAAAACTTTTCAATTTCTTCTTTATCAGTAGCAATGACAAGCCCATCGTCTACATAAATTGCTACACACAATAGGTTACTGCCATTTCGACGATAAAATAGACAAGGATCGGCAGAACTTGTCTTCATTCCTGTCTTTTTCATGAAGGTTTGAAAACGTGCATTCCAGCACCTTTGAGCCTGTTTTAGTCCATATAAGCTGCGACGCAATTTGCATACACGTCCGGTTCCATCGTCAAAACCTTCTGGTTGCTCCATATAGATTATATCTTGTAGATCACCGTACAAGAATGCCGTCTTCACGTCAAACTGACACATCGACATATTTTTCTTTGCTGCAGTAGCCAGTAATACTCGTATGGTATCAAATCGTGCTACAGGGCTGAATGTTTCTTCAAAATCAATACCCTCTTTCTGTGCACAGCCTTTCGCTACCAAACGTGCTTTATATAATGAATTCCCCTCATTATTTGATTTTATTTTCAGTACCCAACGATTGTGGAGTATTTTAACATTGTTCGGTCGAGGAACTAAAACCCAAGTACCATTTTCATCTTGTGATTGCAACTCTTCTTTCATTGCATTCAGCCACTGGTTTTTACTTAGTGAATTTATTGCTTCTTCGTACGAGGCCGGAGTGTCAAATGTATGTTGCATATCTGCCATACACGCCCACTCACCACTTTTCATCCATTTAGGTTTTTCTTGGTGACGAATACTTCGACGGACAGTTTCTTCGTCTCTTCCTCCGGAACTTGACTGTTCCTCGTTTAGTTAAAACGGTTCTTCATCGATATTGTTTTCTTCTTCAATACTTTCGCTTAAAGCATCTACCTCGTTCGGCTTAGTAAATATTTTATCCTCTAATTCATTCTTGTCAATAGATTTTTCAATCACAGTCACAGATTTTGACTTTGAACAAGTTTCTTCGTGTTTAAAAATATCATGGCTACATATAACTCGATGCTTTGACGGCACCCAAATACGCCAACCATCTTTGTTATTTACATACCCAATGACATTACCAGCTAAGCTTTTGTCATCGAACTTCTTCCGTAGTTGTTTTGGTACATGAACGTAACATTTCGTACCAAAGATTCGTAAATGTTCAAGATTTCTGAGCGTAGTATTATGCCAAAGTTCGAATGGTGTTTTGTGTTCTATTGGTGTTTTCGACGTACGATTTAAAACATATACGGCAGTATTACATGCTTCTGCCCACAATCCCCTTGGTAAGTCGCTTGAATTCAGCATTGACCTTGCTGCTTCAACAATAGTGCGCATTTCTCGTTCAGCAGCACCATTCAATTCTATAGTATATGGCGGAGTTACTTCAAATATAATGCCATGTTTCATTACAATTTTCTTCACCGCGCTGTTTACAAATTCTCCGCCACCGTCGCAACGTAGAAACTTCACTGTGTGTCCAGCTGTCTTCGTTTCATTCAGAAACGTATCCAAACACTCAGACACCTGCGCTTTAGATTTAATTAAAAATATACGACGCCATTTACTGTATTCATCCTTAAATAAGACGAAATATTCAGCACCGCCTATCGATTTTGAATTCGGACCACAGACATCCGCATTAATTTTCTCGCCGACTATTTTAGAACGTTCTGATCGCTCTGGTGCAAACGACATGCGATGTGACTTCCCTTTTGTACAACCTTCACAAAATTCGTCGTTATCTTCAAATTCAATACACATGCGTTTTAATAAAGCTTTCGTTTGCGCTTTATTTACATGAGCAAATCTTTCATGATATATTTGCAATGAATTTTTCTGTTTTGCGACATTTATCATCACTCGTTCTTTTGATTTGATGACGTGCATATCCATAACATACTGTCCACCAAGAAACGATGCTTTCGCACAAATTTGTCCACTTCTGTTACGAATTACTGCTCGATTGTTTTCAAATGTTATTTTATTGCCGTGTTTCGTCGCACTCTTCACTGAGAATAATTGATGACATATGTCCGGTGTATACCAAACATCATAAAGTATAGCGTCATTCGAAATACCATTATAATTCATAGAAACTCGAATCGTTCCACTACCATAGGCAAAAAATTTTGAGCCATTTGCGAGTTCTACATGTTGAGGCACATTAAATGGTTTATATGTTTCAAAGTTTAATTTATTATGCGTCATATGAAACGATGCTCCACTATCCCATGTCCAACCATCAACATGATCAACATCATTCTTAAAATTAGCACAAGCTGAAAACGCACCTGTTTTTCGATTTTGTTCCACCTCATTGGATTTCATTTTACGTGGTTGCATTTGCGGACATTTATATGCAGGATGTCCTCTTTGTTGACATTTGTAACACTTCCACGGGAAATAATCTTTATCTTTTTCATTATTCTTCGTATTTCTAGTATTTTCTGGAATTGACGTACTTTGACTTTTGTTACCAGTTCCATTGATAAATTTCTTCTTTCCGAAGGTACACTTTGTTTTTGCTGAAAATGCCCCTTTTTCTCCAAGCATTGACGTTGCTTTGGAACGAAGTTCAATGGTACACAATTTTTCAATCAATAAATTGACATTTTGTTGTTTTACTTCGATTGCTTCCCACACATTTCTAAACTCATTGTAATCTGGACCAAGTGTCGACATAATTCGACCAATTAACAATTTTTCGGACATTACTGATTCTTCGTGCTTCTTTAATTCATTGTTGACATCGTAGAATAATGACTGCATCTTTGCAATATGCATGCTAATATCGTCAGACTCATTACGTTTAAACGTGAAAAATTCTTCCATAAGCATGTTCAAACGTTGTACTGTACTACGTTCAAACCGTGTACATAAACGTTCCCAGATTTCTCGCGCTCTTGTTGATCCTAACACAAGCTGAACATAATTCTTGCCCAATGCTCTCGCAATTATACTGGCCGCTTTAGAGTTCTCAGCCTTATATTTTGCGAGTGCTGCATCTTGAACTGTCTTTTGAGTCACATCTTCTTTAGTCGATTGTACTGGTTCTACATATTTTCCTAATACAAGATCGTCTAATCCTTCAGCTTCGAGCACTAACAATACGTGCCATTTCCATTGTGGCCAATCTTCTTCATGTTCGAGCTTATCAATTTCATATTTATGCGTACTCATAATGAATATTTTCTTTAATTTTATAAATTACAAGCACAAGTTGAACGTATCTGGGCCCATAATCTGATAAATTATTGCTAGTTGAACACAAAAGAACTCGTTATATTACTGAATAACACTATTTTAATAATAACTTTTATATTTTATGATTTTACTAAGTTGACATTTTTGTCTTAAGAAATCATTGTTCTTCTTTTTTCTTTCGGCTAACTTGATCTTGAATGTCTAATTTTAATTTTATTCAACAATATATAGTTATATTTACATGAATATGTATTAAACACATCATTTTTATTAAAATAAAACATATTTATTCAAAATCTTTATAATAGATTTTTCCTTTAACAAGATACAAGTATAGGTTTCTGAACGTGACAGCTGTTACTAGTTGTACATTGTCATCATTTTTTGGCAGAATTAATGACAATGTAATCAACTTTAATCAGTAGGAGAAGTAAAACTGAAGGTATGACGTCACACAAAATTAATTAAATTTAAAAAAAAATTGTATTTCAAAAACTATTCCCAATTAGGGAAGCAGGAATTACGAATTATTTTAAGTAAAAAAGATTTAAATAAAAGTTGTAGAGCATAAAATTCTGCATCTGCATCAATAAGCAAAATTAATTTAATCCAACCTAACCTAAAAATTCTCATAGAATAAAATTAGATTTTCCAAATCAATAAAATACTGTCAACGGAAAAATATTGTAACTAACACGTGTGTTAATTGACGATTAATGACCTCAACAAAATGTTTCAATCATTAATTGCCCTCATTAACGAACACACTTTTTTTAATAGGTTTCGACTTCATAATTTAATACATTAGTCCGGAACTATTTCTTTAGATTTTCTATTATTCTTGTTTTTTGTTACACTTGGAGTGAGGACCGAAATATGTTATTTTAATAGGTAGATTATTAATTATTGTTGGTCTATATTGTTTGTATTTACTACATTGAAAGATGTAGTGATTTAAGTCCGCAATGTCTGCATTTTGGCATTCACATTTATTTGAATTTATAATTCGTAATGGGGAGTTTAGTCATGTTGAAATGTAATGATTTTTTCACATTACTGCAACACTATACATGCAATATTACTATTAATGCAATGCCCGCAATACTATGACATATGCAGCATCTTTGGTTCGCCGTAGTTGTCCGCTACGAGCGCTAGTTTAGAATGAAAACATGAACGTATGTCTTCTATATTTGATATTGAAACGTCAAATTCAATGTCAAATCGCAAAAAGCAAATTATTTTATTTTAAATATTTAAGTGTAAAACCTAGAAAATACGATAAACACAGAAATTAATGGGTCGATTCTGTTCACATCTGTAAATCTTACAGGTCTATAAATTTGTAAATAATGAACAAAATCGCAACGAAAACTACCACTCTTATGCATAATTTTATATTAATCAACAAAAATAGATGCGTTTTTGTCAGGTTTTTACAAATTTACAGATCTGTAAGACTTACAGATGTGAACAGAATCTACCCATAAATTGTTAAGTGTCAAATGTAAACAGGTGGCCATGTATTGCTTCTGTCTCTTTCTATGAAGCACGTTTTGGACACGTATGACGAGACCTAATTCGCACATAGTTGATGTTAGATGTTAGTACGCCGTAATTGCGGGAAGAAAATATTGCAAAAGTTTAACTATCTTTTTGGACGCTATTTTTAAAAAAATAGAAACGCTTTAGATTTAATAATATTTGAACATATAAAAAAATCAAAAATTCGAAAACTAATGCCCAGTCTACATATCATTATTATTGTTTATAAGATTATCCTTTTCCTTCTGATATTTCGGTATATTCATTTTGCTAAATAAAATTGTATTGTTTTTTACACAATCAAACATATTCTGCTGAAGAAATTAGTATGTTCCTTCCGCTATTGTTAATTTTGCCAGTCGACTCGCTTCTTCATTACCTTTTATATGATGGCGACCAAGTGACCTCTGATCCAAGCTATTTATATATATATATATATATATATATATATATATATATATATATATATATATATATATATATATATATATATATATATATATATACGATTTTTACAATATTCTATCATATCCAGAATATTGTAGATTATGGTATTATTGTGACGAAAACCTAGATAGTTTATTTTTTAATGTTTTTATTGAGTAAGGAAAAGTAAAATTTATTTACGTAGCATGATAACATACGTTGTTCTGTAATGGGGTACATTTTATGAGAGAAGTTTATACGGGCGTTTAAAATTGGAAAATGAATAAATAAATAAATATATCATCACGGCATATTACCCATTGCGGGGTCTGCCAATCTGCTTTTTACACAGAATCCGGTAATGATGATGACATATTTGTACCGTGTGGGCGTGTACCAGGCGTCACCCCACGGGGACTTATTTCTGGCGTGGAAAGTGCACCACAGGGATCAATTTTATGCCATTTAAAATTTGAAGTATTTGGCGTCGGTCATGATCGAACCCGGTTCCCCAGATTCGCGACCAGACTCTCCGGCACGCTGCCCCGAGACCCCATGTTATAATTGGAGGTGTATTCTTATGAGACCAGTAGGAATTTGTCAAGAATTCAGTTGCTAACATTGTTAGTTTCTCATTAATGGGGTAATTTATTATTATTTTTCTTGTTATAATATTTTTTCTGCTAACTGCATTCTGCGAATATGTAGCGGCTGTGTAGCACATTCTACTTGTAGACTACAGTTGGGAGTTGATTTGAATGTTCTTATACATATTCGTAATGCTTTATATTGAATTTTATCCAATTTGTGCAGTAGTGGATTTGACGCTGATCCGTATACTATACTGCCATAGGCCATAGTCTAATATAGATCTTATGTATGACTTATAAAATATAATATATAAATATAACAGGATCTGCACCCCATTTTAATTCATTGATGATTCTGAGAATGTTTACTGCATTCTCACACTTACTTATTATGTATTCGATTTCTGCTTTCCATGATAATTTAGTATCGCGATATATTTATACTAAAAATTTTATTACGGATGTGATTTGTATGTTATAATTTCCTAGGTTAGTTGTATTTGGTGTATTGTCTGTGCCGAGTAAAAATGAAAACTTTTGTTTTATTTTGTGACAGTTCCATTCCTTTATTAAAAAGCCATTTTTCAAGAATGAGGAATGCTTTATCTATTTCAGCTCTGCATTCCCACAGATATTTGGATGTTGAATATATACAGAAGTCATCAGCGTACGTCATAATTTTGGTTGATTGGGGAAGTAAATTAAAAATATCTAGGCAGTATATATATATATATACAGGGTGTAAATGAAATAAGTGCATTAAATTTAACCAGTAATGTAACTCGACGAGAGCAACAATATTTATTAATAACTTTTTTTTCTTAGTCTTTTAGATTTTGAGTTAAAATTCTTTAAAGATTTGTTGCATATTTCGTTACCCGCCTATGGAGAACAAAGAGAACAAATGGCTGCGCTGCCGTATTTAAGTGAGATACAAACAGCTCAAAAATTCTCGGTTATCGGTTACACTTACAGTCACAGTAATTAATAAACGAATCAAGGGAAATAACATTATTATTAATTAATACGTAATAGTACAATTTTTAAAATAAATAAATTTAAATTTTGGATAACAAAAGTATAAAGTTGTGTATTGAACCAGGCTTTTAATCACATGTGAATAGTGGAAGACAAGGAGAAACGAGGTAACGAGACGAAGAGCAAAAGCATAGTTATTAGGCTATGAGATGATTATTTATCGTCGATAAATCATAATAGTTTAAATACGTCATTCAAAAAATGTAAGTACAAACTTTTGTCCATTTAAAAGAGGTACATAAGTACCAATAATTAGTCGTCCATTTATTGTTCCCCAAACATTTTTTAATGAAAATGTTTACAGCATTTTCGTCTGTCGAGATGTGTATTGTGCATAATAAATACACCTTCCCAAGTAAATTCAGTCTCATTAATGAACATAATGAGCCATTTCCAAAATTGAAGTCTGTTATGTGCTGAAAACATAGAACTTTTTGCACATGTTATGGATATAACTGTTGCTTTTTTAAAAATTGTCATATGTGACACTCCGTATTGTGATGTGATAAAGATGTAGAAGATTAGCAAATGTGCGAATATTAAGAACATAATGATTTGGTGATGATTTGGAAACGCTCCGTGTAAATGCGTTGGCAACTCCATGACACTGTCTTTATGTCAACCGTGATGTCAAGTAAAATAAACCATAGGTAAGTAATTACAATGTCTGTGTACTCGCATTTTGACAGAATTTTACCTTATAAACAAGTTTATTACTAATGTTAAAATTTAATTGCAACAATTGACAGGACTGTCAATTGCTAAAACAAAATTTTTCATAGCTATTGCTACTGCATTCAATTATCACAAAAATATTTGGAACGACTCGTCAATTTACGGGGTGGTAAAAATGCTAAAAAAATATGGGATTTCGAGAAAAAGTTATTAAGAAATATTGTTGCTCTCGCCGAGTTATATTACTGGTTAAATTTAATGCACTTATTTCATTTACACCCTGTATATATATATATATATATATATATATATATATATATATATATATATATATATATTAAATAGGAAGGGACTGAGTACGTCTCCTTGGGGTAAGCCTTGCATAATGCATCTTGGTGCTATTGTGCTATTCTGAATCTTAACAGAGAGGACTCTATTTGACATAAGTGACATGACAGTGTTTATTACTGTGTCCGGGATTTTTATTGTTTTAAGTTTACTTTTCTACAAATCTACTATAACACCAGGGTTAAAAAGTGACAGATCATTATTACTTTTAAGACAAGTGTCAAAAGCGAATTAGTTGCCTTGGTAATGACGAATGGAACAACAAATTGAAATTGTCAAAAAATTATTAGAAATGCAAATTTATATGAAAAAATAGTGTTTGTAGAAAAAATAGTGTGTGATATACGTGTTAAAAATGATTTTATTTTGTTTGAAAGTTTGGAGCACTCCGCTTCACGTCGTGTTCCAAAATTCCTTCCCACAAAATAAAATGTTACTTTTAACACATATCATAAATAACTATTTTTAATATATGTAATATCATATGCGCTTTTAATGTCATTTATGTTCTTTAGTTTTCTTTCAAACGTTTTTTGTATATACATGATGTTAGGTAATAGGATGATACGGTACTGGTGCTCAATTCCACAGCCAAGCGTTCTCAAACCAAATATGTGGTCGTGGAAACACATGATACCGTGTTTGCACTACAGCTCCCTAATTCCGAAGCCATGTATTATCAGCCCACCAGTAGTACCTGTAGATGAGTCTGCAGCCGAAGCACAAACAATAATTACACATCGGGGTGCATACATAGTGAAACGTCTACAATTTGGAGTAAGTATCGCACCAGGAATATTTCAAAATGTCATGGATGAACTACTACAAAATATACCCGGTGTAACGCCATATTTTGACGACATATTAATCAGAGCTACGACGATGTTTCAACTCACAGAAAGAGTAAAACAAGTACTACAAAGATTTAAAGAAAGAGGACTACGAGCAAACCGAGACAAATGTATTTTTGGTGTCACATCCGTAGAATTCCTAGGATATCGAGTAGACAGAGAAGGTATTCATCCTGCCGAATCCAAAGTAAAAGCAATCAAGAACGCACCTACCCCAAAAAACAAATTAGAACTTCAAGCTTTTCTGGGCCTACTAAATTTCTACAATGGGTTCCTTAAGGATAAGGCAACCATCGCAGAACCACTACACAGATTGTTGGATAAGTCAACAACATGGAAATGGACTTCTGTACATGAAGACAGCTTCAATAAGGTAAAAGAACTTTTATCATCAGAAAGTGTTCTTGTTCCTTTTAATACAGAACTACCAACAACCCTGACATGTGATGCATCGCCGTATGGTATTGGAGCCGTACTAAGTCAAACACAACCAGATGGAAGAGATGCTCCTGTCGCGTTTGCCTCAAGAACGCTTACGACAACGGAACGAAACTACGCACAAATCGACAAAGAAGCATTATCTTTAGTTGCAGGCGTAAAGAAATTTCATCACTTTCTGTATGGTCGACCATTCACTCTTGTAACCGACCATAAACCACTTCTGGGTCTTTTCAAGACATCCAAACCAACTCCAGACATCATCTCTCCACGTATGTTGCGTTGGTCGATCATGTTACAGTCATATGACTGTAAGCTTGAATATCGTCCGGGACCAAAGATTGCAAATGCTGATGCCCTAAGTCGTCTACCTTGCCCATTCCCAGACATTCCAGTTCCAGAACCATCAGAAGTTTACTTCACTGAAACTCTAACTCAATCACCACTCACTGCATCTGATCTAGGTAAATTAACAAAAAAAGATCAAGTTCTATCTAAAATTTTTACATGGGTGGGAAGGGGATGGCCTGCCAAAACAATTGAAGGTTTTGAGGCATTTTCTTTAAAACAACATGAGATTTCTATTCATAAAGATTGTCTATTATGGGGACATCGTGTGATTATTCCAAATGATGCACGGAAACGAGTACTTCAAGAGCTACACATCGCACACCCAGGTATTGTTCGTATGAAAGCTCTAGCTCGCTCATATGTATGGTGGCCGAACATCGATATAGATATCGAAAATTTTGTAAAGGGATGTGGGCCATGCCAAGAATCGCGACATGCTCCACCTAAAGCACCTATTCATCCTTGGGAAACACCACGAAATCCATGGTCACGTTTACATATAGATTTCGCAGGCCCATTTCAAGGTGAAGAGTTCCTCATAATTGTGGATTCTTATTCAAAATGGCTAGAGGTAAAACGCATGTCTTCAACAACAAGTGCTGCTGTTATAAAAACACTGCGTGAGTTGTTTGCAACACACGGTATTCCTGATTCAATAGTATCAGATAACGGACCTCAATTTACATCGAACGAATTCCAATCATTTGTAAAACGAAATTTAATTAGATCAATTCTAGTATCACCATATCATGCAGCCAGTAATGGACAAGCAGAGCGAATGGTTCAAACAACAAAAGGGTCACTAAAACGAATTCTTAATGGAAACTGGAATCAAAGGTTAGCAAATTTCTTACTTGCTCAACACATCACGCCGTCAACGACTACTGGATTTAGTCCAGCAGAACTACTTATGGGCCGAAGAATAAGAACATGTTTAGATAGATTGCATCCTGACTACAGCCTAGACCAACAACTGAAGAAAGATGAAGAACTCGCAAGTCATCTTGAAAACAGAAAAATTCGACAGTTCAACATTGATGAACCGGTTTATGTCAGAAGCTATGGAGCTACGTCTCCATGGGTGCCAGCAACTATACAAAGACAAACAGGACCAGTTTCCTATGAAGTGAGAACATCGGAGGGACAATCCATTCGACGCCATGTGGATCTGATGGCAGGCCGAACACCATCAGATGAAGCTGAAAATTCAACGTCACCTATACCAGTGATTTCAGAAGAACCTACTGCATCTTCATCTTTACCACCACAACCTTTACAAACCACGCCACGAACAAAAAGGACGATAAAACAACCTGCACACATGAAAGACTATGTCACCAGCTAGGAAGAAGGAGTGTTGTATATTAAAGTTATCCATGATATGTTTTGTTTTGGAATTCAAGTAGCTGTCATAATATTCTAAAATAATCCAATTGTCTGTTATTTATTAAAATATAAATAATATTATATTCTGTGTATTCCTGTTTAATTTTATGTTGTACAAGACATAATATTGGCAGGGATGGCCTGCCAAAACAATTGAAGGTTTTGAGGCATTTTCTTTAAAACAACATGAGATTTCTATTCATAAAGATTGTCTATTATGGGGACATCGTGTGATTATTCCAAATGATGCACGGAAACGAGTACTTCAAGAGCTACACATCGCACACCCAGGTATTGTTCGTATGAAAGCTCTAGCTCGCTCATATGTATGGTGGCCGAACATCGATATAGATATCGAAAATTTTGTAAAGGGATGTGGGCCATGCCAAGAATCGCGACATGCTCCACCTAAAGCACCTATTCATCCTTGGGAAACACCACGAAATCCATGGTCACGTTAGGGGTAGGATTCTGTAACTCATCCGTTATCAAATGGTTCCGTTATCACTATGGTTACATAGAAAATGACATTTTATTTGACAACTATGACGTAAGTATGCCAATCATCTTATAAAAAATAAGTTGCTATAGTGATAACGGTACCGTTTGATAACGGACGAGTTACAGAATCCCACCCCAGAACCGTCTGATGGAAATTTTCAAGACGTCCCTCGGTTTTTATTACCAAAAATCAAGGAGAATCAATCATAATACCGACATCATTGCTCAAAAACTCTCCAAGCTACTCTTTCTCGAAATTGCGGTAAAACAACGGACTCGTGACCTGATTTTTGCCTCCATCCTGAAACATTGCAAGATCCGAGAGCAAGTACTACTTAATCATGAATCACCAGACATAGTCACTGACTTGGTGAAGAAGCATAGGCGTGCGCAGAACTTTACTTTTGTGGGTGCCAAAATGAATATGTAGAATTATTATTATAAATAAAGTAATAAATGTAAATGGGGTCATTTATTTCACCATTATTACTTCAAAATACCGAGAAAAACAATAAATAAAATATATATTATAGCAACATGAACAAAATAATAATATAAAAACTTTATATTTTCAATATTACGAGGGTTGTTCTTTTTCCGCCGAGCGTAATAAAGTAATATACAATTTACTTGCAAAACACATTTATTATTAATTTTTTAAGGCATTACCCTCCACAATCAATACATTTTTACATCTGTGAAAACCAGTCTCTAAAGCATTTTCTCCAATCCTCCTGCGTTTGTTTTTTATTGTATTTTTAAATGCGCTACTTCGGCCGATGTAAAACATAAACCCCGTAACTTATCCTTTACACGTGGAAATAAAAAGAAATCATTAGGCGCCAGGTCTAGACTATACGGCGAATGACCCATTATTTCAATTTTTTGGGCATTCAAATAATCAGTCGTTCGAGCAGCAGTGTGCGGCGGAGTGTTGTCTTGATTCAAGATAATTCTTCCCCGTTGACGTTTTTCGCGAACATTTTGGAGAACTTGAGGCAAACAAACGGTAGTGTACCATTCAACTGATTCGAGCTGTGACTGTCGCACTGAGCAGACATGTTATGTGTGCGCTCGTCTTGCTTTGTCGGTTAGACACGTTTTTTTGCATTTGAGTGTTTCTGAGTGATTTTCGGGTGCACGGGTGCATTTTAACCCAGTTCGGGTGTGTTTTTCGACTGCGGGTGTGTGCGATCCATCCAAGGGCTGGGATAGCTGCACTTTGAAGGTAGGTGGCTTTGCCACAGTTTCTTTTTTTGCCTAGCTGATTGTCTTGTTCCTGGCTCTTCGTTTAGAGCATAGTCCATCAGATTAGTAAACATAGTCGTTATAGGGTTTAGCCCCGTAGATTATTCTGCTATTGGGTTTTTTCTTGCTACACACGGTGTCAGTAACAGTTCTTTACGCGTAGTTTGGCTACTCGCCACTAGGGAATCCGCTAATTTGATCGGTCGCCGCATCAGCTAACTCTGCTACTGTCCGTCAGAGGGCAGGGCGCGAGTCTTAGTTGACATGGCGAGAGAGAGCGTGGGTGAGATGAATGTTGGTGAAGTCGTTGCTGTTGGATCTAAGGAGGGGAATAAGCGGAAGCGAACATCGACGTATACCAGTGGTGATGTGCTGTCCGAATATACGTCTGCTGTTCTGTGCGGTGAGAAGGGGCACCTTGCGAAGAATTGCCAGAGAAAAAAAGGTTGTCGTAACTGTATAGTAGCCAAAAAGGATAGTGCGCATGGGGTATTATCGAGGGACTGTCCGGAGTACATGCGAGGCGGTGAGAATGAGGGCGCGTATTACCGCTGATTAATAGAATGCATGCGCATTATTCAGTTGAATTGAGGGAGATCATGTCTGACGCGGGTCAAGGGGTTGTTAGCCGATCGCATTGGGATATCCATGCTGCAGGAGCCCTATGCGGTCGAAACAAGTGTTTGTAGCCTGCCGTACGCTATGCGAGTTTACTCGCATACGGGTGGGAGGATGCCCAAGGCGGCGGTAGTCGCCGTTGACGTCATGGTGATCCCTGAGGTGGTCACATACACGGAAGTCTGTGCAACCATACTTGGGCTTTTAGGTAGATTTCTTTTTTGCTCGTTGTTTTGTCGATTTGAGAGGGGGGGGGATGTCAGGCTTGATCTCGACTCCTTACGCAGGGTGATTACGAAGGAGGCTAGGGGATTCAGCTGGAATGAAGTGTAGTCGGCAGTCTATGCAATGGCTGTTGGCAAGTCACCTAGCTTAGATGGGGTCGATGCTGTAACTCTTCGTCATGTATGGGCGACACTGGGATTCTACGTGAAATGGATGTTTGACGCCCCGCCGTTGTGGAAAAAAGGCCGTGCGGTGGTGCTCCTCAAGTCGGAAGACAGAGTGAGGGACGATTCTAGTTCGTACCGCCCGATTAATTTGCTGAGTGTCTTCGGCAAAGTACACGAGCAGATGCTTGTCGGGAGACTTGCTCCTCTGTTGGATGGCTTGCACAAGGATCAGTTTGACTTCCGGCCAGGAAGGACGGTCGAGGACGTGTGGGTCCTGGTGAAGGAGACGATGTCGACTTGCACGGGGAGATTCGTGTTGGGGGTTTTTATTGATTTTAAAGGCGCGTTCGACCATTTATTGTTAAACACGATCTTAACGGGTTTTCAAAAGTTAGGATTCGCGGAGATTGGGTTATGGGCGGACTTCTTTCTGGAGAAGCGTATTTGTTCAATGGGTAAAAGAGAGGTTGCATGGAGGAATGTAGAGCGAGGTTGTTCTCAGGCGAGCATAAGTAAACCTGTATGTTGGAATACTTGTATGGATGGGCTTATGTGGGAGCTGGAGACCGCAGGAGGCAATTCTGTCGCCTATGCCGATGATTTGCTCCTTCTTGTGGAGGGTGGAAGCAGGCTGGCGCTGGAGTGAGGGACCTCCCGTCTCCTCGCGCTCGTCTTAGTGTGAGGCGCACAGGTAGGTGTACCTGTCTCTGGTTCTAAGTCTGTAAGGGTCTGAAGGGTAGGTTGTCGGCGAACCGACCACCAGTAGTGCGAGATGGGGGAGTGAGTCTGCGCCATGTGCCCAGCGTACGATATCTGGGAGTAAATGTGAGTGCAGGTATGAATTTCGGAGTGCATCTGGAGTTAATGCATGCAAAAGTGGTGAGAGTGGTCGGCATGTTGAGAAGGGTGTTGAGATGGGACTAGGATTGGAAAAAAACGCATGCAGGGTGTTATTTAAAAGATTATTTGTTAACTTTATGCATGCAGTGTGTTGTGCGAAGTAGTTGAGTTTCGGTGTGGCAGGGAATTAATTAACAGGTGTGAAAGGGTAGCTTTGTATGCATGTATTCGGGTATGCAAAACTGTTAGTACGGAGGCGATGTAGATACTAATGAGGGAGTTGCCGTGGTGGTTGGAGGTGAAGAGAAAGGCGTGCATGTATGAGGTAAAGCACGGAATTGGACTAACAACCATGGATCTGGAAACAGGTGGGAAAGTTAAGGTTCTGAGCCTAGCCCAGGCTAAGACCCTGTCGGTTGGAAAGGCCATTGACGCGTGGCAGCGGGGACGCGTCGGACAAGGGTAGGGTAACCTACTCCTTTGTCCATGATGTCTGATTTGTCGGCCGGTGTCGGTGGTGCGAGAGAATTGAAGTATGACTGTGGTCGGGCGTATGAGAGCTGGCTGCATGTTCTCTGTGACTGCACCATACTGGACGACGTTAGGGATCTGGTGGCGATGGGGGTTCGAAGTCAGGGGGGGTGTTAGATGTCTCTGGGGTTTTAGATATGGAGGAAAGCTACAAGGCAGGAATTTGATCAGGAGGCATTTGACAGGCGTTTGAAGAGGCGGGGACAGGAGAACGCCGGAGGAGAATAGTTGTTTCGGTCTTGGATGATTGGTGTGGCAGTTGAATGAGAGAGAGTGTGATTAATGCTGGGTTGAGCGACGGGGTGAAAGATGGATGATTCTGGTGTGAAACTTGAATGGGAGTGTTCAAGATGCCACTACGCTGCAGTGGTGAGTACTTGCACACTTCATTGGGCCAAGAGTGTGGAAACCTGGTGGTACTGGATCAATTAGCTTTGTCTTCTCCTAAGGGCCGCCAGGTGAAATCAAGGAAGTGGCGACTCCCCTACCTTGGAGCTGGCGACACTTATGCTTGGCTTGTAAGGGCCTATTTAAGTAGTTGTTGGGGATGGGGTGGTGGTGCTGCTGTACATCACCAGGGATGGTAGCGTCGGTGCCATTGCTACCTCAGCTTTGTATCAGTGAATCCTCCACCGGAAGGTTAATCTGGTATTCCGTGGCGCTGACCGTACCCGGGGAATTAATACCCGGTCGGCGTAATGGGAGGCGCGCTGTGGCCTGCAGCATGCGCGATGACGGAGGGCAGTGGTTTCAAAAGGCATATGCTGCTTGGGGGTACTACGCCACTTTTGCGGGTGAGCTGCATGACTATACAGCTCGGGTACTAGACTACATAGCTAATAGGGTATGGATGGTTACCCGCCCCCACCAGTGGGCCTCAACCGGGCTTGCACCCGGGGACAGGGATCACTTGGCAGCGAACTCGTAGTCAGAGCTTCGGCTCTTACGCGTCTGATTAAACGCTATTCAATCCCTGTTTTTATGGTTTGCCGAATGTAGCGCCGAAAGGCGGAACATTCCGACATTGTTGTACCATTCAACATTAACAGTATGATCCTCTAGTGATACAGTGCAAACATGTCCAATAATTCCAAAAAATGTGGCGACCATCTTTTTGCTTGGGTTTTTTTTGCGAATAACTTTTGTTGGAGCCGACTCATTTTTAAAGACACAAAATGTCGCATTTTTCGACATCATAGCAGTATAACTGCTTCGTCACCTCTAATGAAGTTGCATACCAAATGAAACGATCCATTCTCAAAGCGATCTAGAGTAGATCTACACCATCTCAAACGGTTGTTTTTTTGACTGTAGTCAAATTGTGGGGTATCCAACGAGAACAAAGCTTACGTACCATCAAATGTTAGTCTAAAATGGTTTCAATTGTTTACACACAAATCTTTAAAGTTGCTTATATATTCCTGACAGTAACATGCAGGTTCTCTTTAATCATATTCTGAACAAGACCA
The DNA here is from genome assembly GCA_963082715.1 of Harpalus rubripes. Lineage (NCBI taxonomy): Eukaryota > Metazoa > Arthropoda > Insecta > Coleoptera > Carabidae > Harpalus > Harpalus rubripes. Next base: position 41,328,821 of record OY720450.1, read on the forward strand.
ATGTTCTTTTCAGTAACTGCCGTTTTTGGCTTAGGAGCTCGAAAACTGTCATTTAATGAAAGTCGGCCACGCTGAAATTCATTGTACCACCGCTTTAAGGTGCCTAAGAAACACGACTTGTCACCAAACATTCGATAGATTTCCTCGAAATATTCTTGATCTAAATCCACGCTTGAATTTGTAAAAAATCACTGCTCTTTGCCCATTTCATTGATTTCTAGACTAGTTTAAAATGTCAAATAAAGTTTGCTTCAAAATATCATATCCTACTAAATAGGCTCAGTGGAAAGAGAACAGCACTTGTATTATTATATTAGGGGGTGGCATAGCACCCATGTCACCCACCGTGCGCACGTCTATGTGAAGGAGGCCGCGGGTCACACAGGACGAGTAGTAGGAGAGGTTTCCCGAAAATTGTCGGTTACATGAAGACGGAATACTGTTATCAAAAGTTACCGGTGGTGTATCTGAACGAGTCAAAATTTATCGAGTTAAATACAAATGAAGAATTCGACAACCTCCCGATGGTGGATATTTCACCTCTGAGTTCTGGGGGTATTTATTCGAAGGCAGACATGGAGGCGTTTCAGCATAACTTGCTCTTTTTAAATGAAAGGAAGGCCATCATGGATTTAGTGATCCGCAGAGTTGCGGAGGCTGAAGTGGAAGCCCAGGGGTATCATCTACCCAACATGTATAGTCAAAAAGAGTTCAGCGCGCTGGCCATGGACGCTGCCGAGGAGGTATGGGTTTCCCTCTCTAAGGTGGGGAACGTATTCTCAGTGGTTGCGGCGATCTATACTACGTGGCCCATTTTGGTCTACATTACAAGCGTGGTCATGAACTGTTGGACCATTCGCAAAGCCACTCAGCATCAACACCGAGAGCGCTCAATCTTTTTTGCGAGTCTTTGGCATGCGTTGATAAACCGCTTCCTTTTGGCTTATCTAGTGACACGGCCGCCAACACCATACCATACCAGGAAACTGAAAGATTAGACCGGGTGGTTATTGTCTAGGAACCACCCAGACCAGCAGCCCGTGCAGCCCAAGTATCCGCATCCATTCAACTGCTCAGAACACCCCTATCCCCGGTTTGACATTTTACCCATCTATTGTATTAAGAATTAGCTTAACAGGGTAAACGAACTAATATTTCCAGTTTGATGTGAATTATTCCTCTGCTAGGTTATAATTAAGTGGGGGGCGTAAATGTAACAATTGGATAATTTTGCAAAATTTGCTTTCGTAACTAGCCGCGTTTAAATTGACGTTTTATATTAATATCAGCTATTGCGTTATATTGCCGAGTATGCAATTAGTTTGATTACCGAGGACTAAAGATGATAGTGGCGGCCAGGCGAATTCATTCTCAGTCCAACCGTTTAGAGTCTAGTATATTGTTAAACTATTAATTTGAAAAATTTAATTTAATACTTATTTTCAACTTAGTATAATTTGCATTGTAATTTTTATTTATTTATCTACTTGGTTATTATAAACCTATATTTCTTTCTAAATTGTTCATAATAATTACTGTGCTACCTATACCCAGTGCAGAGATCAACTTGCCAGCCGACGCAACGGACAGCAGTCGCGATTGTTACAATGGGAATATAATGAGGCAGTGTCCTTATTGAGTTTTAATAAAATAAAGGCATTATAAAGTGCTCCTGCCAGGATGGAATTATAGTATTGGAGTACAAAATATTATTAATATAGTGAATGTTATCCATGCCAGGTGAAGTGTTTCTGCGTGTTTTAGTGTATTTTTTAATTCATTAAATGTTATGGGCATTTCTAGTGGGTGATTATCGACTGCATTGTCTTTGTTTTTAGGTAAGTCTATATAATCTGGGATAAGTTTAAATAAAAATTCATACATTAAGTTTTCGAAAGGAAATGATCCCGTTCATGGGTTTTTATAGTTGTTAAATATTCTTACTTTTCTCCACACTACAGTGATTGGGGTGTTCTTATCTAAAGAATCACAAAAAGAGGACCAATTCTCTTTACGTTTTTACCTTCCGTCACCTTTAGGTAAGAAAGGTATTGTCTTTGGTCAAAAAATTCGGTGGTGAGTTTTTGATGAATAAGCAATATGATTTTACTATTTTTACGATGATGTCTATATGTGTATGTATGTATGTGTATGTATCTGTTTGACAAAAATTTCGTCTGCAATAACTTTAATACTACAATTCCAAAAATTTACATCCATATTAAGAGCTGATTAGATTTTTATTATAATTGGGCAACCGGAAGTACCCTCATTTGTAAATTTTAACAGTTTTTCTTGAAAAAATGATGTTAAATATAATTTTTTCACATTTAATGTTATTATAAATATTAAAGAATGTTTCATTCTCTATACGATTTAACTGCATTTTATACTTCATATTAAATGGTTAATGAGTAAAAAAATTATAAAGAAATTAAAAATCATAAATTAGCCAGCTATGCTATAACTCTGAAAACAGCTGCCATATATTAAGAAAATTTTTATTGAAAGGTGTCAGTGTCAAGTTCAATTGATATGTATGTTTGTATTATAATTTTACTGGAAGTTTTCTGGCAAATATTGTTATTTTCTTCTGTGCTTTTTATACGTATTTTTACGTTTTTAAAAGGCTTAGGTGCGTTGTTGATAACCGGTATAGATTTTTCTGCAGCTTAATTTATCATATGTATAAAATTATTAGCCTTCGAAGTGTCCTTAGCGAGGCCACACGAGAATACAAGCCTGAATGCTCAATTCGTGACGTCACTGCTAGCCTTTTGCTGTCACACCACGCCTCGAACGACAGCAGTGTAGCATACGAAATATACGGAATTTCAAACAAATAGGATTGTAAAATGTGATTTATTAAAGATATACAATTCGCAAATAACTATTCAAATATTATATAATAACTATATGATATGCATACCTAAACAAATTAAATAAAATATGAATTATAAATGGCCTATATATACTCCTTAGCGAGGCCACACGAGAATACAAGCCTGAATGCTCAATTCGTGACGTCACTGCTAGCCTTTTGCTGTCACACCACGCCTCGAACGACAGCAGTGTAGCATACGAAATATACGGAATTTCAAACAAATAGGATTGTAAAATGTGATTTATTAAAGATATACAATTCGCAAATAACTATTCAAATATTATATAATAACTATATGCATACCTAAACAAATTAAGTAAAATATGAATTATAAATGGCCTATATATATATACAAATAAACGTATGTTTTACTTTAAATTATTTATTGTTGTTTAACTAATACAAGAAATAATAAAAATAACAAATTAAAATAATATAACATAGAACATAATATCAAAATAATAATAAAATTAAAAATGAATGACATACATATAGGTACGCATATTATATATTTAAAATAATCATTACTTTGGAATAAAATACATTTAGGTGCCCCGAAATTTATTTTTTGCTAAACTGCTTTTTATTCAAATTTGTTCTTTACAGTTTTCCCTATAATTATTAAGTAAAATGTCAGAAATATCAATTTAGCCGTGTTACCGTAATTGCTCCTGCATATTGGCACACAGCATTTTAAAACCATTTGTGCAATTTTCTTTAATGAAAAACAATCAGAATTTAACGTTCCGTGCTGCGCTGTGTCGTGCGTCCAGTCGCGCTGACTGCTATAGCTCTACTGTTTTTATAAGGCTAAACTAGCGCGCTGGCTTTCTAGTTTGTCGTGACGCATTGAGCAGGGATAAGCATTCAGGCCTGTATTCTCGTGTGGCCTCGACCTATGCAGAGCAGTCAGTCTATTGCATTTAATCATACGGTGTGACGATGGTCACTAGAATTGGATTTAATTTTCGTGTTTAGCATTTAGTGCTAAAGTTTCTAAGTTCAATTCGAGGTTCAAATCTCACCAGTAAAAATGTTTTTTTATATTTTTATTATTTATGTATTGGTTGAAATTACGCATACAATGTAATTGTTTGGTTATATTGTATGTCGTTTGTTGTATTTTTGTTTAAAGTTGCTAATATTAATTTGTTGTTTTTCTGTCAGGTACCACGCGGTCGAGTGACTAGCATGCTCGACTAGCGCGCTAGGGATCGTGGGTTCGATCCCACATAAGTTTGTATTTTCTTAAATTCTTTTTCATTTAAAATAGCAAGTATTTGCAGGATGATTAGTATCATGTTTAAACTTATTTTCGTATTTTTAACGGTTTTTCGGGTTATAAATACGAGCCCAAGCGACAGTTTTATTCAAAGAGAGTGTGTGCTCTCTCAAGAGAGCGTTAGCTCTTCATCGAGAGAGTGTGTGCTTTCTCGTGTGTGCCGTCTTCCGCGAACCTGGTGAGAGCCGGGCGAGCAGTTTGTTAGGACCTTGGCTGCCTCTGACTCAGTGCTGTTGGTGTGCGTCGGCAGCTCGTGAGGGAGTGCAGAAGGTGCATTGTACGGCTACGGCCATCGCCGTAGCCGCATGTTTCCGCACAGTGGGGTTTACCACTGTTTGTTGTAATCGCGATTGTCGATGAGTGTTGGTGTGTCAACACGGCTCCGTTCCGAAATCGCGATTGTTGGTGAGTGTTGTCGAGTGACAACACTGTTACTGTTTTGTTTTTCTCAACTTTGGTGTGTGCTATTGTTGCCCGTTCATTGTTGATCGTTTCTTTTATTGAACGAATCCTGCAAGTATCACTGGTTCACTAGCGATTGTTATGTTAATTTGTTTTGTTATTATTCTCGTTTTAATATATTTTAATAAAATATTAAAATTCATTACATATGATTTCATTGTCAAAAATCGAACTCTGTCTGCACTTAGCTACCCGAGCCCTTTTGGCGTTCAAGCCACCTCTTCTGTGCTGTGTTATCGAACGATCGATTAGCGTCCGAGAAACCCGTTTTGACAGCAAGGAGAACTTCAGAGAATGTCGAGTAAAGTTGACAGGCCAACTTTTTGCCATTACAACAGGAATTATATTTGGGTAACTGTGTAATAAATATTAATTAGACAAATATTACTGTGTAATTAGTGTATGTAATGTAAGTAGTTTTTCTTGTTTGAATAAATGATTATTTTTGATATAAAATTGGTAAATTAAGTGTTCACACCAACGAGCTATAAGTAATTATAGAGTGGCGCATCGCACGCTGAACGCGTACTATACCCGTACCACGAACCAATATACTATAGGACTGCCGACGAGCGATCGGAATGCGTCCCTACTTTTGTCGTCTGCTGTGCGCGAGAGAGATAGCATATGGAGGGCTAGGAATCTACTGTTAGTATATCATATTAAATGAATTTATTTCTATATTGTCCATCGAGTGGCGTAAAACATTTTATTTTTTAAGTATATACACTAAGCTGACTTAAGGAAAGGAAATACACTTTTTATTTAGATAAATACTCTTTATTATAAGTAAAATAAAACACTTTATGATAACAATTAACACATATATTTACGATACAATAAATCGAATGATATGAATTTTAAGGCTAAATTAGCCGTACATATTTTTATATTGATGACAAATAAACAATTTAAATATAATAATAATCAATATAATTTCTGAAAAGTGAAATTAGCATGTAGATTACAATTAAAAATTCTACCTGCTGATTATTTTTATAAAATAAGAACATAACTACGAATAGCTATTAACATACCTAGGAATGTTATGTATCATAACTGCCGCAGATGTCTGTTTGAAATTCGAGCTAGCTAGCGAGGATTTTAGGACATCTCAGGCTTGTTATGATTCATAACATCCGTGGTTTGTTCAATAGTTTATCGGTTTCAGAAAATGAAGACAGTATTAATAAATATTATTTTTTGAAATTATCTCGTTAATGCTACTTTCAGAGTGCTGTGGTTAGCAGAACAATTTTGTTGACATATGTCAATATGACAAATATTCAAATTATGTGCTTTATTTTTCATGTTTATTATTTTAGAATAAAGTAAACCGCATTGAGAACGATACACTAACGTTATCTGTATGTATTAATGAAGAGCATTATATTTTCATTTTATTTTATTTTCATTTTGTAGACCCTTGTTGACAAGTCGGTATCGTAATAATATTACCGTACAGATTCTGTTATTACTTAGTTACCAGCCTACTTTTGTACATGTAAACAATGGATTAATATCCTGAAACCGGTAATAGTACATTAAGATACAAGTTTCATAAGACATGATTTTAGCGCACGCGTCATTCTTAGAAACGAGCGGCTTTCTAAGGGGACAAGTGCGCTGATCGTGGAAAAAATCATGTTTAGCACACGTGAGCATGTCTTTTTCTCACTTGTCCAGTTGGCACACTCGCTTCGCTCGTGTAGCCAATTTCTGGACGCGTGAGAAAAAGACATACTTTGCTCACTTGTACTAAAAATAGCTATTAACAAGAGTAATTTCATTTACTTACTAATTATTTCTCCTAACGATGTACTTGTTTCTAAATCAGCGGTTTCGTCTGGGGGATTTATATCAGACCGTGAATCAGACTTAATTCTTTTTGTAGCTGACTCTACGGTTAAAGCATGTCTCTTTAAAGTTCTTCTTTTATTCACATTTTTGCTCATATATTTCGGGCAGTTTGGAAAAACTGAAGGCACAGCACCTTCTAATAACTTAGGATAACGCAAAGGTATCTGGAGATTAACAAAATATGTAAATTTAAATAACACAATGATAATTAATATCTATAGTCGGATATTAAAACAATATTATTTCGCTATTTTCTTACGTTATTAATTATTTATCTCGTGGTATAAAAATAAATTATCTTTTTAAGAAATTATGATATTTAAGAGCCCACACAAACACCTGCTAGAAATTGTAGTTTTAATACTCACTGTGTTAACTCCATCACTCCATTCAGTAATGATATCAGTATGATTAAAATGTTTTGCACAAACAAAGTCTTTGTTACTTAATAACCTGTCTTTCCGAGGAATTGCACGTTTCCACTTCTGGAAAGTTTCCTCATCTTTGGGCACGGAAAACAAACTAATTTTTTCATTATTACTCCTGTACCCGCTTGTACAGTTAGGCACAAAGCACGCTTTGCCCATAATTAAACAATTACCGTGCAATTACACACTATAAAACGAAAATAAACAGTTTAAATCAGCAATATTCACACAACAGTCAATGGCGAACTGAGAACTGATGCACTCCCTCTGCTATCTTTCTCTAACACGCCGGAGACAAAACTAGGGACAACTGAGGTATAGCAGCAACATACGTCGTTGGCAGTCCTTTATTATATTGGTTCGTGACCCGTACACAGTTGAATGCTTAGGTCGGCGGCCATTACTATAACCGAGCGCTCAGCTCAGACGCTTGTCGCTGCGCTACGCAGTAAAGTTTCAATTGCGATGCGCTCATTGCATTGCACTATTTATTAAAAATGCCCACAAAGTGTGTTGTTACTGAATGTGAAAACAGACAAATTAGAAATAGTTGCAAGTCGTTTCACAGGTAAATTTTATATTCAAAAATTTTAACGCAAAGTTTTAATCAGTGACGGATTTACGATTTTACCGCCTGTAGTCTGATATTAGTTTGTCGCCTAAATTGAACAACGATTATAATTTTTTTAATGTAATTACTGATGTATATTATTACAGTCAAATGTTCTTTATTGAAACAAAATTTTCTGTTGTAATTAAAATAAATACATACAAGCACAATAATTATTATAGGTAATCAATTTCTTGTGTGACTGGTTACTTTCTTTGTTAGAATCACATTCTCATTATTATAATCAATCATTTCTTTGTTGCAATTAAAAACATTTTTTCTTTAAATCCTAAAGTGATATAGGTAAATAAAGCAACATTTACGAATATATTCATTAAATTATTAGTTTTTGGCACCCTGTTGAAATTTATCTTTAGCTATTTCCGAATGTACTCGCGGCAGTTTTGATCCATTTACGATTATTTTTATTTGTTGAAAATTATTCTCTGGAAATTTGCGAACGTAGACTTCAGCATACTTTGCCTAACAGGAAATCCGCCACTGGTTTTAAACACCATTATTATTTGCAATACCGATAATTCTTTCGCAATACAGAAATTTTCTATACAGAGATTACAGAGTGTAACAGCTAAACTTTGTGTTGTAACTTGAGAACCACTGGTTTAAAAAAATATTTTCTTCTTTAATCGGATGTCCCCCTTGGTCTTCTATAACATTGTCTTATAGAATATGTTTTTGTTATTGTATTTTATATACTATATTTTTTATGTACGTTATTATTGTCATAATAAAATATACAATTAAATTTTCACTATTTTCGTTTTTATGTATCTATCTACATACCTTGCTACTTTTTCAATATATTATATGAATGTAGTTATATTTATTATCGTAAAATATTATAACAAAATAAGGATACACAGTACTCAAATTATATTATCAACAGTTTCACAGCATCCATATTATATATCTGTGAAACTAAATATGTATTAATATATTTATTTATTTCGAAATATGTACCTATGTCAGAATAAAACTTTTCACCACAAATTGTATTATTTACATGTATAATTGCAATATAAAAGTTAAATTATTTCGTTGAAAATAATTCCGAAATATTACTGGTGGGCTGCAACCTGCCTGGCAGGTTATAGTAGACATGGCGTTCAATTGTGTACGGCCAGCAGCGCTCATCCGCCACTCTATAATTACTTATAGCTCGTTGGTTCACACTGTCAGTAAATAAAAAAAGAAAATATCACCATTATAAGAATAAAAACTTATAGTAAAAATGTCAGATCAAGGTAATCTGTATCATGAACAAATTAACAAATTAAATTGGCATATATTTATCTCTCTCATTTGCAATGACTATAAGCGTGCGCAATAAGGATGGATACAGCACGTTCGTCTTTTAAAAATTCATAATGTTTGTTGACTTAGTTTTGAATTTTGAATGCTTTTACTGTCACATATATTTTTATACTAATAAAATAACAGTAGTATTTTATGCACACACATAAAAACTGAGTAAACGACACTACTGAATTTGACAAAATGGGCAGAGCTAAAATCTTAATTCATACAATTCGTAGATGACCTTGATCGGATATCTTTTTTAAAAAAATGCTGTACATCATGAAGATTTATTATCGACTGCTGCTATTGTTTATTCGCAAATTTCGGTAATGTCAAAATACCTATACCAAAAGAGGTGCTTCAAGGGATCTTAAAGCTGTTGCAAAGATATATAAAACAGAGGTCATTTTTGTGTTATTTTAAAAATCGAAATAATTTTCCTGTTAAACAGTACACTCTAGGTCGATCGGTTGGTCAGTTCTTAATTTATTTAAACTCTTAAATTCATTATATACAGCCTGGTGACTCGAACAGCGCAACATAGGAACTTAACATGTAAAATCAGACTTTCGTAATTTCCTACTTCCCTAATTATTTTAGGTAAAAATGCTTCAAATAAAAGGGTACGTAGAGCATAAAATTTTACATCTGAATCTATAACCAAAATTAATTTTGCATGCTTTGTAACGGCAGAAATTAAGTGTGAAAATGTTAAAAATAACCTGAAATATAGGGACAGCCATGGAATTGAGACAAAATAATTAAGAAATATCTAACAGTTTATCTGTCAAATTAGGTTAATTTTTTTTATTGGGAATTATCTGTAATTTCTGTTCAGTTCAATTACAATTATTTAGTAATTTAAACTTATTAATTGTTCATTTGAACAGAAATTATAAATAATATTAAAAAATAAAGTAACCTAACTTGACAGATAAACCGTTAGATATTTGTTAATTATTTTATCTCAATTCCATGGCTATCGCTATTTTTCAGGCAATTTTCCACATTTTCAAACTTAATTTCTGCTGTTACAAAGCATGCAAAATTAATTTTTCGCACTTCCGAGACTAAAGAGCGATTCTAATCACTCATTTCAGGGACTAAAGTTCAAATTCAGTCCCAGAGGGATTAAATATGAAAAAAATCCCTGGGGGACTAAAGTAAAAATAAACAAGATATTTCCATAACATCATATAGTTACTATGATTTATTTATTCGTATCTGCACTACATTTTGAGCAGGCGTTGAGTTTAAATTTGAACAAAATTTTTGATATTTGTATTGTCAAATTGTAAGATTAATTTCTTTTACACTAATATGGTTCTATTTGAGACGGGAGTGCGAAAAATAGCGTATATACCACAGGACTAAAGTGCACTCAATCTCTCAGGTGATTATTCACCCACAGGATTGAATATGCACTTTAGTCCCTGAGTATATAATATATTTATTGATTCAGATTTAGAATTTTATGCTCTACAATTTGTATTTGAAACTTTTTTACCTAAAATAACTAGGGAAGCAGGAAATTACAAAAGTCTGATTTTACATGTTAAATCCCCATGTTTCGGTGTTCGAGTCACCACCTCGTATTAATTATTTCTATATGTACATTTTGATGTTTTTTTCCATTTTAGGGTATAAACAATATTTGTGACTTACCCGGTCCAGGAATATGTCTGATCTCATCCTTCAGCACAAACTTTAGCGGATGTATACTTCTCCAACTGTGTCCTCCTCTATCCCCAGACTTAGAGCCGTCACAGGTTGCATGATAGACGCCCGGCCACAGGAAGTTCCAGTCCGTTCTAGTGCGGTGGTTCATCACCAGCAGTGAGCTTGTTCCGGGCACGATAGGGTCCCCGGTAATGTGGATACGAGTACCACACACAAGCTCTAACAGAGCCTGAGGAGACAAAAATTGTGAATAATTTGTTGGAATTATTTGGAATGTATACGTTATACAGGATGGTAAAAAAGGTGTAAATTTTTTTGAGGATATGTAGTACTGACATTTAGAGCTTCGGTCAAGACCAAGACTAATCTTGGTCTTGGTATTGGTCTTAAGAAAATCAAGAACAAGACTCGAGACAAGACCTCTGTACAAAATGAAGACCAAGACCAAGAGTATTGACGAGAATCTTGCAAGACTCTTGACTCAATGATATTTAATTTTATTTAACAATATATTAGTTATATGAAATCTCAGTTCATATACTTGATATTACTTTTAAACAAAATATATTGGGTGCTTTTAAGTGGGTTATATTAGACTATGTATATGCTATGAAATATTTTTGATGATTTTGGAGATCAACAACTTAGCCATAGGAACTACAATTATATTAATAATTTAAGTATTTAAGACTAAATTATTTAAATTTTTTTGTTGTTTAACCGGACGCGAACTAAACCTTTCGCAAACGAAATACAGGCCGCGAAATCCAATTTCGCGACCATTGTTATGGTAACGGCCGCGAAATTGGATGTTTGACATTTGAAGTGAAGTTTCTAAAATATGATAACAATGAGTTTCCTGTTTTTTTTTTTAATAAATACAATAAATATTGTGAAATAGTTATTTTAGAAATATTTTTTTTCAACGATTTTTTAACAAACTTATTGTTTTATTCGAATCAAACCCTCTAAACCCGCCTTTATATTTCAATAATTTAAACTATTTAAATACAATAAAATTTGTAACTACATATTTATTACAGTCACACAAAAAATAGTGTGTACACCTTGTCCACGAAATCCCACCAGATTATCCTGCCTCGGCCACAAGGGCGATTTCGCGGCCTTGATATACAAATAACTATTATTGAATACTGCCCTCATAATATTAAAAGAATAAGCGATGAGCACAAACACCTGCTTTTACATTATATTAGGAGTGTGCTCCATAAAAGCGCGCTCAGAATACTGGCCATGGCTAACGTTCAATAGACCAACACACGCATTCTGCATTGCACTATAGGTAAATACTCGTAGAAGCGTCGATTTGTGCATGCGTTATTCTGGCATAATTATGTCGAGACTTTTGATTCAAGACAAAGACTACGAGTAGCAAGACCAAGACTTAGTATTCGAGACCCGGGAAAGATCAAGACAAGACCTACGAAAACAAGACAAAGCGAGACCAAGACGAAGACTAGGTCAGTTAATCAACATAGATCTTCATTTGTTTCCGAGATAGAGGCTATTTTGTATAGATGCGTTTAGTGATGTAGGCCAGGATTCCAAACTAGAAAATGGCTGCCGCCTTGGTTACGCTTGCTATGCTATTTAAAATTGACCACGAAACTAGTACTGGCAGATTTCCCTTTCTTCCAATTTTAGGCTCTTTAAAAGGCACAAATAAAAAAATATAATTGTTATTAGTAGTTGTACAGTGCATATTTTAAGGTTCTATTTTAAATTTGTTTGACCATGGTGATGTGTTTCGCAGCTAACTTCAATCATTAAAGCGAACGTGAAACTTGTAAGTTTTTTAAATTTCCAAAAGACCCAAATCTGAAGTATACATGGATAAACTTAGTCAGGTTAGTATTTATTTACAACAGAAGAAAACTTTATAACTTGTTTCTGAGCCATTTCAATACCAAACAAATTTATAGGTTACGAGCGGTGAACGTCGTTTAGCACAGCAACCGCCTTAGCAACAAAGACGCCATTTTCTTGTTTGGAAACCTTCGTGAAATCACGCTAAATGAGTCTATTAGAATCGAAAAAAAATGACAAACATAATGATTGAACAAAATTTTGTCTGTCACTACATAGAATATGCCAAAAATATTAGAAATACAAATTTAAATGAAAAAATCTGATGTGGGCAGCACATTACCTTCCGTCAGTTCTATGTATTTTATACAAATTTCATACAGACAGTTTCATGCGAAATATTCTATATTTCCAGTACATTACCTTCCCTCAGCTCTATGTATTTTATACAAATTGCATATAGAAAGTTTCTGGAGTAAAATTATAACACAAACATGTCAATCACACTTGACATTGACATCATGACATCTATCTATCAGAATTTTTAAAATTATATTAGCTGTTTCCAGTGTTATTGTATAGCTGGCTGCTTTATGAAATTTAATTTCTGTATAATTTTTTAAGTCAATATTGTAATGACCCCACTTTATTAATCCTAAATTTTTCTTTCCATTTTTACAGATATTTATTTGCAGAATAGTTTTATAATTATTTATCCTAATTGTTTGATTTTATATATTTGGTGTACGCACATACTGGCATAGATCAGTTCAAGGCTAGTCTACCTGCTTAGTATCCAAGCGCACCCTGAAAGAGGGTGAACTTAAGGCTAGACTACCTGCTCATGGCTGGGCGCGTCCCCGTAAAGGATGATAACAATGTTGAATTCCCAGAACTGCAGATGTTCACTATTTGTGAATATTAGGCGTAGAAGTGGGGAATTATAATGTTTTGCGCTCCCATTTTTTGGTGAGTTTGACGACGCTTATGGAGACAATTTCTTTACAACGTATTTGATTGGTTACTCCACTGTTGAAACAGTAGTGGATATTTGCGCATATAAGCAGGGAGCACAGCGTGCCTCGAGCTAGTCAATTTTACATCACTTTAGAATCAAGAAGTCTGTGAGTACCTACTATCATCACCTGAACATCTCCAAGACCATAAGATTTTACATTCACCTAGACATCTTCTCTTAACATCGAGATATTCCTCTAAGAGCTGGTTTGGCCTCTGGCTGCGTTCAGTAGTTGAGTAACATCTCCGGCTTCCTTAGTCGTGAGACCTAGTCTCACTCATATACCATCTTCACAAGTCTTACCAAGTGTAATCCCGTCCCTCCGCCAGAGTCGGCTAGATTCAACAGACTAATTGCTCCACCAGCGTTTCCACCACGTCCAATTGGACGACCCAAGATCTCGATTCCCATTGTTTGTTATTTGACGCCAAGTCCCCCAGGTAAATATTACCTGTTTTACCTAGACATCTTCTCCAAGACCGTAAGATTTTCCAGTTATTTTGCAAATTCTCCTAATAGCGAGACCTCCCTCTGAGAGCTGGTTTGGCCCCTGGCTGCGTTGAGTAGTTGGGTAACCTCTTCGGCTTCCCTAGTCGTGACACCTAGTCTCACTCATATACCATCTTCACAACAAGTCTTACTTAGTGCAATCCCGTCTCTCCGTCAGAGTCGGCTAGATTCGACAGACAAATTTTTACATCAAGACTTACCTATTACAATCGTATCTCTCCGTCAGAGTCGGCTAGATTCGACAGGCAAATTCCACAACATTAATTCCTCTACGTCTATTTGGACGGTCTTGTCTCGCTTTCCGTTTATTTACTATTTTCTTCCACATATTTTTATCATTCCCGAGTGACTACCGTCCTTGGTTATCCGGACAGAACTCATTTCTTATTCCACAGAGTTTTATCATGCCTGCGTGAGTACCGTCCTTAGTTATCTGGGCAGAACTCATTCCTTCTTCCACAGAGTTTTATCATGCCTGCGTGAGTACCGTCCTTGGTTATCCGGACAGAACTCATTCCTTCTTCTACGGAGTTTATCATGGCCGCGTGAGTACCGTCCTTGGTTATCCGGACAGAACTCATTCCTTCTTCCACGGAGTTTATCAATCCCGCGTGAGTACCGTCCTTGGTTATCCGGACAGAACTCATTGCTTCTTCCACAGAGTTTTATCAATCCTGCGTGAGTACTGTCCTTGGTTATCCGGACAGAACTCATTCCTTCTTCCACAGAGTTTATCAATCCTGCGTGAGTACTGTCCTTGGTTATCCGGACAGAACTCATTCCTTCTTCCACAGAGTTTATCAATTCTGTGTGAGTACCGTCCTTGGTTATCCGAACAGAGCTCATTCCTTTTTCTACAGAGTTTATCAATCCTGTGTGAGTACCGTCCTTGGTTATCCGGACAGAACTCATTCCTTCTTCCACAGAGTTTATCATTCCTGTGTGGGTGGCCGTGCTGGCTATCCGGACAGAACTTATTCCTTCTTCCATAGACTTTTTTTCATTCTAGCGTGGATGGTCAGATTCCTTTCACCTTCCTGTTAATATGTAATCAACATTCCGTTCACCACGTAACCAGCAATCCATTTAACACAGTCTCCGTATACCTGGTCCCTGGTTAATTATCAGTTATTTATTTTAGCTTATTTGCTACTATGGTGGAATGGTGTTTGTTGGCTCTGGCATCGTCAAATGGGGTGAGCCTAGCTTGCTATGAGGACGATGCCCAGGTCTCTTTTGAGACATTTACTGCTGTAATTGTAGTATCACCAAGTGTGGGCCATGAGGACTATGTCCAGGTCTCTTTTGAGACATTTACTGCTGAAATTGTGTAATGAAGGTAAATGATGAATTATTTCATATTTAATATTTAATCGTACGACTGTACTTATATAAACAAAATGCGCGACGCCTCTCACGAGAACACCGGGCGCGGGCAGTCTTCAAGACTCATTTGGTTGGGATGGGCTAAATTTGAAAACAGAGTCTTCAAAAGTCAAAGTTTTATAAGAAGAATTATATTAAAGTGAAACCGAATCCCTATGTCCAGGTAGACTTCTTTCACTTCTAGAAACTACTCAAGGTAGGTTTTTTGTATATTTATTTAATATTTCTTTCGATATTGTATTATTGCGTGATAATTGTGACAGTTATAATAATTTTGTAACATTTATAATAATTTTGTAGCATATACCATTTGATTCTAATATTTTTATACAGTTTTCTAATATTTTTAATTATATTTTATTAAAGTTAATATTCGTATTTTACTTAATTTCCTACTAATTTTGACACCGCTCGGTCAGAATAGGAAATAAATTCATATCTTTTAGTTAAAAGATAAAGTCCTGCTACCAAGGTAGGTGAGTTTTGATAATAGTTCAAGCAAAAGTATTTAAAATTTTGGAGGTTGTTACAATTGTAGTATCACCAAGTGTGGTTTATGAGGACAATGTCCAGGTCTCTTTTGGAGACCTTTACTGCTGAAATTGTATCACCAAGTATGGCTTATGAGGACGATGTCCAGGTCTCTTTTGAGACATTTACTGCTAAAACTGTAGTATCACCAAGTGTGGGCTATGAGGACGATGTCCAGATCTCTTTTGAGACACTTTCTGCTCTAGCTACCGTAACAGTGTGAGCTATGAGGATGATGTCCAGGTCTAAGTTATGGAGAATACCAGGGTAAGCTAACTGAGAGAAGCTGATCTCTATAAAGCAGCACTAATATAAACATTTCTATTACAGAACAATATAATTAATGAACTTTGTCTTTTATAAAGACTTACCTGTGTTGCTTTACGCATTAGATCAATGGAACTGCGATTATTTTCAGCTCAGTGTTATTTGATTTAATTTACATTTGTATAAGTTACTGTGATTGTTCCTGCTGGTATTTATTTACAGCAATGGTGTCTAATTGACACTTATATTGTGGTTTATCATTTGTTTGCTATTGCATTACTTTTTTATTGCATATGCTTGTTGCCTGATGGTTATTTATTCCAGGTATGATAAATGTTTCCCACTTCTAGAGACGGTGGTTTATAAAACATATATTATGATTTACAAAGATAAATACGGAGAAATATTAGTCTGTGCAAACCAAATTTATACTCCTTTCTATTTGAATATGTGGTCTGTAACAGTATTTGACCAGTGGTTTAATACAGAGCCACATGATGCTTTACTAGCCACTATGTTCCGATGGGGCGAGCGCCATTCCTGTGCCGAGCGCCGGTATCAAGCATGACACATACAACCTGTGGACTTGTACAACCCACAATACAATTAACATTGTTCTTTGTATGTTGACATATCTTTGATTACAATATTTTTTAATATATTTGTGTGTGTGTGTGTGTGTGTGTGTGTGTGTGTGCGTGTGCGTGAGCGTGTGTGTGTGTGTGTGTGTGTGTGTGTGTGTGTGTGTGTGTGTGTGTGTGTGTGTGTGTGTGCGTGTGTGTGTGTTGTGTTTGTGTGTGTGTGTGTGTGTGTGTGTGTGTGTGTGTGTGTGTGTGTGTGTGCGTGCGTGCGTGCGTGCGTGCGTGCGTGTGTGTGTGTGTGACATTTATGTTTCAATTACAAATTTCTTGCCTTAAAGTAGTTTGATCTGAGATTTTTTACATCAAATTATTTTATATGCATTTTTTTATCTCTAAATCTATAGAAGATATAGTAATGAATTTATATTTATCAAATAAATAATTTAACGTTCTTTAATAAAAAAAATTTCGATAAATAATATTTACATGATTTTTTCTTGTAAGTACTACTTCCGGTTGTCTAATTGTTACCAAAACTTAATCAACGCTTCCCATTATTGTTCGATTGAGGAATCCGTAGTTAAAAATGTCTTAAGTGTTTTAGTAAGTATTTTGAGAAATCGTGGATCCAACATCCACACACACATACACACGCACGCACGCACACACACACACACACACGCACACACACACACACACACACACACACACACACACACACACACACACACACATCATCGTAAAAATGTTATAATCGGATTCTAGGGACCTTAAAACGTAAATGTAAATGTGTACTTTGAAGACCTACGGTTCTGGAACTTAATATTTTTGCCAAACATCAATCCTTTAATGAAGCCGCAAACATTTCTTCTCACCCACATATATACAGTGCTTCTAAATAAAATAAATCGTTTTTTTTTTATTGTGTATAACAATTTTTTTCTTTTTGTATGTACTGCTTGGTGTGAAATCGAGTAAATATCTTTTGAAGAAACAGAGTAAAAATACCTTTATTTTTTGATTTACTTTCTACAGAGTGGTTGAAAAAATAAGTCTTTACAAATCGGCAATTTTTTTATTATTATATATTCCGCTAAAAATGTTTTTTCAAATAAATATTTGAGACAACCCCAAAATTTAATTTTCTAAAAAATAATTGTTCGTAAATATAACGTTGTTGTTTTACTACAAACTGTAAAATAAAATAGTATATTTTGGAACAAATGCGTAAAGTTAACTTTCTCACACATGCGTCAAGGCGAATGGTGCAACCACATGAATGTAAAACATTCCGCTAAAATTGTTTCTTCACATAAATATTTGGAATACCCCCAAAATTAAATTTTCTAAAAAATAATTGTTCGTAAATATAACGTTGTTGTTTTACTACAAACTGTAAAATAAAATAGTATATTATGGAACAAATGCGTAAAGCTAATTTTCTCACACATGCGTCAAAGCGAATGGTGCAACCAAATGAATGTAAAACAGGCTTCACGCAAAACACTGTACTTTTTCTTCAACTCATTCAACAACAGTATTTAAAATTCGAAAATATTTTGCATGTGCAGTCATGCATCAATTGAATAAAACAATCACAGAAATTTAATAAAAAAAATTATTAATGTAAAACGTATAAGAGCTCTTATGTAATGTGTAAAATAATGTCCAAAACAAATGCATTGCATTTTACGCATCGCCTAAATTCATACTTTGCGCATGGGTGCGATGTATGCATGATGTATGCGTCGCACACGGGCGACACTTAGTTAGGGGCGACCAGAGACAACTATCTAAAGAGAGATTGGACAGACTTATGGGTGGCCTTGTAACAAAGTTTTTGGTGATGAGGGGCAAACGGAGCACGAGGAAAATAGTTCCTTGCATATTTCTTCAGAGGGCAGCAAAATCACAAAAATGACGAAGACTTAACATAGAAGGCAATGCAAAACAATATAATGGAAAATTTAAACGTCAAACTGAAAAATTTAAAACGATTCAAAAGCTGACATGACATACATAATTTTTGATTCCACATTATTTGAATTTTTATATGTTTAAAACATACAGAGAACTCGTAAAGTATCTTTTGAACATTGATTACTTTTTATATAATAATATTTATAAATTTTTCTTATATATGTTTCTGTAGAATTTCATGGAGATCAAATTCTTAATGCTTGTATTTCGAATGATATGGAACTTCCCGAAACTTACAAATTAGGAGATAAATATCCCGAATATTCATCAAATGACCTTGATCCTTTGCAATTCTTCAGAAGAATTCTATATGAGAAAAGAAAGGAACCAATACAAAAAAAATCTAGAAATCCACAGTAGTTTAAAAGCTGACAATATCGTTCATAAAGTTACGACTATATGAGTTATGTGAAGAACTATGAAGATGTTGGAGGTTGATATTCCTTAGCTCCAAATTTTCGTTTCTTTTTTTTCACCTACGTAGGTCTCTTTTCAAGACATATTTAAATAATATTTAAACATTCTTTCAAGAAAATAATACTAATGCATCGATATACATATTCGATTGTGTTGCTTACAAGTTTTAGTTTACATCTCATACATAGATGTAAAAATATAGCTCAGATATTACAGTACACAAATTAGAAATTGAATCTTGCAAAGAGCTGAGGATATTGCAAAAAAATATACAAAATTGTATAAACACAAACATTTATATTTTTCACTATTCCTCAACATAATTATCTGGATGAATATTAAACTCTCTTATTAATATTATTTATATACCTACTAATTGTTCTTTTGCAATTTAAAATTTGTACACTATATTTTTAATAAATATACATAATACATATCAATATGGATTTTTCTTTTTCTTTCAAATATTAAAAAAACTAATTTTAAAAACACCGGTCTACGTTTTAAAGATCTAGTTACCGTGGTTTAGTTAGTTGCATATGTTGATAGATGGCGAACTTTATAACGATACAAAAGCATTGAGTTTCCAATCTCCTGGGGGCGACACAGCGACGAAAATTGTAATAAGACTTAAGTTTTTTAATTTAATATACCCGTTTTTCGAGGCTCACATTGGAATCTCGTAAACTATAAGAGATACGAAATCGATTAAATTAGGGCAAAGTTGCCCCAATAGTAGACTATTTTAAAGACATTTTTGTTTTTCCCAAAAAATGCATACAAATGGTTACTGTACAAAACTCCAAATGGCGTAAGTTAGTACCTCGTTTGGTACTAAGCATGCTTGTATATTACTATAAAGAGAACACAAATGAGTTTTGTACGTTAGGTTGGATAATGTTGAGGTATTTAGAGAAATTGCGTAAAACCATGCCAATTCAAGATCTTAATTTTTGGACATGGTCCCGCGGTCTGTATTCTAGACACTTCCTTTTATATTTACAAATAACTTCCAAATAAGAAATTATATGGAATTTTGGTATGCACGTCTTTAAGGCCCTCTTTTATTTTCTTTTAAACGACGATGCTCAGATTTTTATCACTATTAGATTTATAAAATTATACCATTGAGAGTTTTTTTTAACTTTTCATCGATGTATCTACGTTCAAGCAGAAAATGCAAGAATTATTCATTTTATAGGGTAAAAACAATTATTGTGGTTTATTTAAAACATATGGTAACTATGAAAAAATAAACAGGCTGTCCAAATTAACATGCTCACATAATTGTTGCCCCATTAGATCATTTTAGTGGTGTGTCGTTATTCGAGAAAAGAATGTCACTAGATATAGGCGAAAATGTAAATTTTGCAATATTTTTTGTGAATACTTATCTTCCAAATGTAAAATAGTACTAGATTTTAATTTGCACCTTTTTAGGCCACTTTGTTATGTTCTTTCGAATGGCGATTTCATTTTTTTTAACTATTGAATTTCAAGGGTCGGGGGGAAGGGTGACAAGATTAGCATTGGCACACGGGCGACAAAATGGTACGGCGCGCCCCTGCGTGGAAGTAGAAACTAGTTATTTATATAGTAGGTTTTACTTGCAATGTACGCACGCAAATTCAGGTAGAAGTAAAATAACTGTTACCTACAATTTTAAAAACACGAACAGAAAAATTCATGCAAGTTTGCAAGTAGCTGGAGGATATGAAGAAATTTTCTATGTTTACTCAGAAGTTTTTGTTTTCTAAATTATTTAATTAAGATAATAAAAACTTTTAATTCACAGTACATTATGGAAAATGTTTAATAAATAATATAAATAGCCTGTTATTTATTTTTGAAAACATGTAATAACAAATATATAAAATTTTGTCGATTATCTTAATATTTCCTATTTGAATCAAAAATGCTGTTCTAATTAATTTTTATAAATAAATTTCGTTTCCTAAATTAAATTAAAGATATTTTACTCGTGTACAAATTAAATTTTTATGATTTCTAGTTACCGGTGAAATTAAAAATTAAAGTCGTTTTTGAGTACCTATCCAAAGTAATAATAATTCTGTAAAGATAATTTTTTAAACGGAATAATAAAGTATGAGTAACCAATATGTTGTTTTCAATCACTGTATAATATTAAAAAGTAGTCATTTGTCTACCATAATCTTCTTTAATAACTGTCTAATATTAAGTTTTATTTTCGAAATTATAGGTAATTTCTATTTCTAATGTAGTCGAAGTAAATATTCTATATAGTAGTAGTAATACTAGTAGTATGACTCTTGTGTAATGTAGGTCACGGAGCACAATATATTTAATCCGCCATAGAAATGAGCAAATGTGAATCATAAATAATAAATGTTGTACTTACGGTTGGATACATTTGCCAAAACGTAAACATAAAATCAGTGATGTAGCGGTACAGCTTATTAGAGATGAAAATCAAGGGCAGAAGAGGGCAAAACAACCCTGCATATCCTTTAAAAAATACATAATATTATATTGCTTATAGTTTTAAACAATAAATATGTTTTCTTAAAATTTATATTCTTTGTATATCTTGAGAATATTGAATACAAAATGTAGTGTATTGTTAAAAAATTGTTTTAAAAATATTTCATTCTTTCAAATGAGAACGTAACATATTCTTTAATATCTAGAAACAAAACTATTTTGAAAAACTAAATTAAAACTTTGGTGACACACGCTTATCTCCTGGCGTTTTTAGTATTTACATTATTGATCCAAATTGGAAATATTCAGAATACAGGATGTTAATGAATACGTATTACAAATTTATAGAGTAAGCAGAGGATGCAAAATTCTCGTAGACTAACTTTTACTAATAAACTCATATCCGGAAACACACCGTTTTCTACTTTCAGCATGCCCAAAAAGTGACTTTTTGAGTGTCTGTTTTGCGTATGGGTCATTTCTGAACACTGTGAACAGGCCGCGCGCAAAGTAAAAGAACCGCGTGCACGGTCTGTTAAACTGTTAAAAAATGGACCACCTTGCGCACGTAAAACAGACAGGAAAAAGGTCACTTTTTGGGCAAACGGACAAAAATTTAATAACTGAAGTGATAGGCCACAGCCAACTAAAATTAAGGTCTAGCTCGAAAACGATATGTTTCCGGATATGAGTTTATTAGTTAGTCTATTTTGTATCTTCTACATACGCTATAAATGACCCTATATACAGGTGCTCATTTTATCTGTTCCCGCCTGAAAATTAATGAATAGGTAACCCATTTTTCTTTTCATAAGTGAGTTGGTTTATAAAATGTTTTTTTCTATAAATCTACTATAATACCAGTGTTAAAAAGTGACAGACCATTATTATTTTTAACACTTGGTAATGACGAATGGAACAACAAATTGACATTTTTGACATATGCCACAAAATATTCGAAATACAAATTTAAATGAAAAAATAGTGTATGATATACGTGTTAAAAGTGATTTTATTTTGTTCGAATGTTTGGAGCACACCGCTTCACGTCGTCTTCCAAATTTCCTTCTCACAAAATAAAATGTCACTTTTAACACTTAAATCAAAAATAACTATTTTCTACTCCTGTTATGAAAGTACAACGTTCTGGTTTGTTTTACATGCTGCGAGAGCGACTCTGCAGCACGCTTCGGTATCCTCTAGCAACGAATTTTACTTATGAATTTTGTATAGGATGTTTGTTGTTATAGATACGCATCACAAATATAAAAATTGACAATTAATGACAAATTATTTTTAAAAAAGTTCTTATTTCCTTATTTTATCTTGCAGGAGTAGAAAAAATAGTGCATATAACACGTGCTGAAAGTCCTTTGTCGAACACAAAATAATTCGTTTTAGTTCGACAAAGAAACACTTTCAGCGCACAAATAACTATTTTGTTCTTACTTACTGTGTTGTCGATTTAAATACTAATAATAGTAATAATTTACACGAAGTGGCTTGTGAAATATGTATAACGTTTTGTCCATTCTTAAATTTTCAGGCGGGATCAGATAAAAGGGTAGCCCGTATAAATTCAATTGTTAAATGTTTATAAAACAAACAAATATTTCAATATTTTCTAATTTTATAATATAATTAATTAAAAAGTATATCCAATATTTGAAATTTGAATGTTCGAAATTATTTATATTAATGATATTATTTATATTTTTACTACATATGAAAACTATTTGAGGTACAATTCTGTTTTAAATAAATATTCAATTGTTAATAGAAAAAATACATAAATTATTATTTTATTATTATGTCATATTGACAAAATAAACACAAATGTCATATATTGGAAAAAAAATTCCTCACCTGCTAAAATACTTGTAGCCCAAAAATAACAATACATAAATCCTTGCAAATATTTGAATAACGAAAACATTTTGACAAAATACTCATAAATTTTAAATGATATATCCAGGATTAAAAAAGTCACTTTTATTTTATAAACAAAACACTAACTACATTTTAAACAACAGTATTCTTGAAAAGTGATAATGGATGTGATTTTGGAACATGATTAAATACTGCTTTAATTCGTATGAAAATTTGTTCGAGACATCTTCTCTCGGTGGTGAAGACTTGTGGACTCTTCTGTGATTTTAGTATTGATTCAGCTTCAGCATCCCCGGTCCAAATATTTCATTCACAGTTCCTTGCTATGTTGGGGACGATAATTCATCCGATATCACTTTCACATAGATAAGCAGTTTTAGTCCAAATTATTTGTATTTATATCACAACATATTTAAATATATCTAATTTATTTTATAAAACGAAATTGTAACCATACAGCGTAATGTACTTGTAGTAGAAGAAACTAAATTAAAAGCTTCAAGAAACCTTTAAAATGTTCACCTTCATTCTATAATCTTCCTATATCAGCGTAATTAAATTAAAATTGATTTTTTATGCCTTCTCTGTTCTAATAAATGGTAGTTAGAACATTAAAATAATTGTAATGTATAATAAATTGTAGAAATTTAAGTACTATGTGGAATATTATATCTTCGAATTCAAATTGTATCATTTAGGCTGTAACTTTAATTGAAAATAAAATATTTTGCATATAATAATAACTGAAAACTTAAAATAGTCAACCTATTTAAGTACTATGACTAACTATTTTCTAACCAATAAGCGATAATTACTAATTCACCTCTAAGATATAATTCGATTAATTTTAATTTGATAACTATAATATATATTTTCAATGATCGTGTAAAACAAGTAGACGAAATCTATGACTTTTTGTTATAAGGTACCTAAGTATGTAAACTACTATGACATCCATGTGATTAAGCATCTGCATTTTTGACTTGGACAGTTGTATTTGGCAGCGCAACTCAAATACTTTTAATTATGTAAACTTTTCTTGAATAAGAATAATATTACATAAATTGACTAAATAACTTTTTAAAAATGAATATTATATTTGCAAAATGTTTACAACAAGCCTATCCAAATAAAATATTTAGAACACAATTATTTCACTAACTTTGAAAATGAATCACAAAAATAATACACACCGCTTTATTTCACCACGATTCATACTACTACTCTAAAGTCATATTATTGCCACCCAAGTAACTTACGACAAATGAACAAGTCCATACAAGTCACGTCACTTAAAATCGTTATTTGACAAATAGAACATTGTTCACTCAATGTAAATATCATTTTGCCACAAATAATATTTATTTGTGACAAATAAATATAGATTCTTACTACTACTCTAAAGTCATATTATTGCCACCCAAGTAACTTACAACAAATGAAGAAGTCCATACAAGTCACGTCACTTAAAATCGTTATTTGACAAAGAGAACATTGTTCACTCAATGTAAATATAATTTTGCCACAAATAATATTTATTTGTGACAAATAAATATAGATTCTTAGAATAAAAACTATTTTTCATTTTAATTAATATAAAGTTTACACAATTATATTATGAATTTAATTCTAAACAATTACATATTTGTAAGAAACAAATAAATATTTCAGAAAATTATAAATTTATTTATTAAAAATCTATTTTAAAAACCTAAACATAAATATATCAGTTTATTTGAGAAAATTAAATTAACTTTAAATGAAATAAATGACGGTCAAATAAATAATATAACTGAATGAATAAAATACATTTCATATTAAAGATTAAATTGTATTTGATGCAAGATTGCAATAATTGAATGAATGAAGTACCCCTTAATTATGAATATTTATTTGCTAAAACCCAGTCATTTTTCTCAGTGTAGCACGTATAGCACGTAGTAACCCTATCAGTTAATACACCCAAATTAATTACAATAACTAAAGGTGAGTTACAATATTATTTTCTTTTAAACTATGGATATATTTTTACACGCTTTATACTAGTTCGTCCACGAAACTTAGGTAGCCGTAAACAAATGAGCCGTAACGCTTCTGTGCCTTAGGTAAAAATTTCTGTTGCTGTTGTTAATTGAATTGGTCAAACTCGTCTACGTCCTTTATACATATGTATGTAACCATTGAAATAAACTGAAATATATATATATATATATATATATATATATATATATATATATATATATATATATATATATATATATATATATATATATATATATATATATATATATATATATATATATATACAATAATAATAAAAATAATATACGAGTAGAATCAGGACCACCATTTTTCAATATTTCAATGATTTAAAAATAGAAGTATGTTTCATGCACTAAGAAAAAGATATAGTTACGTGAACTGCAAAATAATTTGTTACAAATAAATCCTCTTGAATAGATCCAAATATATATACAATTGAAACAATGTAATAATTTATATGAAGCATTTATATTTGTCTCAAATAAATATATATTGAGATCAATTATATCTTCTATATCATGAGAACTATGCATTTATTTACGTTATTTTAATCAGGGATCGGAAAACCGTATAGAAATGGGTTCGGTTTGGGTTCAGGTTCAGAAATGAAAATAAAATTGGGTTCAAGTTCGGTTCGGGGTCAGAAAAAATATTTTTAGGTGGTTCGGTACCGGTTCAGTACCGGTTCAGGTTCGAAAAATTTAAAAATATGTATCTGAAATAAAACACTATGTACATACGAGTATGGTAAATAAAATGCGATAAGTTCAATAATAACAAAATAATATTACTCTATTAGGTACATAATAAAAATGAAAAACAAAGGCAATTATTTTCATTAAAAATACCCATATCAACAAATTTAGTCTATAAAAAAAAATTTATTTAATCTGATAATCAAAATGTCTGATATTTCTTCTGACATATTTCGTCGTTGAAATTGCAAAAATAATTTTAGTGCGAAAAATGCACGTTCCATGTTCCATACTAACCTGTGTAGCTGTAATAGCTATCTCAATTTGCATAACGTCGCAGTGTAACAATTTTTGTTCCTCCCAAAAATTTAATATATTAGCAGTTTTTGGAAGTCTTCAGACGTCTTCACCATTTTTAAAAACTATGTACTTGTAAATTAAGTTTATTTTAATTTTAAAAATATTTCTGCTTGGGCTTTTATGATCTTTCACTAGCTTTCTAATTCTTCTCTCATCTTCAAATAATGAAATAAAATATTAAAAATGTAGGTTTTGCTTAAAGATAATTATTTCAATATAAAACTAATCCTATTTGAAACTATGTGTTACAGAAGTAATAAAACCTGTTGGTTCAGTGAACGAGGTTTTTTGAACCCGAAAATAGTGGGTTCAGTTCCGGTTCGGGTTCATGTCGACCAAATTAACAGTGTTTCGGGATCAGGTTCAGAAAAAAGGTGGGTTTGGAACGGTTTTCGGTTTGGGTTCGGTTCGGTTTCCGGTCCCTGATTTTAATTGCGCTAAATTTATTACATTACTATTGGATATATAATAATTTATTTGAACCAAGTTTATATACCTACCTCTCGTAACCTGTCCACTCTAAATAGATTAAAATTGAAGAAAAACAATTAAATAAAAACCGGTATATTTAATTTTTTCGTACACCATATTTTTATTAACTCACAAATTGTATCCTTAAGAATATTAATGTACATATAATAAAAAACTATAAAAGTATAAATACACACTCTGTACAGCTACTGATGAATGTGCCTTGGCATAAAAGATACACTGAAAAGTGCAAAGCAAATATCCAAAACTCCACTCAAATAGTATATTTTTCACTGTATCGTCACCCATATTCACTACTTTTTAGCACACGAATTAAAAACAAATCGCCACAAATGGACACTGTCAGAAATGAGCACTACCATATACAAGATGAAACGTACAACAAATGAACAACTTCACTTCACATTGTTCACTCAACGGAAATAATATTTTGCCACAAATAATATTTATTTGTGACAAATAATTGTAGATTCACACAATAAAAACTATTTTACATTGTAATAAATATAAAGTTTCCACACATATATTATGAAATTAATTCAAAACAATCCTATTATAAATCTCAATTTAAAATACTAAGCATAAATATATTAATTTATTTGAGAAAATTAAATTAAATTTGAATGAAATAAATCACGGTCAAATAAATAATATAAGTAACTGAATGAATAAAATACATTTCATACAAAAGATTAAATTGTATTTGTTGCAAGATTGCAATAATGGAATGTATGAAGTACTCCATAATTATGAATATTTATTTGCTAAAAACCAGTAATTTTTCTCTGTGTGTTAAAGTACATAGATTCCTACAAAATTATAAAAATATGTGAATATGAACATAGTATTTTTTTGTTTCAGTTCAATTCACTTATTTTATTTATTCCCAGGAACAGATTTATATTTTTGTCGCCTATATGCTAAGAACTTATTGCCGCCCTATATACTATATGTCTCTAAGCTTGCTCACTATTGTTAACTTTTTTATTTGAAGAGGTACGAGGTTGGTTAAATGAGCAAAATTGTGCCATTTTGAATAAGAAAATTGGTGATATCAGCAAAAAAATGTATCAGTGGTTTCCAAAATATGAGACAATATATATATTTTTTAAATGAATATATATATATATATATATATATATATATATATATATATATATATATATATATATATATATATATACATATAATATTTTTACCTTCCGTCACCTTTAGGTAAGGAAGGTATTGACTTTAGTCAAAAAATTCGATGATGAGTTTTTAATGAATGAAGCACGTTTTAGGGTCCCTACGATTTACTATTTTTACGATGATGTCTGTATGTATGTATGTTTGTGTGACAATTTTTTCGAATCGCATAACTCCACTACCGCCTTTCCAAAAAAATTTGCGTATTCTTTTCTTTAGATCCATATAAAGAGCTGATTAGATTTTGGTTATAATTGGTCGACCGGAAGTACCCTAATTTGAAGATTTTAACAGTTTTTCTTGAAAAAATGCTGTTAAATATCACTTGTTCACATTTAATGTTATTATAAATATTTAAGAATATTTTATTCTCTATACGATTTAATTACATTTTATAGTTTATATTCAATGGATAGAGATAAAAATTATTAAGAAATTAAATTTCACAAAGCAGCCACCTGTGCTATAAACATGGAAACATCTACTACATAAAATATATAGAATCTTACAAGAAACTTTATGTATGGAATTTGTACAAAATACATAGAACTGACTGAATCATTTGCAAAAAAAAAACTTTTTGTACGACAACATCGAAAAATATCAAGAGTGTAAATTGAATCATAAGAAGCTACATTTTGTACTGAATTTCATTTTGCATCGGTTGCTAGACAAGTTGCTAGACAACAAATGCAATATGAAATATTTCGTGTTCGGTCTGCTGTTTTTGATGAAAAAACCTAAAGTGGCTTAAAACAATATAACGCCAAACGTCAAATGTAATCAGTTTGTTACAGTTTGTGCATTACAAATAATTTCGTAGTTATTTCCAAGAAATCAGATAATTAATATGGAAAGTGATAGTGACTTGGAATTGATACCTCCAAGTATAACAGAAGCAGCGAATTTAACAACACTAAATTTATTGCCGGAAACATCGAAGAAAATGTACAAACGGGCTTATAACCTATTCTTGGAGTGGAAAGGAGATCGAAACGTAAAATCGTTTTCCGAGAACGTTTTAATGGCGTATTTTGGCGACTTGGCGAAAAAATTCAAAAGTTCCACATTATGGACACAATACTCAATGCTGCGAACGACTCTCAATATTCATAATATTATAGATATTGTAAAATACTTAAAACTGAAAGCATTCCTTAAGCGACAGTCCGACGGCTACAGACCCAAAAAGTCGAAGATCTTTACATCAAATGACATCAATAAATTCATTAAAGAAGCCCCAGATGAGATCTATTTAGCGACAAAAGTAACTTTTATATAGCCATATAATGAAATATTTTAGGTCGCATTAATTATGGGCATAATGGGTGCATGTAGAAGACATGAATTACATCAAATGGAAATTAATCATTTCAATGATTTGGGTTCAGCTGTTTTAGTAACTATACCAGACACCAGAAGCGTAAATTTTTTATTTTGGTTGTGGGTGCACTATTTTTATTTTAAATATGGGTACCTATGTTTTTAAAAATGCAAATAATACAATAAAAATAACATACCTATTTTATTATACATACATTAAATTATGTATAAATTTAACATAAATAAAATTAGTATCTATTTCAAAAAAATAAAATAATAATACTCCTATAATATTAAAATACAGGTATCTCTAAAACACGTAGACATGGCTTAAACACAGATTCCTGGGCCCAAAATAACACGATTTAACCTAATTTACCAATATCCGAAAAACCGAAAGTGTACCGTTTAGTAATAAAAATTGCTTTTAATGACAGAACGCTTTGTTCGGTTGGAATGAAACTTAGGTGTCACGACAAAGATACATTCAATGGTAAACTTTTCTGTCTCTGTGTAAGTTGTGACATCTGTAACGATTTAGGCAGAAAAAAAATAAACGTGAGTGACAGTGCACAGTGCATGTTTCAATCTATCCAAATGTCAAACAACTAATTTTTTGACAGTAACATTTGTTTATAGGTAGCCAATAATTTTCTTCGCAATATCCTATAATTATTAACATATCCGTTTGTTCGGCTTAATAGTAGTAGATGTTAGAGTAAAATTATTGTGGGTGCACTTTTACTTTCTGTGGGTGCATGTGCGTCCGTGCACCCACGTAGTTTACGCCCCTGCCAGACAATAAAACCAAAATTATACGAAATTTTACTATAACTAGTCCTTTCTATGAAATTTACAAAAAATATGCAAATCTCCGCCCTTCAAATGTAAATTGTCCATGGTTCTTCATTAATTACCAAAAAGGAAAATGTACCGTCCAAAGAATAGGTGTGAATAAGCTTGGAAGCATGGCAAAAGAGATTGCTAAATATTTAAAATTGCCAAACTACGAATTATACACCGGACACTGCTTTCGTCCATCTTCACTGGTGGTGACATAACTAGTTTGAAGCGTCACGGTGGCTGGAAGTCCACGGCAGTCGCCAAGAGATATATCGATGATTCGAAGAAAAATAAATTTGACACAGCTAATAATATTGTAAATGCAATACAGAGCATTTCAAATATACCATCGACTTCAGAAATAGGAAATCGTGAAATGCCATCTACTTCGACAATGGAAAATTGTCAATATCAAGAAAATTTTAGTATCCAGCATTCCACAAGTTCTCCAAAAATGATTTTCAATAATTGCACATTTTACTTAAATAAATAAAATATTGTTGAAAAAAAGAGCACTTTTTTTGCTCTAAAAACGGTTTATATAAGTCCAAGGTTTAGAAGTACCTTCGTGAAAGAGTAATGAAAAAGGGTACTTTTAAAAATGCTTTTCAAAAAGTAAATTTTAGATTTACTCTTTTTTGTACATTATTTGTTGCCTTTTTATTAGCAGATATTTCCTATTTATAAAAGCAAAATTATACTTATTTAGTAGCATTAATTTCTGTACATGAAAGTACAAAATGTGCTATTATGTGGGTACTAATATTTACTATTTTTTGTTTCTAAATTAATGCCCCTCTATTAGCAGATTTACGCCACTTATAAAAGTAAAATAATACTTATTTAGTAGCATTAATTTTTCCTTATAAAAGTACAAAATATGCTATTATTGGGGTATTAACATTTACCATTTTATGGGGTTACATGTACTAAAAGTAGTGTACATACAAGGAAACAAAAAATTCAAAAATTTAAATACATGTAAAACATTTAAGGTCCGTGAAGTTGGCGTATTCATAGTAAAACAATTAATTTCTTTTATATCTATAATTTTGTGCTCATTTTGTGCTATTTATTGCTGTATTGTTGTAATTTTGTGCTCATCTCCTATAATTGTTATAAACAAAATAAAATGAATACGCTAACTTCACGTTTGCGTATTCATAGTGAAAAATTTATTTTTATTTATAGCTATAATTTTGTGCTCATTTTGTGCTATTTATTGCTGTATTACTCAAATTTTGTGCTCATCTCCTTCAATTGTTATAAACAAAATAAAATAAATACGCCAACTTCACGCTTGCGTATTCATAGTGAAAAATTTATTTTTATTTATAGCTATAATTTTGTGCTCATTTTGTGCTATTTATTGCTGTAGTGTCCAAATTTTGTGCACATCTCCTTCAATTGTTATAAACAAAATAAAATGAATACGCCAACTTTACGCTTGATTATTCATAGTGAAAAATTAATTTTTATTTGGAGCTATAATTTTGTGCTCATTTTGTGCTATTTATAGCTGTATTGCCCAAATTTTGTGCTCATCTCCTTCAATTATTATAAACAAAATAAAATGAATACGCCAACTTCACGCTTGCGTATTCATAGTGGAAAAATGATTTTTTTCAATAGCTATGATTTTGTGCTCATTTTGTGCTATTTATTGCTGCATTGCCCAAATTTTGTGCTCATCTCCTTCAATTGTTATAAATAAAATAAAATGAGTACGCCAACTTCACGCTTGCGTATTCATAGTGAAAAATTAATTTTTATTTATAGCTATAATTTTGTACTCATTTTGTGCTATTTTGCTGTATTGCCCAAATTTTGTGCTCATCTCCTTCAATTGTTATAAACAAAATAAAATGAATACGCCAACTTGACGCTTGCGTATTCAAAGTGGAAAATTTAATTTTTTTAATAGCTATAATTTTGTGCTCATTTTGTGCTACTTATTGCTGTATTACTCAAATTTTGTGCTCATCTCCTTCAATTGTTATAGACAAAATAAAATGAATACGCCAACTTCACACATGCGTATTCATAGTGAAAAATTAAAAAAAATTATAGCTATAATTTTGTGCCTTTTATTGCTGTATTGTTCTAAATGAAACCATTATTATATTCTATGTGATAGATACAATTCATTTTATAACTTTCTAGCTCAATACTTTTTATTGTAAACTTTTAACTTACAATTTACTCACTATAACATGTCAAGGGCGATATGATAAAAAGTATTTTTACCTCCCGCTACCCTTGGTAAGGGAGGTATAGGGATCGTGCTAAAAATCGCATATCGAGATTTTGGTAAATGAGCACGTTTTAAGGTCCCTAGAATCCAATTTTAACATTTTCACGATGATGTCTGTGTATATGTGTGTGTGGATCCTCCACTCTAACTAAAATACTATCATTCAGAAAATTTTGAAACTACATATATATTTTTTAACAGTAATAGCTTGGTTTTCAAGCTTTCTAGTGAGTAGAAAAATATAAATATAGGGATTTGTACAAGATGAAGGGGGACACAATTCTATTGGGAGGCATGGTAATAAAGTTATGTATTTTTAAATGACCATTATGCACTTTTTAGTTCATCAGAGGAGAATTTTTTCTATTGATATCAATATTGTATTACTATTACATAACAATTTTTCCGAAAAGAGTAGCTTTGAACTTTTGTTAATGTACAGTAATAATATTAACATGGTCTTCTAATAGGACAACTTTAGTCTAATTTAACCGACTTCGTATCTGTTATACATCTCCATGTTAGAAGAGTCATCCTGGATATATATATATATATATATATATATATATATATATATATATATATATACAGGGTGTTAATTAAAAAGCGGGCCATAGGCGTTTAACATGGGAAATCAGTTTTTCCTTGCGCAAAAGTTCCCAATTAATTTTAGACAAAAGTGATTCAAATAAATGTTGTAGAGAATTAAATTCTACAGCAGCATCACTAAACAGATTTTATCTTGCATATTTAGTAACCTGTATAATCGAATTTGAAATTTTATAATTATTGCTCATTTGTAGTGATAGCCATGAAATTTAAACAAAATTACAAAAAAATGCACATCGTTTGAATTGTCAGAATTTCGATTTTGCAGGTTACAAAACAAAAATAAATAAAATCTAAGTAACAATTTAGATGTAGATTATAAAAACAAAATATTTTTAAGGACTTAAGATAGAATATAATTATCAGTAATTTTTATTTGAAAATCGAATTTCTGACAGTTCAAATGATATGCATTACTTTGTAATTTTGTTTAAATTCCATGGCTATCACTACAAATGAGCAATATTTATAGAATTTCAATTTGGATTTTACAGGTTAATAAACATACAAAATAAAATCTGTTTAGTGATGCTGGTGTATAATTTAATTATTTACAACTTTTATTTGAAACACTTTTGTCTAAAATTAATTGGGAACTTTTGCGCAAGGAAAAACTGGTTTCCCATGTTAAACACCTATGGCCCGCTTTTTAATTAACACCCTGTATATATATATATATATATATATATATATATATATATATATATATATATATATATATATATATATATATATATATTGAAATTCGAATATGGTCACATATCTCATTTTTATACAACCCCATGCAACATTTATATCGTTGATATAGAATAATTCTTTATCTAATGGACCGAAATGACATAAAAATATTATATTTTACTAGTAGTTATGATGTTGAAAATGTTGATGTTGAAAATATGAAAAATATATAACTTTGTTTTCATTTTTCATATTTTCAACATCAACATCATAACTACTAGTAAAATATAATATTTTTATGTCATTTGGGGCCATTAGATAAAGAATTATTCTATATCAACGATATAAATGTTGCATGGGGTTATATAAAAATGAGATATGTGACCATATTCGAATTTCAATATATGTCATAAAATATTTAAAAAAAACACTATAGCTTCTCATTGTAATAATAAAAACTAAACATTAATTTATAACAATATTGTTATTAACAATATGTTTGGGAGAAGGGATATACCGTAAGCATGTTAGAATCGTGGAAGAGGACAAACAGACTGCAGGAAGGAAAAAGACAGTTATAGATCAGCCGATCAGCGTCCCGATTATGTTGTGGTAGATGTGGCAGGGCGTGGCACGGCCACAGCTGGCTAAAACTATCTCTTTCCCTCGCAGTCAATACGTCTTATTCCACGCTTCTACCATGCTCACGTCACAAATCCCTTCCCCAAATTTTAAATAATTATTTTCTTGTGAAGTACGAATAATTAATCGATTTAAAAAAATATTGGTATTTTATTTTTCGATCTAGTATTATATTATGTAGAAATAAAAATTTGATCACACCCCATTACTTCGAGAAAAATGATATTCAACATTAGAAAAAATAATGTTACAATATGAAAGTAAGCTATGTAACAAACAAATACAAACAAATTTAATAACACAGTTGAAAATAGTTTTGTTTAGTCGATCACATTGATATTTTAGATAATAAGAAATTAATGGGGTCTCGTGGCCGCGTGCATGTGAGTGTCGTCGTGAATCTGACAAACCGGGTTCGATCCCGATTTTATTTCTCCTGGTACAGTTAGGTTAGGTACCTTAAATAATTATAAACGTAAAATATAATTTACCGTCAACAAGACTATTGGATATTACACGGTGTTTTATTTCACTGTTCATTTATTTTGAATAATTAATTAAGAATTTTCTGAAATGTTTTCGGGTGAATTATGGAGAGAGGTTGCGTAATTTATAGTTCTTCTAATAATGTTATTAGCGGTGAATTGTGAATGTTCACATTACCTGACCTACCTTCACAAATCACTCCTTATAAACATTCTAGGAAAAGCTGCAAATTAGACAACCTCCCTTCACAATTCACCTAACAACATTGCAAGGGGCCCCCCGAACTTGTAACTGGCTTCTAATATTTTCTCGTCGTTACATTGATTTACTTTACCCTTCTGATAACATCATTTCATTAGTTGTTTTGTTCTTTACGACAAAAACCGCATATTGCATTATTTTTACTCTGTATTATGCTCGGTATTATGCTAGAAATTGTTTGCGTTGCGATTCACATTCACTCTGGAATGTTTTTTATTTTATTCCATGTTTATTTTTCAATGTGTCTACACTAAGTAGGTATGTATCTACCGCGAATTATTATTTCAAATTACATTATATATTCATACAATTTTCGAACACCGTAACTTTTTACCACTCGTGTTTTCGAACACAGTCAGTAGATGCAGTATTTACCGGTAGAATTTTCGTAAATGCCTATGTATTTTCTATAAAATCCATAGAGAGTTCCTTGCAAAAGATTCTAAACTTCTTGTATGTACATTACCTTTCGACAGTTGTATGTATTTTACACAAATTCCATACAGAAAGTTTCGAGCAAAAATATCCTATGTTTCGAGGTTTCGAGTAAAATTATAACACAAACTACGAATATGTCAATTAACACTGACATCTTTCAATCAGAATTTTCTTAATATAGCAGCTGTTTCTAGCATAGCTAGCTAATTTATGAAATTTTATTTCTTTATCATTTTATAACTCTATATATATTTAAAATGAAATATAAAATGCAGTCAAATTGTATAGAGAATATATTGTTCTTTAATATTTATAATAACATCAAGTTTAAAAAATGACATTTAACATCGTTAAAACTGTTAAAATCTTCAAATGAGAGTACTTCCGGTTGACCAATTATAACCAAAATCTAATCAGCTCTTCATATGGATGCAGCAAAGAGGAATACGAAAGAATTATAATTTTTGGAATTGTAGTATTAGTTATCGTAAACGAAAATTTTGTTACACACACACACCCACACACACAAACACATACACACACACACACACACACACACACATATACACACATATATACACACACATACACACAGACTCATACACACACATACACACCACCCACACACACACATACACACACGCACGAACGCACGCGCACACACACACAAAAACACGCGCGCGCGCACACACACACACACAATCATCGTAAAAATAGTAAAACTGTATTCTCTGGACCTTAAAACGTGCTTATTCATTAAAAACTCACCACCGATTTTTTTGACCAAAGACAATACATTCCATACCTAAAGGTGACGGAAGGTAAAAAGAAGACAAGTATCATGGCTATTGCCACTAATAAACCTGTATATTGTCAATGTTCGGACTTTAAAACGTTTAAGAAAAACATTATTAATTATTAATTGTGTTAATGTGTATAAGTTTTACAATGTATATGCTTCGTATTTTTGTTCTTATGCTATCCAGTCATTGGGCTTGACCTGTTGGATAGTCTATTCTTAAATAAATAAATAAATATTTTTGTATTAATTAATTTTGAAATAAGTCAATAATTGAAAGAGTGATTCATAATGTTTTAATTTTTTTAAGCTAGTTTCAAACTAAACTGACTATAATTCTGAAATGGATAGTAGGTTATTTTTGATGAAATTGACAGTATTTGGGATCACTAGTAACTTATATTAGTTTAAGAAAATATAAAGATATATGGCGAGATGTATCATTCCAATCAAACAAATCAACGCTGATAATCAAATGCCCCTAACATTTAAATCATTGGTTCAACATTTTAAATATTTCATGTGACATATTTGAAAATAATTACTTCTCTCCGAAACGTAAATAGACTTTATTGTTATTATACAATTTATATTTTGTTTATAAAAATTAAAGAAATAACAAATATGCACTTTTATTAAACTTGGAACATAAAAATTCGTTTTCTTGATTCAGTACCTATTTGAAAAATAAAATATTAGCAAACTTTTATTTTTATCTGTCAAACTATTTTTATTTGTAATTTTTGTATAAGTGAACAATTATTATTTATGGGGTCTCGTGGCCGCGTGCCTGAGTGTCTGGTCGCGAATCTGGGGAACCGGGTTCGATCCCGACCGACGTCAAATATTTCGAATTTTAAATGGCACAACATTGACCTCTGTGGTGCACTCTCCACGCCAGCAATGAGTGCCCGTGAGGCGACGCCTGGTAAACGCCCGTACGGTACAAATATGTCATCATCATTACCGATATCTGCGAACAAAGCAGATTGGCACACCCAGCAATGGGTAATATTCCATGATGATATATTTATACTTATTTATTTTATTTATTGTTTTAGATGCAGCACTATAAACAATATCTAATAATAAATACATATTATAAAACAAAAAGAAAAATTTACAGATATTTAAAAAATCGTTGAATTTAATGAGCTTTGAGAAAAAAAATATCTGAAAAGCGCGATCACACCCCTATAACAGTCACTTTGGTACTGGCTAAGAAAATAGTAACGCCTAACTCGACATTTTTTTTTGTGGGGTAAACTATTCCAAGCCTCCCCACCAGCTAGCTCGCTTCTCACCAACTCAAAAGACTAGACGGGTAAGGTCTTAACAGCACATAAGATCCACGTCTTTTCTCCATTAGATACTCGTAAATAAAGAATATCTTATTTTTGTCATAATAAACATGTAAAACTTAAAATAACACAAAATGAGCACAAAATTATAGCTATAAAAAATTAAATTTTCACTATGAATACGCAAGCATGAAGTTGGCATATTCATTTTATTTTGTTTATAACAATTGAAGGAGATGAGCACAAAATTTGCGCAATACAGCAATAAATAGCACAAAATGAGCACAAAAATATAGCTATTATAAACATTTTTCACTATGAATACGCAAGCGAGACGTTGGCGTATTCATTTTATTTTGTTTATAACAATTGAGGAGATGAGCACAAAATTTGGGCAATATAGCAATAAATAGCACAAAATGAGCACAAAATTATAGCTATTAAAACATTAAAATTTTCACTATGAATACGCAAGCGTGAAGTTGGCGTATTCATTTTATTTTGTTTATAACAATTGAAGGAGATGAGCAAAAAATTTGAGTAATACAGCAATAAATAGCACAAAATGAGCACAAAATTATAGCTATAAATAAAAATTAATATCTCACTATGAATACGCAAGCGTGAAGTTGGCGTATTCATTTTATTTTGTTTATAACAATTGAAGGAGATGAGCACAAAATTTGGGCAATACAGCAATAAATAGCACAAAATGAGCACAAAATTATAGCTATAAATAAAAATTATTTTTTCACTATGAATACGCAAGCGTGAAGTTGGCGTATTCATTTTATTCTGTTTATAACAATTGAAGGAGTTGAGCACAAAATTTGAGTAATACAGCAATAAATAGCACAAAATGAGCACAAAATTATAGCTATAAATAAAAAGTAATTTTTCACTATGAATACGCAAGCGTGAAGTTGGCGTATTCATTTTATTTTGTTTATAACAATTAAAGGAGATGAGCACAAAATTAGAACAATACAGCAATAAATAGCACAAAATGAGCACAAAATTATAGATATAAAAAAAATTAATTGTATTACTATGAATACGCCAACTTCACGGACCTAAACATTTATTTGGATTTAGAATAATTATAACGATACAAAAACAAAGTAAGTATTTCTATGTAAGAAAGTAACAGGTACATACTAATATTATATAAGGTAAATATTTATGATAAAGATGAAAATGCGAAATATTTTAATAAATTATGCATCTAAAAATTTATATTTGGGGACAATATACTCGTATATATCATCGTCACCAGATGCCCTGTTCCTATGACTTTCAAATGGTTCTTTATATAGCATATCCTTAACTTGCATAACTTTAAAAGTAATCGTTTTAGTTTCTATCAAATACATATTCATATCATTACAAAAAATTGAATCATATATTTGCAGTATAAAAAACAATTATCATTAATAATTAAAATTTGTAAAATTTTACCAAAGGTTAAATTTTGAGTATAAACATAAAACCCATTTTTGTAATAATATCCCTCTTGATAAGAAGATAATATGGAAACACGAAGGTCAAGAATATTTGGAATATACGATAGTAACAGTTGTTTGTAAACTGAATTTTCTATGTCGTAATTTTTAATTTTACTATAACGTTTTTTCTTGTTAAAATCAAAATTGTTCAAGGTGTGACACATAAAATATTGATGTCGCTGACTAGCTAGTTTGCATACGTTGTTATAGTTATGTAATTTATTAATTACCATTTTAAAATAGTTATGCTTGCTTTCGTAGCGCATGCACCAATAATTTATAAGTGGAC
The DNA here is from genome assembly GCA_963082715.1 of Harpalus rubripes. Classification (NCBI taxonomy): domain Eukaryota; kingdom Metazoa; phylum Arthropoda; class Insecta; order Coleoptera; family Carabidae; genus Harpalus; species Harpalus rubripes. The sequence goes on from OY720450.1 coordinate 41,368,423, forward strand.
CTAATTTTTGCATTACCGAAGGATAATGAGTTAAGAAATGCAATTTTGGTATAAGATTGCAACTATAAATATTAATTAGTGATTCCAAATAATTTTTAATTAAGTGTTTTAAATCGTTCGGTGAATCTTGAATAAAAGGGGAAAATATTATATTCATACATTTTAACAAATTTACAACTGGTTCCCAAATTGTAAAATTATTTTTAATTAAATCAGAAAATATCAGTGGACTGTAGCGTATTAAACACCACATTTGTGCGGCTCGTAATCCTAAAGATGTACTTGACTTTTCTAAACTGATTGTGGACGGTTTATTTTTTAAATCTAGTATGCCGTAATCAAAGAAAAATAGTCTCTGATTTATGTCATGTAAAGAACAAATTTTGTTTTTAACTAAAGATAAGAAAAAATATCTAAGTGTAAATGCAGCAACCCCTTCTAATATGTCGTGCATTATATCAACTGACATATTATTAATTATTTTATAATGTTCCAAGTTATTTAAACAGCAATAATTTTTGACACCTTTTACATTTGTTGAAGAATTTTTAGAAGTCTGAAATTCGAGATAACATTTTCTGTAAGATTCATCATCACGAAGCAAATTCACATTTTCAGTTGTCGCCGTCTGCGATTCTTCTTTGGACATTAAACAAAATCGACAAAAATAAGTACTTTGAAAAGATTCAACAAATCCAAATATTGAATTAGCACCTAAATTATCGTGGCAGACTGTGACAAGACTTCCTCGAAGAATATTATTATCTATTATAATGCCATCATTTTCCAATATTTGAATTTCACGTAAAGTAGGTTTCAAAATTTCGTTAATGTTTGTAGTAGATTTTAAATCTTGGACATAAAACAAAGTGACCAAATAAATGTTTTTTAATTCTGTATTTATCTCTGGAGGTAAGTTTAAAATTGAAAAGTAAAAAGCACCAATTTTATGTATTCCTGTTTTGCTACCTAAAGGATTCGTGCATTCGAAGTCATCATAAAATAAAAGGATTTGAATGGAATGTGAATTATTCTCACTATTAAATATTTTATTAGATTTATACAAGCTACTGTCATGAAATGACGAAATAAGAGAGACCGATTTTGACTCTTTGAAATATAATTCACAAAAGGATTTTTTAGAAAAAAGTACTTTAAGCGTATCTAAAATGGAGACATGCATAAATGTAGTCTGAACTGTCTTTAATTCATATTTATTTTCTTTTCTATTATAACGATTCTCATATCTAGTTCCTAGGCTAATTTCTTGTCGTTTGACAAAATTGTTATTACTTTCGAAGTATTTTTTCCGTTTGTATGAACTTTCTAAATCATTAAAAAGTTGACGATAACAATTCAAGTTTATATCGGTATTAATACGTTTTTGGATGTCATTTATTAATGAACTTATTATTTCTTTCATATGTTTGATTATGATGTCAATGGTTGTTTCAGGAAGACCAAGTGCAAAAAGTTGTGAAATAATATTAATACATTTAAAATTTGGATCACAATTATTTTCAGTATTTTCATCACTACTCGTATTAACTTCGGAACTTGTATTTTGTTTTTGAAATATGAAATCATTGATCTCAGGTGAATTGATTTGTAAGGTAACAGTTGAAGTATCCGTACAAACACATTTTTTTATATGACGCCGCAGTCCACTGAATGTTTTAAATATTCTATTGCATTTAGGTGAAATGAAACATTCAAGATTTAAATTTGGCGAATTATCGTGAAGTAAATGAAAAACTTGTAAATGTTTTATAATTTGAGTAGGATTGTCCTTTCCTGCATTACATATTTTACAAAAATATTTCGCATTTTCAGACATTTTGTCCATACTGTTAACAAAAAAAATATACGATTTTTATTAATTTTTTAATTTTTTAAATTTATTTTCGATTCTAACGAAAATATCTGTGCTTCGTGACAGACTTATGCTATTTGGCATTTCGTATATATAGGTTTGTAAAAAATTAAAAAACGCTATTAATTCGCTAGAGTACTTTACATTAAAAACATAATGTAACTTGAATAAAATATCTACCGCCTGAAGAAAGTTGGTTGCTTCGGTTGGAATGAGTTTTCCGTCAAATGAAATAAAGAACTGGGACACTGCCCTCTGGTTTGCTCCAACTCCTGTTATGTATGGTTGGAGATTTTCTTTGTTTTCTTGTAGAAGTTCTACCTCCGTAGAAGAAATCTGAAATTATTTGGCTTATAAAGTAACATAGAAGTTATAATTTTTTTATTACTTACATCTTTGAAAATAAATATTTTCTTATATCTTTCTCTCCTATTTGTAGGGTCTTTTTTAGGATTTTTTATTGGTCCTCTATTGACAGGAGGTAACAGTAGTAATAATGTAAAAAAAATATTTGTGATGTGGTCCCATTCTAAAAATAGTTGATGAAATAATTGAATGCAACATGTGTATAATTATTTTTCGTACCAGAGGGCCGGTATTACTTTGTTATACACGGGCCATTTTTGTAGTAATTTTTTGTCTTCTTTGGGGTATTCTAATTCAAAATCTATATTTATCTGGAAAATTAAATAAAAAAATATTTCATTATTATTATTATTGTTACCGTTACTTTTATTATTACCAGTCCAGGAAAATCCAAATAGCGCGGAAATTTTGAGAACAATAACTCGGGTGATATGTTTTTTCTGTATTGGTATGTTTTTTTATGTTTTTCTAATATTTCTTTTTTCTGAGTGGCAATTATTGCATGTTGCATAAATTCAATGTCGTGTTCTATATCAAGTTCATCGAATTTATTTGTGGCATCTGTTTGGCTGTTACTTTCATCTGTGTCAGTGTTGTCAGTTAATTTTCTTCTTTTATTTTTCCGGCCTTCTGATTGCCTATACTTTTTTTGATAGTATTTTACACCAAATAATAAATATCCAGAGTTATATTCTGGGTTATAAAAAAACGACTAAAATTAAAAAAAAACATGAAATGATAGAAATTTAGTTAAAACAATTTGTATTACATATGGTGGAGAATCAGAATTTTGGTTCACATAAACGTCAAATATAGTAGAAGCGGCTTTTATTACTTCAGTTAATTGTTGCTTGTTGGGATATGGTCCATACTTGTTTACCGTAAACTGAACGCATATCCTTACAATTTGTCGTCGTTCATTGTCGCTTAGTACTTTATCTAGTAAGTATTTCTCGAACAGTTTCTTACAATTTGAATGTAAAAATGTTTTTAATTCCTTAAATAAAGACTATGAAAATGTGATTTACAAAATTTTTAATGTTCCTTACCTCTGTTATGTCGATTTTAGTTTTCCTACTAGGAACTTCATTGATTATTTGATTTTGTTCTATTTCATCTAATAATTCAGAAGACTAAAACAATATATTAAACACGTAAAAACGTTACAGATATATTCATACAACATGTAATGATGTAACATACATTTAAAGTAGTGTTTGTTGCAGTACTTGAACTAGGTAAACTTACACTTTCACAACTACTTATATCCAAAATATTACTTGAAATTGGGAAGAATTTATCTAAAATTACATAAAAATTCAATTATATACACTAAAACTCTGTTATTCTGAATTAGTATCCTACCTAGATCAGTATAGATAAAATCATCGGTTATAATTTTTACAATAAAATTGCTATCTCCTTTGTACTGCTCATATATTCTCACAAAAATATTTGGTTCGTATTGATTCCCATCGGAATCTGCGAATCCGATGAAATTTGTTATATTTAGATGAGATACGACTAAAACAAAAGAATAAATAAACACATGAAAACATTACGGGTTCAGATAATCCACCATTCACACGTAAAATAAACATACATTAAGATCAAAGTTAATATATAAATAAATTGTCTATAAAAATGATTACTTACCAGACTGAACAAAATCATCGTACGTGAGTTCATCTGAGCATTGTATTATCTGAATATATGTTTTTTTGTTATTATATACAACAGGTAAAATCGACATTATTTTATATTAATAAACACCACTTACTAATATCCTATAACATATGATACGAATAGCTTGCACTGGCATATATGCGTGCTCAAACTTGCACAGAATTGCATAGTACACTGTGCAGCTCATTTACTGTACTAGAAAAAGAGAATAAATTGCCCTTTTTTGGAGCAATATTAAATAAAATTAATTTTATTTGAGCACATTCATAAAATGTACTCTTCAGAGAGGTAAATAATAACTATTGTGCAGTACATTTATTGCATTTATTAAGGCAATGTTATAATTTTGCTATATTTCTTGCATTTTTTTTATATGAGAAGAGCAATTCTTAATAATAAATGTACGAAAAAGAATATGTTACTTTCGAAAGAGTAATTTTTGCTCTTGAATATTCTACCCTTAGAAAGTATACTGCTAATTGCTCTGTATAATGCAAAATATTTGCCTTTATTAAAGTAAAAAAGTATATATTCTTTCAAAGGAGTAAAGTGAATTACACTTTTTTTGAACTGTGTAGGTAGGAAGTTATTTCATAGTTCTTCTTCTTAATTGGTTGGGTACTGCTGTCCAGGCTCTGTTAATGAATATGTAATTTCGTATTTTCATGGATCCAAAGCAATAAATAAAATGTTTGCATATTTATTTGTATCTATTTTTATAATTGTCGTTGTCGTATAAAAAGTATAGTATGCAACTCACACAAAATAGCAATTTTGCACTCGTTTGAATTGCAACACTCGCCTTCGGCTCGTGTCACAAACTTTCAAACACGTGCAAAATGTGCTTCATTTTGTGCTTGTTACACAATATACTATTCTGTGTGGAATTTGTACAAAATACATAGAACTGACGGAAGGTAATGTGCTGGCCACATCAGATTTTTTATTTTTGTATTAAAAAGAGTATTTTTTTTTCATTTTTCAATAAAAAATAAAAGAACAGATTTACTCCAAACGTATGTTTCTTGAAATGCTGCATATTATAGAAGAATGCAAGAACTGATATACAAGGACTTAACAGCATATATTTTGGTGTGTATTAGAGAAGTTCAAAAAGGTAAAAGCAAATTTCAGGCCAAATTAAGTTTCAATAATTTCCTTACATTTCATTTAAATTCATACAACAGTGCTATACGTAGGAGTCCGTAGTTATGATGTCACCGAAGAATCCTTCGCAAGATCCTTACAGCTTGGTTCCGATTTATTTGGTTGCCGTTTTTAAGAGAAAAATAATGTGTGTGTATGTGCCTTTTTGAATGTTTAATTGTACGAATGTATTCTGTATACTGTTAAGTGTGATAATGTCCATGTTATTTTGTGTATTACATGTTATAAACCCTGAAAAAGGTGTAGTGTGCACCAAAACGTTGGTGCTGTAAAAATAAATGCTGTTTGACTGAAATTTCGAGTAATTGTTAACATCTTATCTACATCCCAGTCGAGAAATTTCCCACATTATTAGTAAACGTTAATATGAATAATGAAAATTAAACCCCGCATTCTTCGGTAATTATTTCCACCACAATAATTCTTTATGATATAACACGTTCCTTATTCGAATAAACATTTATTATTTAATTTACTTTTTACAAAAAAATGACAATATGAATAAAATAATATTGCTTTCTACAATGTTATAAGTCATGGTCATTGCTACTAATTAACGGAACTTTTGAAATTTCTTTTAAAAATTAAGAAAAGAAACTAAAATAATAATAAAAGGTAACAACAGTTTTGTATACAACTTTTCATTCTGTATAACTTTGTCTTATATAGTTTTTGCCGTAAAATGAACAGGACAGCAGGAAATAGAGTAAAACAAAAATTCGGAGCGTGCCGCGCAGTCGACAACCACGTCATCGAATAGCCGTAGCATGAAATTATATTATATTGTATAAAACTTTTCAACTTACTTTGACCTCTTCTCTATGTCCAATAAATGCGTTAGACTGGTTTCTTAACACTCTATATAAAGGATGGTTGCAATTAGGGGTGAACAAAGGGATTTAACATCGGATTTTAGGAGTCCGTGTCGCACAGTCGACATCACCTCCCACCACTGACCGTAGCTACGATAGCCCGAAGCATCCCGCGCGGTCGAAATGTACCTCCACCACTTTGTCCGTTCTACAGAAATTCAAATATTTCCACGCCGTCGAATCCCACCCGGTCGAAACGTTACACGATACAAATCCCTCGCTCCCGTACCGCTTTCTTTATCTATCGTATTGCATTTTAACAATCTATGCTTCGTGGTAGTTCCGCGCCAAAGATAATATATTTTAAAAAAATTAAAACATATATTATTATACAATAAACTATTTAATGAATGAAGCAGGAAAAGAATTCACCTATACATTTTAAGTAAAATTATTGATATTTCGGGTCCGTCATTTTAGATTAGCTGTCATATTATGTGAATAAGCAGTTCACTCTTAATTTGTTGTAAAATTATGTATTACTGTGGTTATTATAAATCTTATGTTGCTTTTATTTCTAAATATATTTTCTTTCACTCGGCATATTTTGACAATAACGGTAACTTGATGTATTTACACATACTTGTCTACTTGAAAATAAATTTAATTATTTTATAATATTAAATAGTAAATGATCATGTTTATTTAAGATGGATAGGTAAATTCTTTTCCTGCTTCATTCATTAAATAGTTCGTTCTATAATAATAAAATATGTTTTAAAATTTCTTTTTTATATATTATCTTTGACGCGGAACTACCACGAAGCATAAATTATTAGAACGCAATACGATCGATAAAGAGAGCGGTACGGGGGCGATGGATTTGTATCGTGTAACATTTCGACCGGGTGGGATTCGACGGCGTGGAAATTTTTGAATTTCTGTAGAACGGACAAAGTGGTGAGGTACATTTCGACCGCTTGGGATTTCGACCGCATGGAATTTCGACCGCGTGGGAGTTCGACTGCGTGGAATTCGACCGCGCGGAACGAACTCCGATAGCCGTCACATCGAAAGTCGCTACGTCGACATCACCCCCCACTACTATCTGACCGTATAGCTACGATAGCTGTCACATCGAAAGTCGCCACGTCGACAGCATCCCCCCACTTAAACGCCAGTGAGTCTTTGAAAGCGTTAATAGGGTATTCTCTCATGATTACAAATATTAAAAAGTTATTAAAAATATTAAAGTTGATTGATAAAACAGAGGGAAAAACCAAAAAACCTGTTATAAATTGATTGTTGCAAAAGATATAAAGCATCTAAATTTTGCTGATGTACTAGTTGTACTACCAATGGGAGACGAGTTGAAATCTCTACTCCATGTTCGAATGTGATAACAGGCCGCATCTTAAGTATGCACATACTCGGCTCTACTTCGGATCGTTCGAGAGTGTTCGTATACAACTGTTTTAGCATGTATTGTTAAGCGATATATGCGAAAATACCCTAATAGGGAACATTTATTGTGATAATATAAATAAATAATTTGTTATATTAGTTATCTAAAATTTATTTCAACAGTAGTTATAATCGGATTTTGTTTAATATTCACGAAATAACTAAAACCCGTGTTTTTTTATAACTGGAAATATAATTATTTCTTTCACAACATGTACAGAGAACTTTTTTTATTATTATGTTATTAATCTGTGTTATACTACTTACTAACTTTTCTGACATTTCGAACGTCATATCTTTGTGCCTTTGTTTAAATTTAATGGCTATCGCTATAAAAGAGCAATTTTATAAAAATATTAATCCCAATTTTACGCGTTACAAAAAGTGTAAAAAAAATGTTATGAGTGATTTGGATGCAGAATTCAATTATCTACAAGTTTTATTTGACGCATTTTGCTCTAAAATAAATAGGGACCGAAATATCGCCATATGAAAAAATTTGCATTGAATTTCCTATATTGCACAAATCAATTCACCACCCGGTGTATATATATATATATATATATATATATATATATATATATATATATATAAATATAAATATAATAAAATTCTTTATTGTATTTAACTAATTATAAAGTATTACAATTGATATTGATGAGGGTGAATCAGTTTTTACCTTATATCTTTGTAACATTTTTGCGTTGCATTGATGGAGATGAGATAATAGGATATCCAAGCTCCTTGTGGGAATCGAACCCACGACCCCAACAACGAGCGGCGATGGTCGCCTCGAGCGCTGTAGAAGCACGCTGCCTCTACTCACTCGGCCATCGGGGCGGCCCGGTACATATATACAGGCTGTCATAAATTTAAGGGTGAATAGTATGACATGTGTAGATTACGAAACTGAAAGAATTTTTTTTAAATTCGTAAAACGAAAATTCGACTTTTCTTAAGGAAACTTTTTTTTACTGCTGTTTAATTCATATTTCATTAAAAATATGTTTAACAAAAATACATTCAAAATTAGTTGTATTATTAATAATTAAATTAAATTAATCTTAATAATTAAATTAAATACCATTTGCACCGAAAATAATTGTGTAATAGGTACATAAAATATTTCATTATTCTCGGAAGTGTTAGTGACAAGTGATTTTTCTTGTGCTCTTGTTAAAAAAATGTATTCTAATTCTGAATTAGTTGATATGTTGTTGATTTATGGTGAAGTGGGACAAAACGCGGTTTTAGCAGCAGGTCTGTATGCCGAACGGTATCCTGGAAGACGCCAGCCTGATCGCAGGATGTTCATCACAGTGACACAACGTCTTCGCGACACAGGCAATTTAAGAAGAAATAATGGACGAGATGGCGGCGGTCGCAGACTACACCACAACATTGAAGTTGCAGTCTTAGACTTGGTGCATGCTAACCCAGAAATTAGTAGCAGAGGAGTGTCTCGTGTTGTAGGAGAAATATCTCACATGAGTGTTATGAAAATTTTACACAAGAATGATTATCATTCATACCATTTTCAACGTGTTCAAGGATTAATGCCTGCTGATCACCAAGCAAGAACGATATTTTATCAGTGGATTCTGCTGCAAATTTTAATTTTACCTCACTTATAATATTTAGTGACGAAGCAATTTTCAAACGTGACGGTGTCCATAATTTCCACAACATGCATTATTGGGCTCAAGAAAATCCACATGTTGTAGTAAGAAGTAGTTTGCAACACAGATTTTCATTAAATGTTTGGGCTGGTATCTTAAATGGAAATTTGCTTGGACCATACATACTGCCCAACAGATTAAATTGTGACCAGTATTTGGAATTTTTACAAAATGTTCTACCAAGTATTATTAGATGGTCCCTTACTCCATCGTCAACATGCATGGCTTCAGCATGATGGTGCTCCACCTCTTTTTCCAAGAAATGTGCGGCAGCATTTAAATAATACCTAGGGTAAAAGAGGGTAATGGGACTCAGCGGGTAATGGGAGTCACCCTCACATCCACGACACAGTACGTGCGAGCGAAGCGTAAGTGGCGTCCCTACCCCCGCTTTGGCCCCCCGCTGCCGCTTGGAAAGGCTCGCGCCAGTCAGCGCCCGCGCCATCGAGATACGTCCGTGTTTTGTTTTTGTGCTCTGCTGATATAATTTTACGTCAATGCGTATATAATATCCTGCAATATGCGATTAAGACTTTTACACGGACTTAGTTAGACGTTCAAAATTATGATGTGCAGTTCAGATTATGTCAGTGTGTTAAATATTTTTTTTATTTCATTTTTTTTTCTCAATAGTGTAATTGTGGGGAATGAGAGTCAGGTGACTCCCATTACCCGCAAGTGATCACTATTGCATGTTGAATTACGTCATTTTTGTTTCTTTCTAGATGCCGAAAGTAAGAGTCAGGACAACTGAAAAGGCATCCTGGTCTTCTGATAGCCTGGAAAAAGCTATACAGCTTGTTGATGGAGGTTCTTCAATAAGAAATGCTGCTAAGGTAATGGGGATCCCATTTTCAAGCCTTCAAAAGAGGATAAAAACAGGTTCTACCTTAGGACCACATCTAGCACGATTCACTGTCTTTAATTCTGAGGCAGAAGCCGAGTTAGCAAAGTTGGTGAAGAAAATGGCAAATATTTTCTATGGTTGCACTGCCAATCAAATAAGAAAAGTGGCTTTTGAATATGCTGAAAAATTTAATTTGAAGCACAATCTTCAAAAATGGCTTCAAAAATGGCTGGACGCGATTGGTTGCATGCATTTATGACTAGACATAACATTTCTATTAGGAAACCGGAGGCGACCAGCATAAACAGAATTACAGCTTTTAATAAAACTGAGATAAGCCTGTTCTTTGAGCTACTTGGCCAGCTGATGGAAAAGCATAGATTTCTTCCAAAAAATATTTATAATTGCGACGAAACAGGTATTTCAACTGTTCAAACTCCTGGAAAAATTCTGGCTACCAAAGGACAGAAGAGAGTGGGATCCATAACCAGTTGGGAGAGAGGAAAAAACATCACTTTGTTGTGTGCCATGAGCGCTGCAGGCGGTTACATTCCACCGATGTTTATTTTCCCTAGGAAAAGGTTGACTCCTCTGCTCGAGAAGGATGGTCCAACAGGAGCGCTTTACAAATGTTCAGACAACGGTTGGATTAATGAGCATCTCTTTCTTGACTGGTTGGCGCACTTTAAACAGCACGTTAAGCCGTCTGCAGATGAACCCATCCTTTTAATACTAGACAACCATGCTAGTCACATTTCTCTTTCTAGCTACGAATATTGTAAGACCAATCACATTCATATGTTGTCTCTGCCACCACACACGTCTCATAGAATGCAACCCCTGGATGTTTCTTTTTTTGGTCCCCTAAAAATGGCCTATAAGAAAGAATGTGACTTATTTTTAAAAAGCCATCTTGCAGAAAAGATAACGCCTTATGACGTAGCATCCTTGGTGAGGAAAGCGTTCAATAATGTTGCGTCTATTAGTAAAGGAGAATCGGGGTTTAGGGCAACTGGAATAGTTCCACTAAATCCCGAAGTATTCACAGAAAAAGATTTCATCGCTGCAGAAATTCTCCAATCTGAGACTATTGCAATCCAAGACTGTAATGAATCGCTCGCAGCTGCCAGTACGATTCCCAGCACATCAAAAGAAGTTCACTCACCAGTACCGAGCACTTCAAAACAAGTAGGCCCACTTATCACCAGTACCTGACACGTCAAACCAGATTCGTGCTACATTGCATGATTTAATCAAGTTGCCAGAAAAAACACCAGTTATAAATGCAAGACAGGGCCGAAAGAAGCAACACGCTACAATACTAACTTCAACGCCAATCAAAGAAAACCTGATAGAAAAAGAAAATAAGAAAAGTAAAGAGAAAGGAAAGAGATGGAAAAGTAAAGGTCGAGGAAAAAAGACTAAAATACAGAAGAAGGGTCCTGAAAAGGCAAAGCTCCAAGTTCTACAAGACACGGACGAAACCTCTGTCTCAGATGTTGGCACTAACGATTTACGCCAGACTAAAATACAGAAGAAGGGTCCTGAAAAGGCAAAGCGCCAAGTACTACAAGACACGGACGAAACCTCTGTCTCAGATGTTGGCACTGACGATTTATGCCAGGACGATGAGGATGACGACGCAGACGATATTGGAAACAGATGCCTAGTGTGCAACGATTTTGGAAGAAACAACGAGATGTGGTTCAGATGCACCTCATGTGGGCTTTGGGCTCACGCGGAATGCACTGGGTGGAACTCAGCTGAAGGTTATGTCTGCGATATGTGTTAGATTTTCTTTGACTCCGATTGCCCCCAGGGTGACCACCATTACCCATATGTTGGTGTAATGGGAGTCAAATCTGTTTTTTTTAAACTTTTATAATATCCAAAGTTAATTTCCAAAGTGACTGAAAATGATCTCTAATGATAGTTAATTATGTAAATTATGTTTAAAGGCGGTTGCAATAAATAGTTTGTTTATGATTAAAATTTTATTTGAGTTCTCACTTAAGTGACCCCTATTACCCTCTTTTACTGGGAACAGGTGGATTGGCCGTGGAGGTCCTGTATCATAGCCACCAAGACCTCAAACCCTTAGATTTTTATCTGTGGAGTCATTTATAGTCCTTGGTGTATGATAGTCAAAACCCCCCTGAAACTGTTGAAGAATTGAGTTTTTTTCATATTAATATTGTTACATGAAAAGTTTCTGGTATTGTTGCTATTTATCAGTTAATCCATTCTGTTTTTTTCTTTATAAAAATAATTCTGCGAAGTATTAGTATTAATCTTTGATCTGGTTCATTGAACTTTCAAAATAAATTACGTTAGAAATAATTAAGATTTGATTATACAGAAACGTAAATTAATTAAATTAATTTCAAGTATTAAAGTTGTCAGTGGTCCAGTGGTACCAAAAATGTTAGTTTAATGAGAACTACACTTAAATATGCGAATTTTTAAAAAATTCTTTCTGTTTCGTAATCTACACATGTCATACTACCCACCCTTAAATTTATGACATTAAGTTCGTTTCCACCCTGTATATATATATATATATATATATATATATATATATATATATATATATATTCACTAACGCTAAATATACTGTTCACGTAAATCTAATTATAAAGTGATATAATAATATGAATAAGAACTAAACAAATACGGCAATCAAGGGTTC